>CM040238.1:95434777-95819777 GCA_022545495.1 Chrysanthemum lavandulifolium
ACTAGTTGTAAAGGAAAGGACAAGACCACCTTTCGACATTTCACTTGGTCCGCATTCGAATAGCGAACGAAAGACCGTGAGATTGGATCTAGAAAGCACTTCCGCGAGGGTTGACGGGCCGTGTGGCCCTCATTCGGTGTAAGTAGGAAATCAATCCCGCACGACCGATGACTTAGTCTCCTTCTCGCCCGGCTCAACCACCATCCGCCCGGATAAACTACCCACCTCATGATGTCCCGCCCCGAATGATCGGTGCGGTGTTAGGCATCCTTAGAAGAAAGAGTGGTCTTCGAGATTGGTCGCAGTGTCACCACCTCCCACCTATCCTACACATTCGATCAAGGTTCTCACTGCGAAGCTATAGTGTGGTTCTGGCCGGGGACCCCGGTATACTGTACTAATATGTGTAGGTCCCCGTAATTCGAGTGAGATTGTCATGGCGCAAAAACAGATATGGTCTAGTTCCAGTTCATACTCCCCCTGCGCTATTTCACAGAAGGATTTAAGAGTCTTAAGTAGAATAGAATTGAATTTTTTTTCCATTTTTTTTTAATTCCTTGATTCGCTCCCAGACGGTCAAGTTTTGTCACATGGTGACCACTTGTGAATGGTCAACCGTAACAAACTTCAAACAACCGAACCAAATGCAATGAAATCCAGAGAATATAGTGTTTCCCGGTCGTTAAGTCCCAACGAGCGTGCGAGAATAATCAAACGAATAGTGATCGAGAGAATTTGAACGGAAAAGAGATATGATTGATTATACCTAAAGAAAAAGTTTATAAATTACAGGGGCTTAAATGCAAATTAAAGAAAATTAAAAAAAAAAAAGATAAATTATATTAAATAAATGCTATCACTATTTTTAAAATGATGTTTTTGATTTTTCTTTTATAGATTTTAATTAAAAACTATGTAACGTACAAAAGAAAATGTGATAATCAAGCAATATTAATCCTAAAAATATAAAATGACATTTTACAAACCTAATGATAAGAGAAAATTTTTGAAAAAGAAAATTATTTTTAAAACTATTTATCTAATTATTATTAATTAAAACTATTTTACTTATTTAATAATACCCTAAAATACAAGAAAATATGAAATAAAGCTAGAAAAATGAAATTATGACTTAGAAAATCTAAAATAACTAAAGAGACTTTTCAAAACTAATTTTATATTTTTCGATTATTTTCTATTTTCTATGAATTAAAAACTATTTAAAACTAATTAAATTGCTAAAATTAAATTTAAAATCTGAAAAATTTTTTTGACTTTTATATTTATCTTAGACTAGGAAAATGAAAATTATTTTTGAAGTTTTTCGATTTAATTGTATTAAAAGCTAATTAAAAGGCTTAAAAGCTGCTTTAAATGAAGAAAAATAGCAAAGCAGTGATGAAAAATTATGAAAAATTCAGAAAAGTCTAAATTAATATTCTAAGTCTAGGAAAATTATAAAAACAGTGGCTTATGTGTAGGATTATGAAACTGCAATGACAAGTGCTTATAAATAAGCACTTGGAATAAGCAAATGAACACCAAAGACCACCAAATGATTACAGAAGCTATAATATGCTAAAAGTACCAAAATGCAACTAGTTACAACTATCCTAAACCTATGAAATTCAAACTACACAGATATGATGATTTGAGTTTAAGTGCAAAATCGCTTTTAGCTACTAAGTTGCTAGAAAATAAGCTACTAAAATAAGCTAAACTCAAAAAGCAGATATAGGATCCTACACTAGACCTGGCTAGCTACTTATAGACCTAAAACCGCACCAAGATAAGCTCTATTGAGCTTGTGACAAGCTCTGCAAGAATCCTGCACACTCGATTATCTTGAGTCGATGCACAAAGGCAAAAGGGCTTATTTAAAGGCTTATTCAACCTTTATAAAGCTTCCAAAATTAACCAAAAATCATTTTAAGCAACTTGACCAACTCGAACTTATAAAACCCAAAATTTCACTTGATTTGAACCGAAATGAATCAATGAAAATCATCCAAGTTGAGCTAAACCGGTTTTTTCACTTTTGACTTTTGAAAGCAGTTTGATATTTTGACTTTAATGAACTTTGAGCTTAATTTATGGACCTGAATTTGATGTATTAAGATGGATTAAGCCTAATGCAAGCTATCTCTATGTATTCTAAACACAAAACAAGTTTTGATCTTCAAAAGCTCCAACGGCTAAGCAAATTAAGGCAGATTAAGGTCATTTTGACTTTGAGTGTATGCAAATGTTATTTGTTGACGCTAATGAGTATAATTGAGCTCAATAAGCCTAAAACAACAAGTCTCAACCACCGAACAAACCTCAAACACGCTTTGCTATAAAATCCAAACAACACTTAAATCACCGATTTGCAATTTAAAATAAGCCAACCTTGAACTAGCTTGTATTATTGATTAAACTGAGTTAAGTTATCCTAATTACCACTAAATAAACAAGTCTAAACTATTGATGACCACATACATATTATGCAAATGACTATGAAAATGAACTTACATTTGGTCCTAGCAACGTGGGCTTGCCAAAGAATACAAGGATCACTAACCTATTCTAAACCATAACCTAACTCAATATCAACCCAAATCCATGCTCTGCATCAACCATATCATTTCCATTACCAAATGAGCCAGTTTCTTCTCAGTTTGACTTTTGTTGACCAAAAACCAAAGTTGCTTGAAACTTAATTGTAAGCTCACCAAAAGCTATAAGTAGCTTCAATAAGCTTATTTGAACTTAAAAATAAGCTACTAAAAGCTTGGACATAAGAATTTGAAACTGAAATTTGCAACAGTGATCATGAAAACATAAAATGTAATGCAAACTTGAATTGATACTTGGAAATAGTTTTAATACACTGAAATAGCTTAGTTTGATACAATTAAACTTGAAATTACAACTGAGAATCTATTTAAGACATAAAAGCTTAAACGACATACATTTGAAAATAAAACTAAGTACTACCCTTTCTCTTGCTTCTTCTTCCTTATTTATACCCAAAAGACTTCCACTTGACTTTCGAAAGGGCTCCCACTTTAATTTGGGACCATTAGATGGCTTGAGTCATTTTGCCATAGATGATATTTTGGCGCCAAAATGGTTTTAATAAACTGGGGTTGAGTGTTAGGTTGAAGAAGCATTAAATGTTTCTTGGCTTGGGGTGTTTGGAGGTAGGAATAGGGTGATGATGATGGAGTGTGTTGGAGTTCGGTGATGATGGGAAGGGGAAACCCGTGAGTGTTTAATTATTTTAAATGTGGCGGGGTTGGATTCGTTAAAAGGGTGGGTAACGGGTTAAAAGGTTTGACCTGGACCGGTTGTGGTTTTGTTGGGCTTGGGATATTATTAGGTTTAGGATTAGTTTTGGATAAAATGTATAGTTTAGGGACCAATCTTGCCAAACCGAAAATTCGAGGGACCATTCGTGTACATTCGAAAAATGATCCAACCAATCATCAATAATATAAGGGCCATTTTGTTATTTGTGAAATTCAAGGACTAAACATGACCATTTTAAAATACAGGACCAAAAGCGAAATTTCTCAAAACTTTTGGAATTTTCACCAAATGACTAATTTTGACAACTTATGATTTTAAAAGGACCTTTGGTGACTTTTCTTTTGAAATAAGTGCTCGGGAACTATTTCGACAACTTTTGAAACTCGGGGACTGAAGCGCCAATTATGAAAACTTAGCTCATTTTCATCGATTTTAAACATTTTGCATCCGAAACATATAAATGCAATTTTGAGATATTTTCGGTATTTTGATGCATTTCGAGCATTTTAAATGTTTTGTAGTTCAGATTTAACCAAAAATGATGAGTATTACACACTCATCAATCCCCCACACTAAACTATTGCTAGTCCCTAGCAATCTTTTGAGAAAACTTAATGGATTTGAATCTCTTTACAAAAGCCATTACTCGGAGTAGCCAAATGTTTCGATTCAAGTAAGAACCTGGTACACTCGATAACCAAATGATTTTGAGCAAACCACCGACTTTTAACGGATTTGATTTGTCTTTACCGAAGCCGCTTGCTTCGGACTAGCCAACTCTTAGATAAATTATCAATATTATCTTTGGTGAGTGATTACCAATTATGGTTTTTCCATCGCCTTTACCACAAGCCATAAACTTGCGGGCTAGCCAACTCTTCACTAATTAAAGATATGGTGAAATAATACCATACAATTTGGGCAAATTGCAAGCCGTCAACGGATTTGAGATATCTTTACCAAGAGCCGTTTGCTCTGGATTAGCCAATCCTTTTGTTTATTAGACATGGCGGATCGATAACCATAACCCGAGTAAGTGCAAAACACTTACCCAAAAAAATTGGCCAAAAATAGGGAATGGCGGCATAATTATATGATAAAAGTACCGCGGTTATGCCGAAACTTAGAACGTAAAAGGGAAATACTACGCCATTATTTGAAAGATTTTTTTTTTTTTTTTTTTTTTGAAACATTATATACAATGGGCCTCTCCCACACTAGGAGTGGTAGAAAGTAGAAAGAAGTCGAAATATGGGTGAAAACCCATATAGCATGCTCTTGTTTTGATTCCCGAGTCGCTAGCTTGACTCGATCCCCGCATTCATTGGTTCATGGGAAAGTTTGTAGATCCGGACAACCACAGGAGGAATGTCTCTCCAAAATAATGCTTCAATCGATGACCATTCACTTTAAAGTTTGGACCATCGGGTTGAGATAACTCAATGGTTCCATATGGAAATACTTTAGTGATGGTGAATGGTCCGCATCAAGGATTTTAGTTTTCGAGAAAATCTTCAATCTTGAATTGAAAAGAAGGACTCGATCACCGACGTTGAAAACGCGGTTTTGATTTTCGAGTCATGAATCTTCTTTGTCTTTTCTTTATAGATCAAAGAGTTCTCGTATGCTTGATCACGGAGTTCATTTAATTCATTCATTTGAACTTTCCGGTGATCACCCACCGTCTGAATATCAAAGTTGGCATGTTTCAAGGCCCAGATGCCTTGTGCTCAAGCTCAACCGGCAGATGACACGCCTTTCCATACACAAGCTTGTATGGAGTACACCGATGGGTGTTTTATAAGTTGTCGAGAATGCCCAGAGTCGTCATCTAGCTTATTCACCAAGACGGTTTTCGCCCTCGTCCTCTCGAATTCTTTTAATCCCTCGGTTGGAAACTTCCACTTGCCCACTTGTTTGGGGGTGGTACAGTGAGAGAGACAGTGAGTTACACCATACTTTGCATGACTCTATCAAACCGGTCATTGCAAAATGCGCACTACGATCACCGATTATAGCTCGTGGAGTTCCAAACCTAGCAAAAGAGATTTTAAGAATTTCACAACAACTCGGGCATCGTTGGTAGGCAAAGCTTTCACTTCAACCCATTTTGACAAATAGTCAACGCCACGAGTATGTATTTATTATCATGAGAGGCGAAGGAAATGGCCCCATAAAGTCAATGCCCCGGATGTCAAAAATCTCACACACTTGAATGGCGTTTTGCGGCATTTCATTTCTTTGTGAGATATTCCGTGACGTTGACAAGCGTCACGGTGTTTTGACAAATTCATGGGCATCCTTGTAAATCGTGGGCCAATAGAATCGGAATCAAACACCTTCTTGGCGGTGTAGTTGGGGCTATGATGTCCCCAAGTGGGTCCGAAATGGCAAGCCTTGAGAATGTCAATAGCTTCGACCATACACATCGCTCGATGACTTGATCCGCGCAAATTTTGAACAAGTAGGGTCGTCCCGAAGTAATGTTTACATCTTTGAAGAATTTGTTTTTCTATTGGGACGACATCCTTTCACATAAAGTTACCCGCATGGTAATTTGCAAAGTCAAGAAACCATGGGGTAGAAGAGTCTCCACTAAAAGAAACCACATTGAGTGTTTCGAGAGAAATGTTTCATTTATTTCCTTTTCTCAAACACATCCCGTGAGGGTTTTCTAGACGGACGAGATGATCGTGACGGGTTCTCGGCTCCTTTTTATCACGTATAATGATATCAAATTCTTGTAGGAGTAGAACCCACGGGAGCAATCTCGCTTTGCATCTTGTTTTGCAAAGAGATATTTGAGAGCCGAGTGATCCGTATACACCACGCATTTGGTCAAGATAAGGTATGGCGAAATTTCTCAAACGCATACACCACACTAATAATTCTTTTTCTCGTAGTGGTGTAATGGGTTTGAGCTTGATCATAGTCTTACTCGCGTAGTGGATAGGTGAAAATTCTTGGTTTTACGTTGCCCAGACTCGCACCGATAGCAAAATCACTTGCATCGTACATGAGTTCAAAGGGTAAATCGATCGGGGCAACTAGAATGGGTGCTTCCGTAGCTTTTTCTTTAATGTTTCAAAAGCTTCGATGCACTCGTGTGAGAAGATAAAGGAGCATCTTTTCAAGAAGATGGGTCATAGGCCGGCGATTTAGAAAAATCTTGAATGAATCTACGATAAAACCGGCATGACCTAGAAAACTCCTAATACCTTTGACGGTAGTAGGATGAGGCAATTTAGCAATAACATCAACTTTTGCTCTATCTACCTCAATCCTGCTTTTGGAAATCTTATGGCCAAGGACTATGCCTTCTTTGACCATAAAGTGGCTCTTCTCCCAATTTAGACATAGATTGGTGTCTTCACACCGCTTTAGCATTTTATCTAAATGGGAGACATGTTTGAAATGAGTCCCCAATGACCGAGAAGTCATCCATAAACACCTCCATCGCTTCCCGATCATGTCGTGGAAAATTGCCATCATACATCGTTGGAACGTGCGGGAGCATTACATAGGCCAAAAGGCATACGTGCGTAGGCAAAAGTTCCGTATGGGCGGTGAATGTGGTCTTTTCTTGATCCAACGGATCAATGGGGATCTGAAAATACCCAGAAACCATCAAGGAAACAATAGTACTCGTTTCGCTAGTCTCTCAAGCATCCGATCCATGAAGGGTAGAGGAAAATGGTCTTTCTGGGTGGCTTCGTTTAACTTGCGATAGTCAATACACACACGCCATCCCGTAACCAATCGAGTTGGAATTAACTCGTTTTCTTCATTTGTGACAACAGTTATGCCACCCTTTTTGGAACACAGTGAATGGGGTGACCCAAGGACTATCGAGATTGGGTAAATTAAACCGCATCAAGAAGTTTGAGAACCTCTTGTTTGATAACCTCATGAATCTTAGGATTCACCCTTCTCTCGATGTTGGATTGCTGGTTTGAAGTCATCCTCCATTAAGATTTTGTGAGTACAAAACTCGTGGTTGATACCCTTAATGTCGGAGAGTTTCCAAGCAATTGCTTGCTTGTGTGACTTCAAGACCTTTATGAGAGCGAGTTTTCTCCTCCTCGGTTAAGTCCTTAGCAATTATGATGGGTAATTTATCATCACCTCCAAGAATGCATACTCGAGATGAGGAGGTAGGTCCTTAAGTTCAACCTCGGGAAATTCTTGATAGATGTTTGTCTTGATTTGATTTCCTCAATTGTGATTTCTTTCGAGAGGAGTGAAGGTAATGGATCTTCATTTAACAATTGTTCAAGATAAAGGATATCTCCTCCGAGTCATAAACACCATCAATTCCCCGGAATTGATTCATCACTAGCAAGAAACTCATCGATCTCTTCTAGAAGAAGTCACCTCCCTCAAACGGGTGAGAGAGGGAAGAGTCGACAATGATTGGTTGAGAAGATGTGGTGGGATCCCCACTCACGGAATTATGAAGATAACCAAGAAACTCTTGAGAGTACTCCTCAAGCAATATCAATTAAATCGACTCGATTAAGCGATTGATATCATAATTTGAGGAGTACCTTGAAGTTTGATCAAGGTTAAAGGTACGACTTCATTGCCCACACGTAACGTGATTTCTTGCTCAAATACATCAATAAGAGCACGACCCATTCTCGTGAATCCTCGTCCAACAATGAGGGAACCCGATGATCGGCATCGAAATCAACAACCACGAAGTCATTTGGAAAATGGAACTTTCCTACTTTCACGAATACATCCTCGGCGATGCCAAGAGGACGCGATATAGAACGATCCGCAAGCTCAAGAGTCATGCGGTAGGAATAAGTTCGGAAGAAAGCTTCTTCCACCGAATAAGGCATCGATTGATGCTTGCACCAAGATCGGCAAGGGCAAAGCATTCAATCATCCTCGAAAAACACAAGGAAGAAGAAATTTTCCGGGATCTCCTAGCTTCTGAAGCTTCTTTAATGAAGCTGGCGGCGGTTCTCGTTCAAGGAGTTTTAGCCATTTCAAACGACTTTTCCTTGTTGCTTAACATGTGTTTGAGAGTTGATGCAAACTGGCATCAACATGATAGCATCCATAAGCTTATGTCAAATGTAGCTCTTGGAAAATTTGAAAATTTTTTCCATTTGATGACTAGCTTTTTAGCGGAGTTTTGCTCATTTAAGCGTGAGGGTAAGGAATAGAAGTTTTGGATTTGGGGTTTTCAATCGAGGTTCAAAAACAACTCTGTGTTTGTTTTGGGTTTTGGGACAACACGAGGATGGACATTGTTGGTACCTCCGTTATTAGTAGGAAGTTCCTTGTCCTTTGTCGCCTCGGGTTCACTTTCCACTACCTTCGGGAGAGAAGAAGAAGAGGTAGTAGGAATAGCGGGTCCATCATCTGAGCACCACTTACGGTTGTGATCGCCTTTGCATCGCCCCTCGGATTAGCGATCGTGTTGCTAGGTAAAGTACCGAGCCCAGGGTCGATCATTTAAAGACTTCTTAATGTCGAATCGGCTAACCAACAACCGATTCATTTCCTCTTGGGATTTCATGAATTGTTTCAACAACTCATCGGATGATGGTCCGGTTGGAACAATGGCTTGAGTTTACAGGAAAATTCGCCTCTATTGTTTGGATTAGGGCCTTGATTACGAAAATTTCCTTGATTATTGCCATGAAAATACCACAGGTTGAAATTTCCCGACACGGGTTTCGTTAAAATTTCTCGGTTTTGGAAATTTTGATTTTGATTCGAAAACCGTTGTTTTGATTAAAATTACCTTGGTTTGAAAACCTTGGTTTGTTCTGCTCGATTTTGATTACGGTTTTGGTTTTGGTTGAAACCGGTGGTCCAGTAGTGGTTAGGGCGGTGGTTCGGGTCCATAGGAGCACGGTATTGGTTGCCTCTGATTGGAAATCCCGCCCACGCGTTTGCTTCAAAAGGGTTACCATCGGTGGCCATCTGATTGTAGTAGGCATGAGGGCCACCGCAAGTAACACGGACTTCCACTTTCTTAACTTGAGGAGGTGAAGTTTGTGGAAAGAAACTTTCTTTTGGTTGGAGAGAACCAAAGCTTGAATTGCTTCGTGAGTTTGTCAATCTTAGCATCGGTGCTAGATTGACTCACGGCGATGAAGTAGAAGGACCAACCGACTTGGGAAACAACCGCTTGCTTCGGTGCGGTCACGGACTTTAGACTTGTTTTCAATGATCGCTAAAGCTTCTTTTACGGTTTTTTAAGAAATTTCCTCCAGTGGAGGAATTGAGAGAATCTTGATCGATTGACTCACCCATTATAGAAAGTATCGAGTTGCATTAACTCGGAGAAACCGTGGTGAGGACATTTGCGGAGCAATTCCTTAAAACGATCCCACGATTCATTGAAGGATTCATCAAACTTTTGTGTAAACTTGATGATTTCATTTTTAGACTCGTGGTTTTGGAAGGTGGATAAAACTCGTTCACAAATTTCTTTACCGGTCTTCCCATGTTTCAATTGATTGAGGGGTTGTTTTCAAGCCAAACCGGCTTGCCCTCAAGAGAAAATGGGAGCGGAAGAAGCTTGACAAACATCTGTGGGGACATTCTTGTATTTGATGGTAGATGCAATCTTGTTAAACCATCGAATATGAGCATGAGGATCATCCGCTCAAAACCATAGAATTGACTTGAGGTTACAAGATTGATAACCGGTTTTGAGCTCAAAATTTTCACCACAATGGTGGGATAACAATAGCATCTCCATACCCGTCGATGGGTGCACGAGAAGCTCACACATAGAGACGTTCTTCCGCCATGATAACGGAGTAGTAGTGAAGCGATCCGGATCTCGATCCGATCGATGGGGCAAAAGTCACGGACACGCCTTCTTGGAATCTTGACAAGCTCACGAAATGGGCTTCTACAGATCTAGAAGATGCGCATACACTAGAGTTAACTCAAGAGACCTCGAGAGTTAAGGAAGGGAATTATGAAAATGGGGTAAGAAGAATCTTTTTGAGTTTTTCTGGTTTTGAAAAGTAGATATATAACAACAAATCCAATTAAAACAATATCGAGGCAAAACAACAGTGAACTTAAACCAATAATCACAAGATGAATGGCTTCTTTGAAAAAGGTACACCAATCACAAGGACACAAAGGCAAGTTTTAATCTTTGGTTCGAGAACTTATTATGGTCGTACCCCGTTAGGTAGTACTTTGCCTTGGTTTCGGTGGTAATTTTTATGTTGTTATTATTAAACAAAGAAAACGACAAATCTTTTGTATTTTTATCTTTGATATATATATAGAAACAAAAGAAAAATATTTTTGTGTTTTATACGTTTTGGATGTTTTTGGGTTTTGGATTTTTATAAGAAAATATATATAGATATAGATGGATGGTATGAACAAGGAGTGAATATTCAAATCACTAAACGCTAAGCGGAAGATAATTAGCACGCCCCACTGACTCCCGTGGCGCCAAAATTTGATTCGCTCCCAGACGGTCAGTTTTGTCACACTGGTGACCACTTGTGAATGGTCAACCGTAACAAACTTCAAACAGTCTGGAACCAAATGCAATGAAGTCCAGGAGAATATAGTGTTTCCCTGTGTCGTTAAGTCCCAACGCGTGCGAGAATAATCAAACGAATAGTGATCGAGAGAATTTGAGCTAAAAGAGATATGATTGATTATACCTAAAGAAAAGTTTATAAATTACAGGGCTTAAATGCAAATTAAAGAAAATTAAAAAAAAAGATAAATTATATTAAATAAATGCTATCACTATTTTTAAAATGATATTTTGATTTTTCTTTTATAGATTTTAATTAAAAACTACGTAACGTACAAAAGAAAATGTGATCTTGAAGCAATATTAATCCTAAAAATATTAAAATGACATTTTACAAACCTAATGATAAGAAAATTTTAGAAAAAGAAAATTATTTTTAAAACTATTTATCTAATTATTATTAATTAAAACTATTTTTACTTATTTAATAATACCCTAAAATACAAGAAAATATGAAATAAAGCTAGAAAAATGAAATTATGACTTAGAAAATCTAAAATAACTAAAGAGACTTTTCAAAACTAATTTTATATTTTTTGATTATTTTCTATTTTCTATGAATTAAAAACTATTTAAAACTAATTAAATTGCTAAAATTACAAATTAAACTATGAAAAATCTGGAAAAATATTTTTTGACTTTTTATATTTATCTTAGACTAGGAAAATGAAAACTTATTTTTTGAAGTTTTTCCGATTTAATTGTATTAAAAGCTAATTAAAAAGGCTTAAAAACTGTTTTAAATGAAGAAAAATAGCAAACAGTGATGAAAAATTATGAAAAATTCAGGAAAAGTCTAAATTAATATTCTAAGTCTAGGAAAATTATAAAAACAGTGGCTTATGTGTAGGATTATGAAACTGCAATGACAAATGCTTATAAATAAGCACTTGGAATAAGCAAATGAACACCAAAGACCACCAAATGATTACAGAAGCTATAATATGCTAAAAGTACCCAAATGAAACTAGTTACAACTATCCTAAACCTCTGAAATTCAAACTACACAGATATGATGATTTGAGTTTAAGTGCCAAAATCAGTTTTAGCTACTAAGTTGTGGCTAGAAAATAAGCTACTAAAATAAGCTAAACTCAAAAAACAGATATAGGATTGATCGGTCCCAAACGGTCAGTCTTTTTTTACACAAGTCAACCACTTGTGAATGGTCAACCGTAATAAAAGCAGACGACTTGAGCCGCAATGCAATTAAGTCCGGAGGAGTTTAGTGTATCCCGGGTCGTTAAGTCCAACGAGGTGTGAAACCGAAATACAACGAATTTGTGATCGGGTGAATATTGAGCAGGAAAAGGGTGATGATTGATTACACTAAGGAAATTAAATCTAATCAAGACTTTGAAGTCATTTTAATTCTATTTTTAAAATCGATTAACGTTTAAAACCTAAAGCGTAAAACTTAAACTAAAACAAACGTAAACGTGTAAAATAAAAATGTGAAATCAGAAAACTAAAAGACTCATGAAAATGAAAATTACTTTTTAACAATTCTAATAATAAAAGAAAATTTTAAGAAAAATAAAATTATTTTTAAAACTATTTATCTAATTATTATTAATTAAAAACTATTTTTAACTATTTAATAATACCCTAAAATATAAGAAAATATGAAATAAAGCTATAAAAGTGAAATTATGACTTAGAAAAATCTAAAATATTATAAAAGTTATTTTAAAACTGAAAATATATTTTTAGACTTTTAAATAATTATTATTAATTAAAAAACTATATTAAACTAATTAAAATTAAGAAAATAACAAATGAACAGTAAAATTATGAGACTTTACAGGAAAATCTAAAATATTATTCTAAGCCTAGGAAAAATATAAAAGTTAGATAAGCCCACTAATAAAATTTGAATTGGGCAAATAAGCGGTTTGAATAAGCATGAAATAAGCTAAAAGCTAACTATAAGCTACCATAAGCTACTAAAGCCTAAATCTAACCTAAAATGAGCTAATGCAACTGATGGGAACCTAAAAGCACAAGCTACTGGAAAAAAGCTCGAGACCGATTTCAAGTCTCAACACGCTAAACTACCTTATAGCCCTACTTTAAGCACTAATTAAGCTAGCTAGAAAAATTCCTAAAAATAAACTAAAATGGCCATGATGTTCACAACCAACCAAAGATCTTGTATCCCAAATTTGAGCTCAAATGGACTTATAATGAATCCGTGAAAATTCCACAAAGTTTGGCAAAATCACGTTTTCCACTTTCTTTTATTTTGATTTTTCTCTTTTAGCAAACTAGAAAATTACTTAAAATAGGACTTTTCATAAAACTAGAACTTTTAAAAGCTGAAAAATAAGCACATCCAACCGCTTATTCAAAGAAGAGATGTGGAAAACCGAAAGAGAGTATAAGGGACCGATTGGTATTGTGACTACAAGCGGAATTGAAAAGCTACAATAAGCTAGAATCTAATTAGAAAAGAGCTAAACTACCTAAAGGCACTAAATAGACTTAATTCAAGATATCATTAAGCTAACTAACCAATGAAATTACACCATGAGTTGTCTTGAGGCTGCAGTCCCATACTGACCACATGGAGACTTTCGAGCTATGAATAAGCTCCTAATGATCACCTAAGGGTCTAAAGTCCTAAAACCATAAAAGCACATAGTGTAGACATTATGGAAACTAAAATTAAGCGACAAGGACAGATTTGAGGGCTCGAATGAGCACGCAAAAGTGGTCACTGCGTGGTGTGATGACAAATAGAAGCATAAATAGCGGTCTTTGAGGGCACTAAAAGCTAACCGAAAAGCACTAGAGTGAGCAATAAGCTGGTGCAAGTGAACCTACTTCTGTTGGCTACTTGCAAAACCAAAATTCAAACTCAAAACCTAGCTAATACTATCCTAAATTTAAGCTAAAGAAAGACTTAAGGGGCTGCTGTTGGGTGAGATGCGTGGAACGGTCCATATGGGGCTTTTGAATGACCAATTTAGCAAATCAAGTTTAATCCTACTAGCTTATAACTCTACAGCAGATAAACACTAGACTAAGGACAATCTAAAAAACCAAACTACAACAATTCGTGAAACCAAATGAACCAAACTAAAAGAGCTTATAAGTGGGGAGTTGGATGCTGACCTGCTGATGTGCACGGCAGTGGGGGCGCAATGGGTACTTTTCAAGGGCAAAATGAGCTAGGATAGAGCTACTAAACATGCATATGAACTGAAAACATATCAAGCTCACACTACCAATATCACATACAATCAATGTCCAGAACTTTGATCAATGAAATATGCTAAAAATATGATGAACAGCAGATCACATTACTTCTTATTTTCCTCAAAACTCTTCCAAATTTGTTAAAACTACTCCTACCACTTAAATAGACTCCAAAAGCTTTAGTGAAAACTGATTGTTATAACCAAAGTGGATCAAAACTGATTTGACCCATAACACATACTAATCTCAAACACCCCAAGCGGCGTAACTATGAAACTGCTTTTTTTTTCTTTTAAAATTAAAGATTGGTTTGATCATTTTAACTAAAGCTTACATGAGCTTTACAAGCTTATAACAACTTTTTTTTATAGCATAACAGAATTCGTAAAATGAAGGACCAAAAGGTGGAGATCGCATAAATTAAGAAAAAGCGAAAAATTGCATTAAAGCGAAATTAAAGATTACATGTAAATTAAATGACAATGAAAGTAAAAAGAAGCTAGAACAAGAATTCTTAGACTAAAAACTAAAAACTAAATTAAAACTAAAAAAACTAACTTACTTCTCTTTATACATTGGCATACATAAGCTATTTATACTAAAGCTACAAATGGGTCTTCAATCTTCTCTTGTGATGTGCTTCTCTTTCTTGACTGAGAGTGATGGGGATGTGAGAGTGGACAGGCGTGGGTGCAAGGGTTTGTCTGGCTTGGTTATCAGTGTGGGTAAAGGATGGGATGTATGTTGAGTGTAGCAGGAAAAGAGAGGTTGAGTGTTTGGTGACTTTTGCAGGGCTAGTTGATGAGGAAGGAGATAGGGAGGAGGAAAAGGTCTGAGGGTTTGGGTGGTGGGTTTTTTTATTTGTGTTTGGGTTAATAACACGTAAAGCGTGTTTGGTCTGTAGTATTAATACAAGGACCAAATTTGTAATTCATCCAAACTAGAGGATGGCGCATTTTCCAAAATTATTATAAGGACCATAAATGACAAACTTTATTAACCAAGGACCATAAATAATATTTTCCATTTTTGAAAATCCGGGGACTTGTTTTGACATTTTGAAAGTTAGGGACCAAAGCGCCAATTATGCAAACTTTGTTCGCTTTTAATTTTTTTTACTCATTTTGCATTTAAAACATATAAAACACAATTTTGGGATATTTTGAGATTTTGATGCATTTAAAGTGTTTTAAATGTTTTGATTCAGATTGACCAAAATGATGAGTATTTACACACTCATCAAGGATCCTACACTAGACACGCTAGCTACTTATAGACCTAAAACCGAGACCAAGATAAGCTCTATTGAGCTTGTGACAAACTCTGCAAGAATCTCGCACACACTCAATTATCTTGAGTCAAGGCAGCAGGCAAAGTGGCTTATTTAAAGGCTTATTCAACCTTTATAAAAGCTTCCAAAAATTAACCAAAAATCATTTTAAGCAACTTGACCAACTGAACTTATAAAACCCAAAATTTCACTTGATTTGAACCAGAAATGAATCAATGAAAAATCATCCAAGTTGAGCTAAAACTGGTTTTTTCACTTTTTGACTTTTGAAACAGTTTTGATATTTTGACTTTAATGAACTTTGAGCTTAATTTATGGACTGAATTTGATGTATTAAGATGGATTAAGCCTAATGCAAGCTATCTCTATGTATTCTAAACACAAAACAAGTTTTGATCTTCAAAAGCTCCAACGATTAACAAATTAAGGCAGTTAAGGTCATTTTGACTTTGAGTGTATGCAAATGTTATTTGTTGATCGCAATGAGTATAATTGAGCTCAATAAGCCTAAAACAACAAGTCTCAACCATCGAACAAACCTCAAACACGGTTTGCTATAAAATCAAACAACACTTAAATCAACGATTTGCAATTTAAAATAAGCCAACTACTGAACTAGCTTGTATTATTGATTAAACTGAGTTGAGTTATCCTAATTACCACTAAATAAACAAGTCTAAACTATTGATGACCACATATACATATTATGCAGTGACTATGAAAATGAACTTACATTTGGTCCTAGCCACTGTGGCTTGCCAAAGAATACAAGGATCACTAACCTATTCTAAACCATAACCTAACTCAATATCAACCCAAATCCATGCTCTGCATCAACCATATCATTTCCATTACCAAATGAGCCCAGTTTCTTCTCAGTTTGACTTTTGTTGACCAAAAACCAAAGTTGCTTGAAACTTAATTGTAAGCTCACCAAAAGCTATAAGTAGCTTCAATAAGCTTATTTGAACTTAAAAATAAGCTACTAAAAGCTTGGACATAAAATTTGAAACCGAAATTTGCAGTGATGATCATGAAAACATAAAATGTAATGCAAACTTGAATTGATACTTGAAATAGTTTTAATACAATCAAATAGCTTAGTTTGATACAATTAAACTTGAAATTACAACCGAGAATCTATTTAAGACATAAAAGCTTAAAGCGACATACATTTGAAAATAAAACTAAGTACTACCCTTTCTCTTGCTTCTTCTTCCCTTATTTATACCCAAAAAGACTTCCACTTGACTTCTGAGCAGTTCCCACTTTAATTTGGGACCATTGGATGGCTTGAGTCATTTTTGGCCATAGATGATATTTTGGCGCCAAAATGGTTTTAATAATTGGGGTTGAGTGTTAGGTTGAAGAAGCATTAAATGTTTCTTGGCTTGGGGTGTTTGGAGGGTAGGAATAGGGTGATGATGATGGAGTGTGTTGAGTTCAGCGGTGATGATGAGGGGAAGGAAACCCGTGAGTGTTTAATTATTTTAAATGTGGCGGGGTTGGATTGGGTTAAAAGGGTGGGTAACGGGTTAAAGGTTTGGGTGGACGGGTTGTGGTTTTGTTGGGCTTGGGATATTATTAGGTTTAGGATTAGTTTTGGATAAAATGTATAGTTTAGGGACCAATCTTGCCAAAAGCGAAAATTGTGGACCATTCGTGTACATTCCGAAAAAGCGAGTCAACCAATCATCAATAATATAAGGGCCATTTTTGTTATTTGTGAAATTCCAAGGACTAAACATGACCATTTTAAAATCCGTGGACCAAAGCTCAAATTTCTCAAAACTTTTGGAATTTTTCACCAAAGGACTAATTTTGACAACTTATGATTTTAAAAGGACCTTTGGTGACTTTTCTTTTGAAATAAGTGCTCGGGGACTATTTCGACAACTTTTGAAACTTGGGGACTGAAAGCGCCAATTATGCAAACTTAGCTCATTTTTCATCGATTTTAAACATTTTGCATCCGAAACATATAAAATGCAATTTTGAGATATTTTCGAGATTTTGATGCATTTACGAGCATTTTAAATGTTTTGCGATTCAGTTAACCAAAATGATGAGTATTTACACACTCATCATCCTCCGCATGAAAGTGACTTTTTTCTGTCACGAGTAGTGAAGAACTAAGCGAGAACTTTTGTTGGTTGTTGACCAACGGAAAGCATGGGAAAAGACCAAACACTGAACACCAACCCAATCATTTCAAAAGTTTAGTCGCAAGTGGGATCAAGAAAGTCGAATAAGCTACGAGCGAGAGCGAAAGCTAGTCGAAATGGAAGGATAGTAGAGGAGATGTGGATCCGCTTTGGTTGGAGAGCCATCCAACTATCGCAATTCAATCATAGGGCTAAATTGTGCTTGATTAGTAGGCTTTCGTTGAGTGAACAAGCGAAATGAGAATGCCAGATCTAGTGCTAAAAAGGCGAATAGCAATCGGGCTAAATGCATGGCTTTGACTCTAATTCTACCTTTAAAGGGCTTTGTTTCGCCTATGGAATCTCGATTCTGTAAAGCCGGTCTTTGAGAGCATAAAGAGGCCTTATAATTCATAAAGAGGGTCTTAGAATTCAAACTAGATATCGGATGAAAGTGGTATGACAACCTCAAACCCGGTCCCATGGGAGAGTTTTCTAATTGAGTTTCGGAAAACAAAGGAGAAAGGACTTTTGAAGCTTCTTGACTAGGGTTGAAGCGAAATTGGTCTTCGCCATAACATAAGAAAGTCGTGGAGTGAACTCTTCTTTGCCGCTCGGTTGGCTTAGGCGGTCGAACTCTCCCTCCTCTCCTTATGATCGAGTGATTTCTCATTCTCTCCCTCTTTCTATGGATAGCGGGTTCTTGATCATTCTAATGAAATAGGTTCGTTAAAGCCAATTGATCGAATTCTATTTTAGATTCCTATTCCACCCAACGGTGCGGAACTCTTAACCTTTCTAGGACCCTCTACGCAAGGTCTTCGCCTACTCTTTCCACTTGCTCCTCATGTATAGCGGTTGAGTTCTTCGCCTCACGGTTTGGCTACCCATCATCATTCCCTCTCGCTCATCTTTCTCGTTCCTAGCTTAGCTCTCACTATTGAAGCTTGTACACTTTGTTTTGATTAGAAAATGAATGACTATAATTGGTTCATTAAATCTATAATAAATTTAAGATCTATATTAGACTTTTATCTTGTTTGATTTGGTTTTGTTTCAAAAGCTTTCTCGTGTATAGAATTAAATTGGTGACACAATAACATAACCTTATATTCGTTTTCATTATATGTCATGAAGCCATGATACACCAACACTTGTGGGTGGAGATGCGGAAGTGGAGAATGTTCGTCTAGTGTCATAACAATGTAATGACCTACGCCGTCCCCACACGGGCTATCACAAGGGGTCGATTATTTGTGAGAAGTCCGGACCAGCGATAAGCGGAAAACACGTATTCCAACCCACGAGAGATATAAGTGCAACGGGTCCTCTAATCGATTCGCAATAACCAACCCTGTGTTTGGCATGTCCATGTAGCGATCGGTGGTGCATTTCCATGTCCGGACAGGTCTATTGTACTGCGAAGTTCGTTAAAACCATCTTCCCCACAAACCCATGTAAACACGCCAATGTAGGTCCATCTGTTGCAATAACATCCGCCTAAATTGGCGCCATAAATGTTGTTGTTCCCAAACACCATGGGCAACGCACGAAACCCACAATTTCGTCACCCACCACATTATATATCTCGATTATGTATGGATGCCAAAGGACCGAAGCACACCCATAAACATTTCGCTTTCGCATCTCCATCGTGCAACCTGTGTCTTATTTTGGTTGATCACTAGGACCCGTGAAAGAACTATATCAGGCGGGTTCTTTGTTGAAGTTCGGGACTTGTGTAGATCTTGTAGCGGTGCTTCGGTGATTCTGGTTGGAACTTCATTCAAGTCCGGATCTTCATTCAAGTCCGGGACTTGTGTAGCCTTGCCCATTTTGTCCTTTGCGCTTCGGACGTCCACGGGTATTTTCTCGAATAACGGGTTCCGTGTGTCATCGGATGCGAGGTTGGTATATCGATCTCAACTTTGTTAGCATATTATTCTTGACAAGCGACGATGCTTTGGTAAAACATTCTTGAATTGCCGAATGTCATCTCTAAGCGAAGTATCATGATGATGATGATGATGATCATCATCATTCGTCTGGAAGAACCATCTTGACGGTGGCCTATTGATATTAGGCCACGGAACATGTAGGGTTCTCCAAAAATATTAAGTTCTTCAAAGTGGAATGGGGTCTGAAATCATTAAAAGTAGTATATTACAATGCCGCCCAGTAAATCATCGATATTAATGGGAAAACAACTTGATAGTTATAAATTTACTTACCATGATATACATAGTATTGCATCTCGTGAAAGAATGGTAGTCCGTAAATTGTACGCAACTTATGGCTACAATTTTCTACGGTGATAGACAGGTGGAATTCTTTGTGCATGAGTTTGAAAGCATGGTGAGAAACTTTATACCACAATTCTTGAAATAGTAGTAAATTACAATCATTTATTTTCTCGCCGATGCTTCTATTTAAACTCTCTTTTATCGAATTTTCTTGCGCAAATAAAATCTTATCGATTGCACTCAACAACCTGTCTAAATTGGACTGTGTGCCGCCCAAATATAATTTCAACAACGCGTGGTGAGCCTCAACTCTACACGTTGTTGTCGGCAAGGAGCGATATTCATCGGTGATGTACGAGACAAACATGTGTCCGTAATCTCGCACCACTTATCCGGATACTCGGCGATAGAAAAAAAAACAATGAATTAATCAAAGGTCATTCGGTGCTTATTAATTGAATAATAAAAAATATAATTAACAATTTATTACGCGCATGGTTGACCAAGCGTTGTCGTGGCGCTCATAATGTTGCTCGAACAAGCGCGTGTCGGAGCTTTAACCAACCGATCCCATCTCCTTTTAATGGAGTCATACTCATCTATCCCATTGCATCTGTTTCTCATAAACTTGAGCAAATTTTGCTCTATATGCCATCGACGGAGTAATTTGTGAGCGGTAGGAAATTCGCTCTACATGCCCCAACCAACGCTAAATCTCATCGGTGACAATAACACGTGGGTAGTATCTTTCGTCTATCACCTCTTTCACGCGTTGCAATACCCATTGAAAATTATGCCCCTTTTCACCGTGTATAAAGTCAGACGCCATTGAAAATGTTTTATTCGTTGGAGTTACTCCAACAATTTCCAACAATGGCAATTTAAACATGGTGGTATTGACGTGGAGTCCATCGGCATGATTTCGGGGAGCGTCGCCATAGAGCATCACAGTGGGGTGAACAAAAATAGCTCCTCAAGCTCATTATGCTCATTCACCATCGGGTAATATGCATAACCTGAATCCTTCAGATGCGAGTAAAGGACTTGAATTTGAGTTCTATCACCTACTCTGGCTCTACGGAACTTATCAAGTGCGTTATATATAGTTCTAACGCTAGACACGTTATCCGGATTACGTCCCTTTATTGTCGAAAGTATATTACGTGGTCGTACGCTATACTCTGACAATTCTTTGACCAAACTCAACTCATTATCTTTTAATCGCATTGCATATGGCACACCATGCAACGACTCTAGCAACTCATGATTATGGCTATCACACTTCACCCTCAAAATCCAATTATATTGTGTTGGTCTATATTTTGCAACTAATCTGAATGGACAATTGCTTTTTTTTTTTTTTTTTTTTTGTTTTTCGTTTTCCACTACCGTGATATTCATAAATCCCTCCCTTTGTACACCTATAATTAATTTCGAACATCTGACCATTTTCTGATTTGGTTCTCTTTTTAACAATGACAAAACCGAGCCCCGAGGCTATATTCTGCACCCACTCAGTTACTTCCTCGTGAGAACGGAAAGCCTGAAAATACATAACAAATTTTATAACACACTTTTTTTTAACTAATACTTTTTTAATACTTTTATAACGGAAAGCCCCGAGGCTATATTTACCTCTTGCCTGATAAATGGACAATCCTATGATACTTCCTCTTGAAAACGGAAAGCCTGAAAATACAAAAAAAATTTTTCAACAAATACTTTATATTTACATTTTACAACCTTTTTTTTTACCTTTCTTTTACAACTTACATTATGTTTTATTTACAACTTAAATATACAAAATAATTTTTTTTTACAAATGATACATTTTTTTTTACAAATAATACATTTTTTTTACAAATGAAACATTACATTACATTTAAATTTACAAAACTTATACCTTTTTAAAATAACTTATACCTTTAAATAAAAAATAAAAAATAAAAATAAAGAGAAAACGCGTATACGCGTTTCTTTGACTAATACACATACTACTGTCTCACTCTCTCTCTATCTCATATCACACACACACGCAAACGTTTTCTCTCTCTCACTCTCTCTCTCTATCTCATCTCTTTATCTATCAAATTTTCTTAGATCCATGGTAAGTTCTTGTTCTGATTACATTTACATGATGTTTATATCATGTTTATTTGATGTTTATGTTGAGTTAAATTAAAAATGCTAAATTTTTTTAGGGTTTGGGTGATTGGGTTCTGTGAGGGTGAGTTTGTGATGTTTGTGTGATTCTTGGGTGATATTTGGGTTTAATTAACTGGATCTGTTTAAAAAATTAAAAACGCCTAATTTTTTTAGGGTTTGGGTGATTGGGTTCTGTGATGGTGAGTTTGTGATGTTTGTGTGATTCTTGGGTGATATTTGGGTTTAATTAATGGATCTTTTAAAAAATTAAAACGCCTAATTTTTTTTAGGGTTTGGGTGATTGGGTTCTGTGAGGGTGAGTTTGTGATGTTTGTGTGATTCTTGGGTGATATTTGGGTTTAATTAACTGGATCTGTTTAAAAAATTAAAAACGCCTAATTTTTTTTAGGGTTTGGATCTTTGGGTTATGTGATGGTGAGTTTGTGATGTTTGTGTGATTTCTGGGTGATTTGTGGGTTTAATTTAAAAAACCCTATGGTATAAGCAGTTACAAACTGCTTATGTGAGATGGTGATTATGTGATGTTATTGAAATTGCCAGAGTTGTGGGTGCAAAAGGGTAGGTTAACACCTTGATCTGCCACCATTGAGTGGTATGAATACCGCCCGCCTACCCCGATCCACGTGCTCGTGTGGTTTCTTGTGAAACCGCTTATTGCTTATGATAAAATGTGCTTATGTGCTTATTGAAACCGCGAGTTGTGTGGGCAAAAGGGTAGGTTAACACCTTGATCCGCCACCATTGAGTGGTATGAATACCGCTACGGCCTATCCCCATCCACGTGCTCTGTGTGGTTTCTTGTGAAACTGCTTATTGCACACAAGGCAGTTGCACATGGGCTCGATTAGACCCCGTTCCAATAGTACTTTACGGGTTGGGTTATTTCGACGGTACCTAGTTTTTTATATTAACCCTCCCTAGTTTTAGAGGGTTTGGAGATGAAATTGCTTATGAATCTGAAAATAACAAACTGCTTATATGCTTGATAAGCAGTTTGTTATTTTAAGCTGATTTGAAAATTGTTTTTAAAAAAAAAAAAAAAAAAAAAAAACTGGGATAAGGCAATGATGATTTAAAAAAACATGATTTTGGCTTGGCATTTCAGAATGGACAAAAAAAATTATTTTGCAACCTTTGATGTTGCAAACCATACATGATAATATGAAACTTAATCGAGCCTAATGTTATCTCTATTATTAATGTGTAAAGTTGTCATTACCTCGGTGATTGAGACATATCAATGACCTAAGATATTTGTTGTTTCTTTGTGGTTTGTTACTTGCGGCTTATGTTTCACTTGGCTTGTGTTATAACCCAACCCTATGTACTAGAGGGTTAATCTAAAAACCCGCCACCGTCGAAATAACCCAACCCTATCTCGTAACTTGTGGAATCTTCACTTGTTGTAACTTGGTGAACACGCTTGTGGTAACTTGGGGTACTTTGAAAACCCTTTGTTTGTGGTGAGAGTAACTTTGTGGTAATTTGTGAATGTGATCATCGCCTTGTGGTGATGAGGTGAATATAACATGGGAGGTTTCACTACCTACCACTTTGAGATTCTTCACTTGTGAGTTCTGCGGTTTGGGAATCTTACTGCGCTTTTGGTACTTTGTGAACACTTGGGCAATCTAACTTGGTTGCAACGGTATTGTGCAATATGATCATGCACTTGTGTGCAATCTGCGCACTTGGACAAAAAAATTTCAAAAGGCGATGACGATTGGTTTTATAACCGAACGGCACGGCAAAGTGATATTTTATCACTGCGCCTTCATATCCGAGCCTAACACTTTTTATCAATTGTGCAAATGGTTTTCTAAATCGGCGATGATGTTAATCGAGCCTTTATGCAACTGCTTGTGCTAATGCAACCGCTTGTGTGCTAATGCAACTGCTTGTGTGATAATGCAACCGCTTGTGCTTATGCACTTGGACAAAAAAAAGGCGATGACGATTGGTTTTATAACCGAACGGCACGCGCAAAGTGATATTTTTATCACTGCGCCTTCATATCCGAGCCTAACACTTTTATCAATTGTGCAAATGGTTTTCTAAATCGGCGATGATGTTAATCGAGCCTTTACGCTGTCTTGTGTGCTAATGTCTGATCTTGTGTGATAATGCATCCGCTTGTGCTAATGCACTTGGACAATAAAAAACTTGGACATTGGACAAAACTGCTTATGTGCTTATGCACTTGGACAAAAATATACATTTGGGACAATAATACTGCTTGTGTGCTTGTGTGCTTATGCACTTGGACAAAAAATACATTTGGGACAAATAAAACTTGGGACAGCAAAAGACAAAAAGGGACAAAAAAACAGAAAAGGTGCAAAAAAAAACAGAAAAAGTACCCCCTCAAACTAGGGAGGGTTTGCAGATGGGGGGTAGACCCCGTCCTAATAGTGTATCCCTTCCAAAGGCCCAAAGTTTTAAGATGACACGTTCTATGTTCTAACAAATTAAACATAGTTTTGTTTTTTATGTAACAGAATTTGTTAAACCGTGCAATTGTACTAAACTACTAATGATTAACCAAGTTGGCTAACTAGGTTTAGTTTTATAACTAGAGATTGGTGACCGTTTGGTTTATAGATTTAACCGAGAAGAAATTGAACTGCACTGCTTACATTATGACTATGGCGACTATCAGATGTCGCCATATATGGTGACTGTTTATCTTTACAAAACATGACATTTCTTTATTTGTATAACTATCTATACTACTATATAACGACGGGACATTCTAATTATAGAAGTCTTAAAAAATTAAGAACAAAAACATTTCTTGTTATGGACGGATTTTAAAACTTGATCAATACTTGTAACCTCAAAAGTCAGAATCGTCAGATTAATGATCAAATAAATGATTTAATAGGAAATAAAAGTGTAACCACCATACCAATACTTGTAACGATAAATCGAAAAGTTGCTAATATACATTAAAATTCAATTACTAAATCTTAATATAAAGAAAAACTCATGGTTTATGAAAGAATACTAAAAAGCTACAACATTATTACAATATAAAGCATTTGGGTCTTAGTATAAAAGGAAAAAAAGTCTTAAAATTAAAAAAAAAAAAAAATATTATAAAAGGAAAATTAGAAAATTAATATAAAATTTAAAATTTTAAGTCTCATATAAACCATGTAGTAATCTCTCCAATAATGATATATTTTAATAGAATTGTTTATAAGAAAAATCCATTAAACTTATAACCACCAATTTAATACTAAAATTTGAAAACAATTAATAATTTTGACGCTCTACTTTTAAAAACATATATCTACTGTTGTAAAATATTTAAGACATACTAAATAAGAAATGTTTAAAATGAAAACGTTTACTTCATCACAAAATAGTACTAAAAGACCACCAACGCATCGCCTTCTTGGTCTCTCTAAGATTAACTATGAAGATATGAGGTATGTTATGCCCACACAAAGTTTACAAAAAGATTTTCACACAGTTGAGGTGGCTATATATGATAGGTTTAGTTAAAGAGAAGAAAAAGAAAATGAGAGTGAGAAACACTAATAACACACAACTATGTCATTTTGTGAATTTTCTTTTGTAAATTTTATGTTACCATAGCATTTTTATCTTTTGCAAAAACAAGGGAATTGTCATTTTCTCCTTTTCTTAAATAGGTTTGATGCCTATTGTGTTTTTTGTGTGGTAATGGTTCATAAAATTAGAAAATCAAACTTTGGGGGCAAACTCATAACTTTTAAACATCATGTAAAGAGGGATGTTGTTTTGTCGCTCCATCGGTTTGATGTGAGTTGAGTTTGTGAATAATAGTTAACTATCAATAAAAGAAAAAAACTTTTAAAAAGCGATGGGTAATTAGTTATAATATCAAGAAAATATTATCAGGAAAGTGATTCTTGTATGAATAAAAAGCATATCTAAAAATAAGATTTATAATATGTGTTAGATCTCAAAGTGAAAATTATGAGAGATAAATTATGTATAAATGTGTTAACTATCAAATGAAGTAATATATAATTAGTCACAACTTTTACCACGCCAATCATTACTCATTGATATATATACTTATATAGTGCTTTGGAAATTGGGGCTTTAGAAATTCAAGGGCCAAAAGCTGTGGGTTTAATAGCTTTGTTATTGAGACGCCACTCTATGTTCTTCACAAGTTATCATAGTAAACAAAGTGTTTTTACTTCCAAAGTAATTTTGTTTTACTAAGAAAAAAATGCTTTACAACAACTAGTGAAGTATGACCTCAAGATGATTATTTAAGAGTTAAAGCCTTGGTTTAGTTACGAGTTTTTAATTTATGTGTGTGGCTTGGCTTCATAAGCTTGCTCTCTCGTTCAATTGTGATTTGAAAAGGGATTTTAAGATGAGTTTGATGGATTTTGGTGACAAACTTTAGTTACGAGTTTTTAATTTATGTGTGTGGCTTGGCTTCAGAAGCTTGCTCTCGTTCAATTGTGATTTGAAAAGGGATGTTAAGATGAGTTTGATGGATTTTGGTGACAAGATGTTGTCGAGTCAACTAAATACTACAGGATGTACAATTCTTACGAGTTTTGACTAAATAATCGTTATAGGAAGGGACAAGACATTTGGTAGCATCAATCAATGGCGGTAGAAAAATTTTGTGGAGTAAACAAAAAATTTTACTGAAAAACATTAGATGGGTGGTAGAGATGAAACAAATTTTTTAACACGTGAAATCGCGAAAGATAAAGTAACCGACTTAGCGCAGGGGTATGGGACCTTCCCGGTCCTCACTAAGCTCCGCCCTTGGCATCAATGGAGCATATGAGCATGTGAGGTGAAATAATTAGCGAAAGCCGAAAGGCACATGCCAAGATTTTGTGAAAGGATGACGAGCAAAGAGGATGGAGTAGAAGAATATAAATACAACGATATTCTTACCAAACCACAAGCATGCAAAAGTTAATTAACAGTGTATTTTGTTCGTTTTATACATAGTTAGTAGAATAAATCAGTCATGAATACTAATTTTCTCTCTTAATTTGAAAGGTATGACTAGAATTACTTTTCATTATTCTCATTTTAATTATTTTTCTCACTTGATTTATTCTCATTCATAATGAGAAGTGATTTGTATACTCTATTAAATGATTGGGACATTCAAATTAATTGTGTTTAAACATTTATCACTCACATGAGTGAAAGTAAAGGTAGCGTGAGGGTATAAACGCTCAAACTCAATTAATCGGAGTGTCCTAATCTATACTTCTTTATAACGCGTTTAGGCCTTCAAAATTGGGAAGCTTAAAAATTCGCACTTTTTACTGCTTATTATGAAAAGAGTTTTCTAACAAAAATTAAGATAATGAGCTACAATTATGAGATATTGGCCATTACTTAACAAACCCATATTTAACTTCTAACAAACTCCAAACCTAACTCCTAACCACTAAAAATTAAGATAAATAGGCTCGATTATAAAACGATACGTCATTTCTCAACTAAAATTTATCTTTATTTTTAAATTAAAATATCTTTTATCTACTTATTTTTTTATAATCTAATTTCACCATATTTTCTAAAATTTTACGCTCTTTAATTCAACATCCATTTTGATATATTTTGATGAGTTTTTAGTTTTTATATTTTTAATGGGTTTATTTTATTTTAATTCAAATTTTTACAACTTTAACATTTATTTATTTATTTCAATCAATATAATTTTGATTCGTCAAAATCATATACTTTTGGGGTAGTGTTTGACGCGTAAAAAGATTGCGGCGTATTTCTATGCGGGGAATAATAATGTCGCGGGAAAGCTACAGTGAAAGTTACTGAACCCAAACAAACACTTACAACTAACACATGCTCGTCAAGTGTTGTGAAACTAATTCACTAGCGGGTAAGAAACACATATAACTATACTTATCATGCTATGTTGCATGGCGGTATCGGCTAGTCATTTAATAAAGTGTCAATAAATCATCTCTCATTCATAATGGGTTTAGTTAATGGTACTTTCTAAATTGATGACTCCACCCTTCTAACTTTTTTTAATTTTATTATTTTATTGTAAACCTATAAAACATAAAACACATAACATAAAATATAAATTTTAATAGAAAATACTGAACATAAACTAATAAAGATAAAGAAATACGAATATAAATTGATAAAAAATTGTATTATACTATTAATAAAAGGGGAAATTGCATATATATACCTATTAAAACTAAAAAATTGCATATTTCCCATAATACTAGTTTTTAAGGTATGATGTACAATGCAACTTAAGCGTGTTTAAGATATATGCAAATATGCAAGTTTTAGTAAATATATATACAATTACCTCTAATAAAAATTAAGGAATTGCGTATATCCTTCAAAAGTCTAAAATTGCGTATATATCCAACCAAAAATCATAATTACATATATGTCCTTCAAAAGCCTAAAATTAACATATATATCCAGATAATTATTTTCATATAAATAAACATCTAAAATATATTATAATTATCTTTTCATTATAAATTGTCAATTATACCCTTCCTTCTTCACACAATTAATCATCATCCTCTTCTCACATCATGACACGACAAGGCATTTCACAAATTTTCTCTCAACATCCACTTTAGATACTTGTAAGAGATAGTGGTCTTATATGTAGAATTAATAAATTACCATTACAAATGAACCTTTGGAATGTTACTTTAAATTGTTGTTTCTCCAGCGTGAATATGAGTCACACATTCCAATTTCTTTTCTCTTTTCAGATCTACTGTTTGGTTAATTGGCTTGTATTGTATCATAAGTAGTTTCGTGCATTGTTATTCTTCCATGTCGCATGTGATGTCTCCCCCGTCGATGACAAGTCGACAACACAACAGTAGCCCTCTATGATATCCTTTCAACGACGGTTGACACACAACAATATACCGAGAGAACTAATTCTCATCATTATTTTTAGTTAATATACAAAATTTTCAATTGGGGATATGAGATTGTAAGTTTGATCATGGTGAGATGCGGGTTGTGCCTTTCATGGCAAAGAACAAAAGTAAGGATATAATGGTCAAACTAAAGTTATGTGATAGTCATCAATAGATTTTAATGGTTTATTTATATGTAATTTGATATTTGGATATATGTGATACTTTTTAGCTTTTTGAAGGATATATACATAATTTGGATTTTTGGTTGGATATATATGTAATTTTAGACTTTTGGAAGGATATATATGCAATTCCCTCAAAAATTAAATGCTGTGTCAAAGGGTGAAACATGTAAAAAAATGTTTAGAGGTACCAATAGTACCGTCCACTCAAATGCTACTATTTCCAAAGTTAATTTCATTAATTAAAGACAAATCACCCCAAAAATGTAGTTTGCACGCTTTTTTTCCATTGTATGTAGCGTTCTTTTTTTCTCATTCGTCAATAAACCTCATCGTTAGTCCTTTTCGGTACACGTTACCAAAAACACCGCATCATTAGTCCTTTATACTAATGACCGTTAATAAATAAATTAAATTTTGGTTATCTTCGCTAAACCCACGTCGTTGGTCCTTTATACTAATGAACGTTAAAAATAACTTAAAATTTGGTTTTCACGTTTCCGTTCGCTTTTCACGCTTTTGCACGCGTTTTACGTTTTCGTTCGTTTAACACGCCGTCCGCTTTTTCACGCTTACACGTTTTCATTCGTTTTACGCCGTCCGATTTTCACGCCGTCTATTTTTCCCGTTTCGTCCGTTTTTCACGTTTTCATCCGTTTTACGTTTTCATCCATTTTGACATTTCGTCTATTTTTCACGTTTTCGTTCGTTTTACGTTTTCATCCGCTTTAACACGGTGCCGTCCGTTTAACACGATTTGCTCATTTTTCACGTGTTCATCTGTTTTACGTTTTCATCCGTTTTGCATGTTTTCGTCGTATGTGTTTTGCCATTTTACACATTTCATATGTTTTAACACGTTTCGTCCATTAAAACACGTTTTCGACCGTTATTCACGTTTCATCCATTTTTCGTTTTCATCCGTTTCTACGTTTTCATCCGTTTTACCGTTTCGTCCGTTTTGCACGCCGTCCGTTGTTTCACGTTTCATCCGTTTTACACGTTTTCATCCGTTGTTTCACGTTTTGTTCGTGTTTGCACATTTTGTCTATTTGTTTCGCGATATTAACACGTTTTGAATGTTTTCGCCGTTTCTACGTTTTCATCCGTTTTACATTTCATCAATTTGTACACGTTTTGTGCGTGTTTACACATGAAAAACCGATGAAAACGTGAAAAAATGGATGAAAACATGAAAAACGGATGAAAATGTGAAAAGCGCGAAAACATGTAAAACGGATGAAAATGCATAAAACGGATGAAATCGTGAAAACGGATGGAAATGTGTTAAAATGGATGAAAACGTAAAACGGAGGAAACGAGAAAAAGGACGAAAAAACGTGTTAAACAGACAAAAATGTGTAAAAGTAGGCGAAATCGCAAAACGGATGTGGCGTAAAACAGATGAAAACGTGAAAACGGACGAAAGCGTGTTAAAGCGGACCAAAACGTAAAGAGGCATTTAAAATGTGAAAAAGTATTTAAAACATGTAAAACGGACGAAACATGTAGAAACGGATGAAACCGTGAAAACGGACGAAACGTAAGAACGGATGGAAACGCAAAACGGACGTAAAATGTGTAAAGCGGACTAAAACGAAAAATTGAAGAAAACGTGTAAACGGACGAATACATATGTAAACGGATGAAAACGAATGAAACGTGAAAACATTCAAAACGTGTTAAAGCGAATGAAAACGTAAAACGAATGAAAACGTGCAAAACGGTAAAATGTAAAAACAGATGAAAACGTAAAACAGATGAAAACGTGAAAAAGCGGACGAAAACTTGAAAAGCGGATGAAAGCGTGTAAAACGTATGAAAACGTGAAAAGCGGACAAAAACATGTTAAAACAAACGAAAACGTAAAACGCATGCGGAAGCGTGAAAAGCGGACGAAACATAAGAAACCAAATTTTAAGTTATTTTTAACGATCGTTAGTATAAAGGACTAACGATGCAAGTTTAGAGTAAGATAACCAAATTTTAAGTTATTTATTAACTACCGTTAGCATAAAGGACTAACGATGCGAGTTTTTTGGTAACGGGTACACGAGAAAGGACTAACGATATAGGTTTATTGATGTAATGAGAAGAAAAAATGCTACATACAATAGGAAAAAGTGGCAAGTTAACTACATTTTGGGTGATTTGCCTTAATTAAACTAGTTAAAATAAATCATTAATTCAAGACATTGTGAAAAGCAGGTTTGGGACTAATCGCTTTTAATAATTTAACGAGATGAACATTGGTGCTGCGCTATGACGGATATTGTAAAGGTGTTGTGTATCTGTAGATTTTAATTTTTTAGACTAAAATACACCGTTGGTCCCTAAACTTGTAGCCGAGGATCGCGATGGGACGAACCACGCACTTTTCATCGCTACCGGTCCAAACAGTACTCCATTAAATGCCGATTGGTCCCTTGACCGGGTGGGACAGTCAAACCGAGGGTATTATAGACCATTCACTTTTTGACCCAAGCTAGAACCCGGGGACCAATTGTGAGTATGGATATTAGCCGTTTCTTCCCCGATCTGTTGCATTTAATTTCGCGGAACAAATACACCCACCCAACAAACAACTTTGCCAATCACATAAAACCACATTATCCGTAAAAGATAAAGCGCAAATCGAAATTAAGAATATAAATCCTCATTTTAATCGAAAATACGAACCCAACTTCCAACAAAACCATGTCGATCGATCGTTTTACCAACATGCCGATGAAGTGATCGCGACATTTTGAATCGGTTGCCTTTGTTAGAAGCGGTGAGAACCTCTAGTTTAGCGAGAAACCGAGGTCTAAGTGGACTTTGCTCACCGATGTCATACTTGATGAGGATTTCTTTTATTATTTAACATACGAGTTTGATGGTAGGCTTGTTACTAGATTCTTAAATCGTCTTATGGGTCCAATAAGAAAGTTTGTCTTTCTTTGTAGAGCCAAGATCAATTATTGGAATAGACAACTTTCATTATGAACACATTCATGAGTGGCTCTTGTTTTGGTCGACAATGGAGTTGAGGACCGATTATTACAAACCGGTATGGTGACCCGATTCGTTCCGACCCAACTTTACTCTCGCGATGAGTTGAAACATCGGTACTTCATGTTTGTGCTATGGCTACTTTGGAATATTTTCATGGCTATCCAAATCATCGAGCCTAGAATTGATTCATGTCAATTTTCTAATGGTACGAGTTTGGGACTTTATTCTTGGTTGTCCTCACTTGAGTCTCTTAAAATGAATCGTCCTAGTACTACGAGATGAGACTATGGGATATTGCAAAACTTGGGAATTTGAAGAAGTTACATTTGTCATTAGGTCGTTATAATGTTGTGACCACAATCACAACATCCGATATCTTTCACTTGACAAGACTTCAAAATCTTGAGACCCTTACATTGGATTTTGGTGATTGCAGTAAGAACAATTTCGCTTTTACAACTTATAATGTTATAGAGATGTGTAACATTAATGAAATTTAATCAGTAAAACTTGTTGTAGTTGATACATGAAGCTAATCCCAGGATGAAGGTGCCCTTTGTTTCCGATTAACCTTGTCGTCCGATGTCGATTTTGGGAATAGTGTTATGGTAGCGTTCACCATTGTAATGATTCGGTCATCTCCGAATTTGAAAATCTTGGATACGAGTAAGTGTAATCTTTGTGATGCATATGTATCAAAGAAAACATTATTACATTTGCCATGTTTGTGTATCTCAACACTATTTGATTTTTCAGTCGCAAGCACGCTTAGTGATCTACCGTTGCCCAATTTTTCCTTTGTTGTAGATAGAAACACATTCGACCATGGGCGACTTCAGACCAGTGGTGTTTCGAGCTTTTCCGGATCGTAGCATGAAATAACTTTAATAAAGTGTATACTTGCGTGTTCCCCGGTCGCTAAAGACAATCAATATCGTGGAAAGCGATAGGAGTCATGATGGGAATGAAAATACCGGGAACAACTGGAGTTGGCTAGGAAGTGTTGAAACTCCCCGAGCTTCCCCCACCGTTGTAGATTTCTTTGACTGGTTGTAGTTTAAGTTTGGGTTGAAAACCCTTGGACAATTAATGTTTCAAAATAGTTTTACTAATTTTGTACGAAGATTTGTTATATGGTTTGCTTAAAATTAGATTGTTCATATGTTGTTGTTTGTCGTATTCTAGGTGATGAAAGTTTGACATTCGAAAGTCAAACTTTCATTTAGCATTTTTATTTGATTCAAGCAAGTAAAACCGCATTTCCGCTTTACTTTAGTTACTCAATACTTGAAAATGTTGAATGGGTTAGCGTGAACTAGAGTTGTAATGTCGGAAGGATTGAAAACCTTTGGAACATTAAGTGCAAAAGTCATAATGGTATTTGAAGTTTGATGATGACGATGGTCGTTGGAATGTTCAATAATATATACAATGGTATTTGACTTTGTAAAGTCAATATTGCAAAACCATTACTAAAATATTTGTTTTGAAGTGTAATGATAATTTGATATGTTTTAGAAGTTTGACTTAACAAAGTCAAACTTCTAATGGTTTTACGGAAGTTGGCAACTCGAGGGACCAATTGTGTATCCTAAAGTGAATATTGGGCGGAGTTTTAAGTGTGACAAATTGACATGCAACCAACACAAATTCGGGACCGAGTGTGAAATAAAGGAAACTATTAAACCCTTCACCGCCTCTTACCGTAGACGATATTAACTAGTGCACAACTAACGAGATACTCATCTACCACTTTTCCACACACACAACTTTCCAATGGCGCATTTCCTATTTTAAACAAACTCGTGGAGGTGGTGATTCGCCAAATCTTAATGATCGGATGGTCGTCTGCTGAAGATGAGGTCGCCCGAGAAGGATTCTAAGGAAGCTACTTCTTGAAAGGTCGCCAAAGATCTAAAGACAGAATCATCAACCGTAGGGAGTCGATACAAGAGAATCAAGCTCGGGACCTCGTGGAATCGCGCTGACCGTGTGGATGCTACCGAACAAAACCGGTCTAGGCAGACAAACCAACTTGCCCAACTCATACAGATAGTTGGTCAAACAGATGAAGGTATTCGGTTCAACCAAGAGTATGTTAAGAAAATGGTCGAACATAATGCCCGAATTTTTGGTTTTCCATGGGGTAGATAAAGCGCCTTTTAGGTGATAGTTTTGCTAAAAATGGTATGTAAATTAGATTTGATGTAGTTGGTTATGATGTTTAATGTAATTTATTAATGATAAAATATCATTTGGGTTATGTGTTGTTTAACTGTTGTATTGTGATATGGGTTGTATTTTAGTGTTATTAGTATAAGCAAAACCAAACAGCCCTTGTATCAAAGAAACCAAACAGCCCTTGTATCAAAAACTTTAATCAAGAGAACCAAACACCCCTTGTATCGAATAAAGAAAGGCAATGGTTTAAAAGATGTGGTGAAAATACAAAATCCTTGGCAATAAATCATAATGTATCAAATAAAACATCCGGTTGTATCGGCTAAACCAAACGGCCCCTTTATCGACAAAAGTCACATAAAGAAACCAAACACCCCCAGATCGTAAAAATTAGAGCGGTGGTTTCAAAACACGGGTTCAAAAGGCAAACGCTTTAGCGATAAACAACAATGTATTGACAATTGTGTATTGTAACATCTTGAATTTTGACTTACCAAAGTCAAACAAACTTATGAAAACCAACAAATTGTAACTTGGGTAAGTCAAACCTATTAAGATATGCAAAACGATTTCAAACACAATGATTAAATAAGATCACAAAATTTTATTCATCGATTTCAATAACTACAAATGTTTACTATCATCTAAACATACACTTAGCTAGACCCACAACTCTCCCTATCATCGTTTTCCTTCTTTTCCTTCCTTTCCTTAAGATATTTAAACAAAATTTCCAGTTTTGTAATCCTTTCTCCCAAATCGTTAAACTTTGATAACAAGATGTCATCCTCTTCCTTCTCCTTCTTAACACCCAAACGCTTTTCATTTGCTTGATCTGCTTTCCTCAACGAACTCAACAAACCCTTCCCTTATCGCTTTGTGCCATTATTGTTTTTCTTTTGCTTTGGGAAGAATATGTGTTGATTGTATTTTAGGTTCACTCTTGCTCGCTCATACATATATGGTTGAAGGTTGGGTTACATTTAACTAGCTTGGGTCAAAAAGTGAATGGTCTATAATACCCCGGTTTGTTGTCCCATTCCGTCAAGGACCAACTGCATTTAATGGGTCTTGTTTGGACCGGTGGCGATGAAAAGTGCGTGGTTCGTCCCATCGCGATCCTCGCCTACAAGTTTAGGGACCAACGGTGTATTTTAGTCTTTTTATATTATATAGCAATGGCATAAGTTTTTTTTTTTTTTTTTTTTTTTTTTTCATCAATGTATCTAATGGGCTAATTTTTAATCTATGTGTTGGCTAAAAGTTGTATTATGTGTTTGTCTTATTTTATTTCCATAGGTTTTTTTTGAGGTTTTCTAATCTTAATATTCTTAACAAATTTCTACTTAGACTTTTAATTGGCTACCTTCTCAATATTTCTAGCCAAACCCGTTCCATTTGCATAGGAAGAAATGAAGTGCAATAAATGTTGGTCAGGTTTGAGTGTCTCGAGGGAAATTGGAGGGTGCCTTGCATCATTATCTCTACATTAAATCACTTCACCATGTAATCCTTTGCATTTTCTCAAGAATCAACACATAAAAAAAAAAAAAAAAAAAAAAAAATCTCTCTATCGAAAAAATAACCACCCAATGTCGGGTTTGGATCAATTAACCGGAGAGCTAATGGTTGTAGTTCAAGCATTGCAAGGATTGAGATATGATGTGTGACAATCCGTAAATTTCCGACTATTATTTATGTCGAAATTTGAGATTATTTATTTTCGATCATTATAACTCAAAACGAGAGGTCATCTCGTGTTTTCCGATGTCCCAAAGACCACACGCAGCATCGACACCATAATAAAATTGGCACGAAATTTATTTTCTAATGTCAAGATAATAATAATACCATATTAATTCACTCACAAACGCTCCGAAAAAATAAAATTTATAAAATATGGACACTGGAAAGTATTTTACATAAGAATACGTTATTTATTACGGAGCGATTATACAAGACAAGGTACACACTATACGGTTAATAATAATAATAATTATAAAACTAAAAATAAAAACTAGCCCAACCTACCCTACCCTTTTCCCTAACCCCAACCGCTTTTCTCTCAGATACATTGTCTCCTCCTATTTTTTCCGAAAACCAAACCCATCGCTCCCTTCTTCATCTAGTAACGCAACCCTACTTTCCCAAAACTCGAAACCATCACCCCATCTACTTTGTTGATAAATCGCCTCCCATCGTCTCCTTTCAACCCTCAAGATTCGCCAAGAACAAGATCCATCGCCATCAATTGTTGTCTCTCATCCTCAAGGTGTCTCACAAGATAGCATAGGAGATGGGAAATTGATAGTGAACTTTGTTTAATTCACAACTCGCAAATCCTTAACATGAAAAAGAAGTCAAGACTTCCACTTTTGTTTCTTTTATTTGTGGTTGAACCACATGGAACTACTCACCATCACCTAATCTTATCCCAATACCAAGATTCCCAAGAGTGCAAGCTTGTTGGTGCTTGGGGTCGTTTGAATCGATCATACCCGGGTCCCCGTGTCCTCCCATTCGACCTCTTGTTGCGTGTCGGTGCCACACACTAATACTGACCCTATTCGCCCAGACATCGAAAGTAGTATTCACACCCCTTTTACCGCTTTACTTATTTGGGGTGAAATGCATGAACATAAACTTAAATTGTTTTTATCTGAATTAGAACCTTTTAATATATTTGAACCCTTTATTTTATATTGAACCCTTTTTGACTTAAATTGAACCTTTTAATATATTTGAACCATTTGACTTATTTTGAACCATTTTTGACTTAAATTGAACCCTTTAATATATTTGAAACACTTGACTTATATTGAACTCTATTTTGACTTGATTTAGACTATTTAATATATTTTGAACCCTTAGACTTATTATGAACTTATGAGTCGCTTTTTGATCCCTTTAGTATGCCTAGAACTATAATGTGCCGTACATGCTATGTCTTAAAGTCTCCCATGTTCGGAGCAAGATTATGTTGATAATGTATATAGTCGTTAATCTGCTCAGACGCGTGCAAAGTCTCTTTGAGCAACACTAAGTCTCCTCCGAGCAACACTAAGTCTCTGTTGAGCAATACCAAGTCTCCTTTGTCGATGTGAGCAACGCAAAGTCTCCTTTATTCTGAGTACCGTGATCTATTATATATTTTAGGCGCTTGCATTAAGACTTATTTTGACCATATGTGCATTGATTACGGACTTAGTACTTGAAATATGGAAATGTATGTCAACTTATATGTTACAAGTCTTGTATGGGCGGGACTTGTATCATGGTGAGTTGACAAGACATTTGAAAGGCAATCATACTCAAAAATGTTTTCGTACTATTTAAATACTTTCTTAAAATTGGATTTTATAATATATAAAAGGACTTTTATAAAAATGGCTTTTTGTAATACATAAAACCACCGTGTACTCACCAACTATTTTCATAGTTGACCCTTTTTCTCATGCATTTGGTGATCATCAATAAGCATGATTTATGAAGTTTTTGTATAAAAAGGATTCTTCACGTGTCGTCGGTCATTATGTATAAGAAGATGTCTTTTGAAACCAAGTTTTAAGACTTTATTGTCAAAGTCAATTTGGAACAATATTGTAACATTTTACTATTTTCTTAAATTTAAATATGGTATTGTACTATATCTCTTTTATGATGTATATTGATTATGTTGCACTCTCATTTTCCGCCTGGGCGTGACATGATGGGAAGTAGGTCCTCGCTTGTTGTTTTTTATGTTTTGCGGTTAGGGTTGTTGGGGTCTCTTGTTGGGTAAGTTGTCTTTTTATGGTTATGGTTATGCAAGTAGTAGGTCTTTTAGGTTATGTAGTCTGGTAGTTTGGGTAGGTTGTCTTTTATGGTTGGGGTTATGAAAATACTTACTTTGTTAGTTTATGAAGTCTGGTGGTGTATGGTTGATGCTGTTCAGATGGGTTGTGGTTGTACAGTACTAAGCTTGTAACTACAATCATCCAATAGTAATGGATATATTTTATGGTATTTGGTAATTTCATTTTATGTTTATGCTCTGTTTTATAATTTTTTATTTTATTTTGTTGTGTAGTATTGTAAGGAGTTATTCAATGTTGTTGCACACACATTAAACGTGTGGTTGATAACAATAAGGAGTGTTTGGGAATAAATAGAGTAGCAATACCATTGATCATAGGTTTATCTTTGATCGTAGGTTATGAAAAATGTATTTAGTAATGTTTTTTACGGTTTCTATGGCTAGATTGTTTGCAAAGAAAAGTCGCTTGTTAAATACGCCTAGTATCCGTAAGCTTTTGGATTTCACAAACATATCATACCATGATTCAAGTAGGCGTATAAAAGGTTTAGAGAGAGCAAGTTCTAAAGAGAGAAAGAGAAGAGAGTTGGGAACTATGTGAAACAAAGAAAAATAGTATTGAAGCTCCAACCCTCTACCTTGGGAGGTAGAGGGTATTTATAGTGTCTTACAAGATACGCCACCTACGGGCTGTGGATCAGACATACAGTGGGTAAAGACCCGTCCGTCCTCCACGGTATTACTAAATTAAATACTAACTAACATTAAATAACTACGACTACGAGCTTTCTAACGATTACATATACTTGAGGTGACCGACACTTTAATGACTGGATTTTCTAAATCCTAACAATCTCCCAAGGAGGTCACCTCATAATACATAGAATACAAATAGATATTACATTAAGATTGTTCTTGGATTCTTGTGTAAGTTCTTTGCTCGATGGCTGTAGTCTTTGATTCTTCATGTTTTGCATGTTCGGTTAATCCAAGTGGAGGTCTTTAAGCGATCCACATGATGATGAATTTTGAGCGACTTTGAGATCATCTGCTTCCATAAATCTTTGTCTCTTCCTTTGCGGTGTTGACATTATGTGATGTTGTGACATTGGACGACATGCTCACATTACGGATCATGATTTCTTCTTATCGAGTAGCGAAGCTTTAGTTGATACATGATATTTTACCACGTGCATAAGCATGGAGTGTAAATATTAGAGTCGTTGATGCACTTATCATGATTTCTTTAGAAATGAATGTGTTGTGTGAGCATGCGGCTATGGATTGACCTCTCAATTCGATCACCGCAAGCGTCGGGTGTACGCACTGTGATTAGCAATAAAGCGCGAAAAGTGTCTTTGATCACTTCGTTGAATTGAGGTACACGGCTCATGGTTCTCCGTTGATCGATTACAAGTACTACCGTGATCGGTATAATTCGAAGAATCTCCTTGACAGGTTTCGCGGTTGCTCTAGCCGTTCTCAAACCGAACATCTCAAAGAAGACAACACGGGTGAGTGAATCGACAAATTGAGATTTCTTGATTGATTAAAATGATTTGAACAACAATCGTGTATTGCATATTAGAAAGAGTTTTGCAATACAATGAAGGTTTTATATGAAAATCAATTTTCAATCATAAACACCTTTTGATATTTGAAAATGTGATACACAATCGATGTGCAATAGAAAATGATTTTTGCGCACACCGACCGTTTTTCAAAGGTATCCGCTAATCCATAACTGAACGAGATTGATTCATAATTTTGAATCGCCCCATTGTTTACATTCGGTTGTCACATGGTTGATCTATTGGATAGATCTCACATGTCACCTACCAAGAGCTTGTTTGATGTTGGCTCTAGAAGGCTTTCCATCTTCATTGTGAATATGTTATCATATGGCTCAGATGTTCTGGCAATACCACAAGGATAATGCGTAGGACTCTTAATATATATATTCTCTCTTTCCACATTGTGTGAAACAGAGAGTCTTCACTGACAGTGTCTTAATGAGATTTATGGATGATCTCGTGGCTCTAGACTCAATAGTGCACATTTGGTTCCTATGCCGGAGACTAGGGAGAGGGTCTCCTTCTTCAATATCAACCATCTCTAAGAGAAAGTTGATAGATAATGTAGGTTCCCCGTGAGAATGAAAAAGTCCTTTTAAGAGGAACTTGAGTAGCTTGGGAAGATGTAGTACAGTGCATCACTGGGTCTATGACGTCTTGTCTTCAATCTTGGTGTTACCTATGTAAGCGCCAAGTAGCACATGAATTGAACCGGTTTACGCCTAAGGATGAAATAATGGAGGCCTATTTATTTTCACCCTTTTCACCTTCATTTCTTTTTCATTCTTCAACCCCTTCAATTGCTTACCGAGACTTCATTACTAGAACCTTGTTGGGTTTATTCCAGTTCTAGCTCTATCTCGATCCGCACTCTTCCCATATCTCACTTTTCTCCTTTTTCATCATACCTAAGGACTCTACACTATCTAGTGGATTGTCCTCGGTAGATCCCTCCGCTCTGGCGGGATCGTGGAACATATACCTAACCTAACCATCCTTATATCACCATACATGAAGTAAATTTGGTTGGTCTTTTTGGTATTGTTCATACGCCATTGAAACCAATTGAAAACCATTTGAAAATCAATCCAGGTACTTGTGATATATTATCAAAGCATTTTGTACCTGAATTGTTTTTGATATTTTAGAAAAAGGCTCCCCCTCGACATGTGCATCGTATGTTTGAAATCATTTTGGCACATGGAGGCAAGAGGAAGAATTCACTTCTTTGAACAATATTTTCTAAAAATATCGACATCACCTTCCCGGTCAAAATTTGTATTTCAAATACAGTTAAAGATATTTTTGGGAAAGGATGTGGTTTTCAAAAATTTGCTCCCCCTCAATATGTGCATCGAGATTCGAAAGTGTTTTGCACATATTAGGGAAAACCTGCACTTAGAGACAAATCAATCACGATTCAATCCTTATTGGTTTGATATAGATGCTCCCCCTTAACATGTGCATGGAAAACTTGAAATCGTTTGGCACATGAAGGGAGGAGAGCTTGTTAATCACTTATAAAACCATTTATCGAATTATCAGTTTAAATCCAATTTAAATCACAAATTCTCCCCCGATCACAATTTTCAAATCCTTTGAGATTTGTGATCTCTATTGATTTAGATTAAATTTTGAAAACTTTTGAGGAGAATTGTGACTTGCTTTTGAAAAACAGTTTAACTGATAAGGATCAGATTTTGAGACTTTAAACTCCATTGTTCAAACATGCATAAATATCTTTTGAAAAAATAACATTAGCCAAGGTCTTGAATCAATTGTATAAAACATTGTTCTTTTTTATTATCCAAAAGTAGACCTTGCTCTTTTACGTGCCAATTGTTTGAAAAATAACCTTTTTGACTGATTTGAAATCATTCTCCCCCTCAATTAATGACATGAGTTGTTGATTGAGTGTTAGAGAGTTTGTCAAATTATAAGCCCAGATGATTTTCAGAAATATTGTCCAAGTTATTTTCAAAGCAATATGTTTTCATTAGATGATAAATATTTTTCAGAAGAATATTTAGAAGGAAAAATATTTGTGAAAGAAATATTTGTCTTTTGCCGACAAACATTTGGTTTTAGAATCGAGCATTAGATTTTAAAAACCGTAAAAGCATGGCTCTGTTCTTTCTTTTTAAACACAAAGTTCTTTCAAATAACGATGAAGCCACCATTTTCTCCATCTCAAATTTATTTATTTTATTTTATTAATTTTTTTTAAACAATTTATGTACATTCGAACTTCATCTAAAGACCGGACACTCTTTGAATGACAACTCAAAGACCGTAGATGAATTCGAATAAAAGATCAAGACCAAAATGACAATTTTTTTTTTTTTTTTTTTTTTTTTTTGTAAATGAAAATATGTACAAAGAATAGATGAATAGATGCCTTTACTCCTCTTCTCCCTCTTGAAGACGTTTGAGTGTTTCAGGTTGAAGACTCTTAAGTCCAAGACGGGGAAGAATAAACTCGAAACGTTCTCTTGGGAGTGCTTTAGTGAAGATGTTTGCTAGCTGATATTCAGTTCTCACAAAGTAGAGTTCTACCACACCTTTTTTCACTTGTTCCCGAATGAAATGATGTCGAATGTCGATGTGCTTTGCTCTTGAATGTTGAACGTTGTTGCAGGAGAGAGCAATGGCACTTTTGTTATCACAGTACAGAGGAATTTTGTTGAAGTCAAGGCCATAGTCAGATAGTTGGGATCTCATCGATAGGATTTGAGCACAACAAGATGACATGGCGATGTATTCAGCCTCTGTAGAGGATATTGACGTACTCATTTGTTTCTTAGAAGACCAGCTTACAAGTTTTTCTCCCAAGAATTGAGCACCACCTGATGTGATTCGACGTGTATCTTGACACCCTGCATGGTCGCAGATCGCATATCTTCGTTAGTGACATGTTGGTGTCCTTCGGATACCAAAGTCCCATGTTAATGGTACCTTGGAGATACCGAAGACCCGTTTAACCGCTTCAAGGTGCTTTTGGTAGGCTTAGCACGGTATCTAGCACACATGCATACAACGAAGCGAATATCAGTCTCTCGGTGTGAGGTACATCGGGATCAATCATACTACGATATTTCGTTTGATCTACCATGATCCCCGAGTGGTCCTCATCCGGTTTGGTGCGCTCCACCATGGGAGTGTCAACGGTGTCACAAGTGTCAAATCCAAATTTCTTTAAAATTTCATTAGCATATTTAGATTGATTGATAAAATGCCTCGGGGACTTTGTGAAATTTGTAATCCCAAGAAAAATGACATTTGTCCCATCATAGACATTTGAAATTTGGAGCCCATTTCATTTGAAAACGGTCACATTCGGTGAGGGTTGGTCGAGGCAAAATAATATCATCTACATAGATTTGAACATGGATTAAATGTTTTCGACTTTACGGTGAACAATGTGGGATCCACTGCTCCTTTCTTTGAATCCGGTAGATAAGAGGAACTTTGATGAGTATCATACCATGCCCTTGGAGCTTGTTTGAGACCATAGAAAGCCTTCTTTAAGCGATAGACGTGAGTAGGACATTCGGGATCCACAAAACCTTCGGTTGATTGACGTACACGATTTCTTCAGATCTCCATTAAGAAAGGCGGTCTTTACATCCATTTGATAAACCACCATGTTCTTACTAGCAAGATTAGCTAAGAAGATTACGATTGCCTCAATACGCAAGCTGGAGCAAATGATTCCTCAAAGTCAATACCCTCCTCTTGACGATATCCTTTTGTGACAAGTCTTGCCTTGTTCTTTAATACATCCCCATGCTCATCAAGTTTCACTTTGAAGATCCATTTGAGAGCAATGATCATAGTACACTCGGAGCTAGTACTAATTCCCAAACATCAAGTCGGTCAAACTCATGAATTTCTTCTGCATTGCATTGAACCAAGCTGTCCTCGACATTGCGGTTTTGACATCTTTTGGTTCAACTTTTGATAGTATGGAATTGAAGAAGCACCATAAAGCATCTATTGCAAGCTGTTTATGGGTGGATACCAGACGAGAGGGATTCCCTATGATATTATCCAATGGATGATCGTGTGTCCATTTTATAAAATGCTCGTGTGGTTGTGGTTGAGGAACTGAGGTAGCAGAGTTGTTTTCCCCTGATGAAGATGGTTCAGATGATGGATCAGGAGCAAAAATATTTTCAAAAGAGCATCTTCTGGAGTGGCAAAAGGATCTGTGACTGCAGAAACGTTTCTAGTATGTACGCTTGTAGATTGAAGAGTTGATGATGATGAAGAATGATCTGAAGAAGGCGCTTCATGAGATACCGACATAGAGATGGATTGATTGACTGTGTTGGACGGATTAGGAGCAGCCTCTGTTGAAGTAGTAGAGTGGATGTTGTCCTGAGATTCAAAGTATTCATCAAACATTGGATTAAACAATTTCTTCACATCTTCTTACGAGGGTGGTACATACGGTCTCGCAGATGAGGATTTCAGTACAAGAGAGGAACTAATGGGACTACTTAATGAAAGTTGTGAAGCGGGTCCGAACTAGATTGTTCGGAGCCATTTGACCAAAGAAGACTCATCGAGCGTAACGTGAATTGTTTCCATGATATTTCGGTTCTTTTGTTGTAGATTCGGTATCCTTTTTGTTTGGTGCATATCCTACAAACACTCCAATGTCCGCTTTAGCTTTCAGTTTACCTAAATCTTGACCCTCATTAGTTGGGTAACACAAAGCACCAAACACACGAAGGAAGGATAGATCAGGTTTTCGATTGTGGACAAGTTCATATGGAGTTTTTCTATGAGTTGTGTGAATTAGGGATCGATTTTGGGTATAGCATGCAGTGGCAATGGCTTCGGCCCAGAGAAATGTTGGAACCTTTGAATAAATCAGCATTGTTTTTGCGGCTTCCACAAGAGTTCGATTTAGTCTTTCAACTACACCGTTTTGTTGAGGAGTTCGTGGAACACTTCTTTGATGGTGATTCCAACGCTTTTATAAAACTCACTAAGTTCTTTATTAACAAACTCGGTTCCATTGTCGGTTCGGATGATTCTAATAGTCTTGTTAAGTCGAACTCTGCATTTGTTTGATAAGTTTAATGATGACATCGGAGTTTCATCCTTTGTCCTCAAGAACTTAACCCAAGTGAATCGAGTAGTCATCAACCACGACTAACACATATTTCTTCCCGTTAATTGTTTTGCACTCTCATAGGTCCGCACAAATCCATATGAATAGTGTGAAGAACTTCCATAAGCGAGTTTGTGGGTTTGGGTTTGTGGGCATATTTTACCTTTTTCCAATTGGCATCTTGAACAAAGATGATCCTTTTCATACTTTAATCTAGGTAAGCCTCTTACTAGGTCCTTTCTAGAAAGATCATTAATGGTGGCGAAGTTCAAGTGATTGAGATGACGATGCCATAACCATGACTTTGTTTTGAAGCCTTTGACAACAAGCAAATTGAGAAGACTTCATCATATCTTGATAGAGATGGTGTATAGGTTTGTGCCACGTGTTCCTCTTAAAGTTCCACACCATCAAGTTCTCTAATGAAGCAAGTATGTTTTCTAAAAGCCACCTCTAGATCGGAATCACATAATTGACCCACAAAGAACAAATTATGACCAAGACCTTCAACATAGTATTGTTGGAATCACTCCTAATCCTTATTCAAGTGTTAGTGATTCATATGTAATAGTTAGCTTAATTAGGCCTTTATGTTTGTTATTAAGCTAAGGCTATGTAGAAGGCCCATAGAAGTCCAATAAGAAAGGAAGGGACTAGGAGTGTTGCCCTAGCTCCTCTCCTATAAATACCTTGTAATAACCCTCACTTGAGGGTTGGTTGTTCAATTCATTCACTCTTTTACACCTTACGCATAACCGGTCATAGTCTATACGTGTGTGTGTGTTTGTATTTGTTCAACCGATCTCTATCTCTTCTCTATTTCTACATATTGATGCTTGTGTTACTAATATGGTGACCTAAAAGTGGTATCATTCGCCAAATAGTCGGGTGAACACATTTTTGTTGTTTTGAAGGTTTTTGGTCTTACGCGTAAACGAGGTTCTAACTTTGTCACGCTTAAAAACGTATTTTTTACACTTTTTAATCCAAGATTCGTGTCCTTTCAACGTTTTAAGGTGTTAATATATATGTTTTTTGGCAAAAGTTTCAAACTTTATGTGGATCATTGTTTTAAGCTAGGTTTTTACGTGGGTATTGTTCACGCAGAATCTGTTTTCTAAGCTTTGGATCATCAAGTTTCACACTTTTGTGTTATTTTGGTGATATTGAAGCTATTTCATCACAAAAATATGGTTTGGAAACATCGGTTGGCGAAATCATTTTTGGCTAATTTCTACGCATAAGTGAAACCCTAATCTTACGCGTAACTTTTCCGTGGTTTGATCTTGATTTCGTGGATTACTCGGTGTTTTCTTGCTTGGATAAGCCGAAAACACTTCGACTTTGGATATCTTTTGCCCGTGATAGTGTAAAAGATCTTTTGGTAAAACCCTAAATTTACGCATAAGCTTAAGCTTACGCCGTAGAACTCCTACGCATAAGATTCATCTTACGTCTAAGCTTTGTCTTACACATAAGTTAATCCCACGCCTAAGTTTTCTACGCTTAACTTTCTGCTTACGCATAACTTTAGTGTTTTCTCATTTCTTCTGCGTAAGCTAATCCCACGCGTAACTAGTCTTCATACAGCGTATCTTTGGTGTTTTACGCATAAGTGGTACTTTGCTTTTACGTGATTTCACGCATAAGGATACTTCATCAACAACGGTTCATTCGATTACAAAGATCCATTTAACAACACAAGTTTTCAACATGTCACAACCACCATACTCTAACTATTTTCCTTACACTTATCATCAACAACAACAACAACAACTAAGTCCACAACATCAACAATTTATTCATCAACAACAAATTTATCAACAACAATTTAATCAACAACATACTCCACAACTTGGAGCAATTCCACCACCACAAATGGTTCAACCACCACCTAGTCTTCAAGTACAACCTTACACAAACTTCTACAATCAACATCCATCCAGGAATACTATGAAGGAACCGACATGGTTTGGCAAGATGTGTGAAGCCTTAAGTAGCCAACAATCAAATCATGAAGTGGCTCATTTGATAGACCTCCAATGCTCACTCCGGAAATTATGATCAATGGGTGATAAGGTTTTTAGGTTTTGTGATCTAAAGAAGCCACATGGAAAGTTTTAAAGAAGGTCATTATGGAAGGTCCATTTCGGATGCCTCTATTATCACACATGAGATCCGGATGCCAATCCACCAAGAGATGTTGTCACCAACATTGCAACTATCTCCGATCTCACCGGTGATGAACTTCTACACTTTGAAGCCGATGAACTAGCAATGCAATACATCCTTTTGGGACTACCCAATCCGATCCTTCAAGTGTTGATGCTCAAAAGATGGCTAAAGCAATGTGGGAACATATTCATCTTCTAATGGAAGGCACAACACTCAATCAGGAAGACATGGAATCCAAAATCTACTTGGCTCATGAACACTTCATGATTGAACCGGAGAGACATTAGAGTCATATCATCATCGCTTTTCGAGACATCATTAATGATTTGGACAAACACAACATCATCATGCCTCAATTCTTTGTCAACACTAAGTTCCTAAGTAGTCTTGGTCCGGAATGGGAGAAGTATGTCATTTTTCTCCGTCAAGCTAAGAACCTTCATCATGCTACATACGGATTGTTATACGACTATTTGAAGCCTCACCAAAAGAAGTTGACAAAGAAAGGACTATCCGTGGACTCCCGACTTCACATTCAATTCGATAATCAACAACTTGCTTTGTGGGCTCAAACTAATCTTCCTCCTCAAGCATTTCGACAACCGACTCCTCAACCAAGCGCAACCATTACACCATATGATTAGTCACATCAACAACCTCAACAAACTCAATTGGTTCCATACAACAACAACAATGCTCAAGCACTTTACAGTGAAGCTGATGAGGACTCTGTTGCTTTCGATGAATTGCAACAAGGATTTGTTATGATTGCTAAAGCATTCGGTCGGTATACGAACAAATCCAACAATCGCATTTGTTCCTCATCCAATACAAGGAATCAAGCTGTTGTGAACAATGGACGCGTTGAAGTTCAGAATCGTGGTTACGGTGGTCAGATGGGAGGTGGTCAAGGGTTTAATGCTATAGGAAGGAATAACCAGGGTGCTCCACAACAACAGAGAGCTCAAGTCGTTGAACAAGGGAATGCTCATAATGGGGTTAATGGTCTTCGTTGTTATAAGCGCAATGAAAAGGGTCATCGGCTAATGCATGTCCTAAGCCGAGGACAAGAGGCGGTCTTATCATAAAGAGGCGTTGCTCTTGGCTCTTAAGGATGGTGGTGGAACTCTTACAAACAAGGAGCGAGCTTTATGGCGGATCTGATTCGATGATGATATGGAGGACTTGCGAGGTTAATGCAGAGTGATGTTGATGGCACAAATGCAAGCTCTACACATGAGTGACACAGCCCAGATGTATGACACCGATGGCTTGTCTCGTGTACCGGAACAAAATATACTCATCCACGATCGATATCTCCGCCAATTTCTCCATCCGACCGGGATCGAGTGTTCAACATGAGCAATCCACATCTCATTCCGATGATTATCAAATAGATCCGTAGTTATATTTGACGATCAAGATACCTTTGTTAATATTGATCAAGTTGACCTGTGATTATATTTGAGGATCTAAATAATGATGAGATCAAGTTGAACAAAATGAGCTTGTCTAATCAAGTTGACTCGACCTTAATTAAAGACCAACATATTTGAAATTTGCGAAATTAAAAAAAAATGCTTTGTTAATTAGGGATAATGAATGCTTAATTCGACAAATCAATTTTTTCAAAACTCAAGAAAAACGTGAAGAAGGTTTTGAAGTCGCTTTGCTAAATCTCATCAAAACGAAAAATCATTAGAGCAGCGGACACGTGATCTAGCCGTTTCCAAGAATGCTTTGTTGTCTCAAATAGAACAACTAAACATGAACATAAACAACAACTTAACGCTCTTACTTTGGAAACTCAAAAGCCAAGGTGAGTTGTTAACTTGTCAAAATAGTTCTCGAGTACAAACAACATTCTACGAAATGAATAGATAACTATCTTGAAGAAATTGTCGACTTACAACACAAAATCAAAGAGTTTGAAATGTTGTTTATAAACATGGTGAGTCAATCACAACTATTCAAAAGTTTACTTTTAAACCAAATCCAAATGGATATGGACCAATTCTTGCGATTACAAACCTAAGTTTTCAAGCGAGCATTCAAACCAAATCACGAAGTTGATGTGCGAACATAGAATTGATGATTCAATTATGACCGTTGTTGAATATAATCGTATGGAGGAATTAGATGCGGATGACGAGAGTCGGTCAAAATGGAAAATATCGTTTATAACAAACCATTTAACTATTCAAAAGCCGTTACTTTTGTCAAACAACAAGATACTTCTAACAAACCTTTTGTTATCACACAAGTCTCGAAGTTAGTCCCAAACACAATGGTGCACAAATTAATGGTCCTTTACCTTCACTTAGTGAAGTTAAAACAAAAGCCGAAAGTTGTCGCGTTATAAAATACTTTGACACTTTCTTATCGACCTCAAAATTTTGGAGCGTGAGATTGAATTTCATTACGAAATAAAAGTTGAACATTTTCAATCGCCAATGGGCGAGAACAAAGAGATATTCTTTAAAACGACTTTTAACCCATGTCAAAAATTTAAAACTTGTGTACTATATTGGGAAAGGATTTTCACAAGGAACTTGGTCTCATGAAAACAGTTTTGAAACATCGATTTCAAATACTAAGCGTAAAAAGAAATTGTTGAGAAAAGATGTTGATCGACTCTTGGAAGATGTTATCGTCGTCGATATCAATAATCTTGTCTTATTACAATCTGTTGCATATGCATCGATCATATTCGGTGATTCTATTGATTCTGTTGATATTGTTGTGAATATTGATAATGTGCATCAGATAGAATCTTTAAAAGCTGAAAATGAACGACTGTTAAATGAACTTTCAAATTCAAAACGTCGTCTTCAATGGTGTCAAAAAGATTGTCAAAATCGTGAACTTGCTTTGCAAAACAAAATCCACCGGTTGAAATCAAAACCGTTTAATTCTAAAATTGAACAACTGGATGATCAAAACGTGTCTTTGAAATGTCAAATATCAAAATATGAACAAGAACTCGCACAAGTTAAAAATGAATATGGTGTCATATTTGATTTACTCAAACAGACTCGAAATGAAGCATCAAACGAACTTGATCATTATCTTGCACACACTAAAGAAGTCATGAATTTTTTTGGAAAACTTCATTCGAAAATCAAGATTTGGTGCACACTATCATTAAGCTAAGGAAATGTTAGGAAAGTATGAACAAGTTCACCTAGCATCATTAAGAGAATTGCACAGTAACACTTAGCAAACGTGAACCCAGTTGCCTCGACACAACACAAGTTACTAATGTGCTTCCTCTATCGCAGCAGGACTAGTTGCTTCTTTTCCAAACATCCGCAATTCATAGCCTAGGAGCAATACAAGGAAGAATAGGAAGTTGCGACCTAAGAAAAGAATAATAAGGAATCTTTGAGTAGAAGAACACCCTAGGACTTTGAATAAGACTCATGTTGCACCTACTTTAGATATTGCCTCGAAAAATGTAATGGAAAAAGTGTTGTAACGAATGCTAAACCTTTAAGTACTTTTGATATTGATTCGATGCTTCTTGTGTTATTTGTCGTAAAAGTATGCTTTCGATTGTCATGACAAATGTGTTGCGAGCTATCTTGTCTCATTTACGGAATCCTAAGAATCGGAATACCTCTAGGCCCACTAATGCTTCTAAGTCTATGCTTGGTAGACCGCCTCCTTAGATTCTAAGAAACGCATTGATGTCCTGTAGTTCGATATCACCTCCAAAGAATGTAGTACCACCTAGTGCATTCACTAAGACTAAAGCTAAGACTAGTTGGAGATGGCGAAATGGATACATAATACACTAGGATTTAAATGGATGCCTAAAATCATTGATGTGTGTATTTCTACTATATCTGCGAGGAACCCTCTAACTCATCGGGTTCCACATCTACCTCTATTCCATCTATGTCGTGCTGTGTAATGAAGGTGATCTGATCATCCTTTGGATTGTTGATAGCGGATGTTCCCGACACATGACAGGCAACCTTAAGCGTTATCAAACTTTATTGCAAAGTTCATTGGTCTTTGTCGATTCGGGAATGATCACTTCAGCAGACTATCATGGGCTACGGATATTATATCAATGGTAATATCGAAATTAGCGGGGTTTACTATGTGGAAGGCCTCGGTCACAATCTCTTTTCGATCGGTCAATTCGTGATGGAGATTTGGAAGTTGCTTTTAGGGAGAAAACTTGTTTCATCGTGATCTACAAGGAAGCGATCTTATGTCCGGCTCGCAATTCTAGTCTATACACAATCTCAATGCAAGACATGGTTGCTTCATCTCCCATCATCTACTCTCAAAGGCTACATCTACAAAATCTTGGCTATGGCACCGTCGTCTCACATCTAAACTTTCAAACCATCACCAACCTTGCTCGACACAAACTTGTTGAAGGTCTCCGAGATTCCGGTATTCTAAAGATCACCTATGTTCGACTTGTGAACAAGGAAAAAGCACCGTGCTCATTTTCCCTCAAAGGTGGAACCTGACTCTCGACATGTGCTTCATCTTCTTCACATGGATTGTGTGGCCCGATGCGTGCGCAGAAGATTAATGGCAAATGCTACATATTGGTAATTGTTGATGACTACTCAAGATGGACTTGGGTTTATTTTCTTTGAAGTAAAGACCAAGCTCCACGAGATGATCATCACCTTTCACGAAAATTCAAATTCGACTCCGGAACATCCGTCGGACAAATTCGAATAGAAAAAGGAATTGAATTTGTGAATCACACTTCTTGGAATATTATGAGAAAGTGGAATCGAGCATCAAACATCCATAACACGTACCCAGAACAAAGCGGAGTTGTTGAAAGATGAAACCGCACGTTAGTGGAAGGCGCAAGAACGATGTTAATCAATGCTAAACTTCCAGATTACTTATGGGATGTGCTGTCTCAAGCGCATGCTACACTCAGAATCGCTCAATGATTACAAAACGCCACAACAAAACACCGTTTGAGCTTATCCACAATGATAAACCGAATATCAAACACTTTCATGTATTTGGATCTCTTTGTTACCCAAATAATGATCGTGATGACTTTGGAAAGCTCAAAGCCAAAGTCGACATTGGAGTTTTATTGGATATTGTGATAATTCTAAAGGTTCTTGGATCGGAATCGTCGTACAAAGCGGGTTATGGAAGCGATTCATGCTAATTTTGATGAACTTCTTGAAATGGCTTATGAGCATAATGACTTAGAACCGGTCACAACCGTTTAAACTTCCTTCAAACCCCATCATCATTGAACCAAGCCCCGACTTACCGTCAACAAATGGAAAGACTATTTGCTCCTCATTCGGTGGCGATATTGATGAGCGTGCTTGGTGTATCCGATGTTTCCGTTGCTCAACGATCATACTCTTATACCCGATACACTGCTACCACAACTCTTGTTGAAGAAGCACCACCGATTGACTCTACAACAACAGTTGAACAAAGCTGCTTCCAACGACACCGAACCATTGCGATGTTCTTAATGAAGTACCCCACCGCTGATTTTGATCCAAATGTTCTTTAACCCGTTTGCCAATGAAAGCTGCACCGATGTCGCGGAATCATCAACAACCCATTTGAATCCTCAAAATCGCAAAATGTATACCAACATCAACCTCTACACATCGTTGGACAAAAGACCATCCTCTTGAGAACATTATTGGCAACTGAATCAACCGGTCGTAACAAGACAACGTCTTCACACGATGGTGAACATTGCATTTATGCACCACCGTCCGCCAACTCGAGCCTAAAACATTAAAGACGCAATGACAAAAGACAACTGGATTGAATCCATGCAAGAAGAACTCAACCAATTCAAACGTCTTGAAGTATGGAAGCGGTTGAAAGACCAACATGGGTCTACGTCATTGGTCTCAAATGGATTTGGAAGAACAAATTGGATCTTTGAAGGAACATAATCGAAACAAGTCACGTCGGTGGCTAAGGGTTATAGACAGGAAGAGGGTATTGACTTTGAAGAATCATTCGCTTGGTTGCTCGCCTTGAGGCGTTCGGATCTTTCTCGCTCATGCGGCTCATATGAATATAACGGTCTTTCGGATGGGCGTCAAATTGCTTTTACGAATGGTCAACTCGAAAAGCAGTCTATGTCACCGACCGGAAGGATTCGTTGATCCAGAGTTCCCGAACCATGTCTACAAACTGAATAAAGCTCTGTATGGTCTCAAACAAGCTCCTCGGGCGTGGTACGATAAGTTATCATCCTTCCTCATTGCTAATAAATTCACCAAAGGTTCGGTCGATCCTACACTCTTCATACAATATCACGGGGCTCACATCTTAATTGTTCAAATTTATATGGATGACATCATTTTTGGGTCAACACACTTAAAATACTCAAATACTTTTGCAAAATTAATGACAAAACATTTTGAAATGTCAATGATGGGTGAACTCGCATTCTTTCTTGGAATGCAAGTTCACCAATCCCCGTGGTATTTTCTTGAGTCGGTCCAAATATGCCCTTGAACTATTAAACAAATTTGGAATGCAAAGCTGTGACACCTATGCCACACCAATGGCTCATACCAAGAAGCTGAGACGATTTACATGGGAAATTGGTGGACCCTACCAAATACCGTAGTATTATTGGGTCTCTCATGTATCTAACATAACTAGGTGCACGATATTGTGTTTGCAGTATATCTTTGCTCCGTTATCGATCGAGACCAATCTGAAACCCACCTCTCCGGGGCTAAAAGAATCCTCGATACATCAAGGGAACCATTAACTTGGGAATCGGTATCAGAAGGATTACGGTTTTGAACTAATCGCTTTTAGACGCCGATCACGCGGGATGCTTAGATTCACGTAAAAGTACTTGAGAGCATTACAATTTCTTGGTGATAAAGCGGTGTCATGGCAATCGAAGAAGCGGATTGTACATCGCTCTCCTCAGCGAAGCGAGAATATGTAGCCATGTCGGCGTGTTGTGCTCAAGTCATTTGGATGAGAACTCAACTCAAAGACTATGGTTACGTGTTTGACAAAATCCCGATGTCTTGCGACAATCGGTGCTATTGCGATCTCGTGCAACTCGGTTCAACATTCAAAATGAAAGCACATCGATCTTGATATCATTTCATCAAGGACCACGTGGAACAAGGTCTTGTTGAATTATACTTTGTGGGTCTGAGAATACCAATTAGCGGATCTTCTCACCAAAGCCTTAGCTCTGCTAGGTTTAATGAGTTGGTCCACGGATTGGTATGCGGTGTTTGACTCAAGAGAGGCTGGATGAACTCTTAAAACATTCTTAAAACCGGTCAAACACCAAAACCTTTTTGTAAATATTTTCAAAAACAAAATACAAAATTATAAAATCGATAAAACAACAAAAATATTCTTCTATCTATATTTCTTTAACATGGCAAGTACAATTCTTCGTCAACACTCAAATCTTTCAAAATTCGGTATTTTTTCGATCAAGTGTTGAGGGCGAAAATAAATATTCTTAAAGATCAATAAAACCTTGTACTTGCATGTTACCTTATCCGGTTGTTTCTTTAATAATGGTGGTCACATTTACGGTTTCGACACTCCTCGGACTAAAATTTATAAACTTTCTTTTTTCTTAAGTCGAGGAGGAGTTTCGTCAAATTTCTTTCCAAATATCCTTCGTTTGGTAACCAAAATGGAAGTTAAAAGCATTGGATGAAAATGGAAAAGGTGGAGGGACTAAAACTGTCAAAATCTTAAAGTTATTTTTAATAAAACTCCTCACCTAATTCATTAAATTCACTTCATTTATAATCTCACCAAACTTAATCCTACGCCTAACATTCGATCTTCAAATCCGTGTGTTGGATCATCATTTTGTAAGTGATTTCGTAATCTAAACGTGTTTACAAACAAAGGTTTTGATTTATATTAAAAACTAACGGTTAGATTTTCATTTATGATCGATTTGGTGTTCTACGCATAAGCGTATGAACACCTAATCAAGAATGGGTGTTTGTGGTGAAAAAGATAGTGTCAAAACGTTCATATAACATCATTGAAACTATTTTCATTATAAAAACACACCCAGATACACGAATTGATTGATATTGGGAATTAGGGTTTATGCGTGAAATTGGGTGTTTTCAAATGAGAACGTTTTTGGTTAAAAAGATAGTTGAGTGATGTTGTTCTTATGGTGAATTGATGATATCTAGGCTCAGAACCAACCCAGTAACACTAATTGATCTTTAATTAGAAACTAGGGTTTAAGTTCATACGCATTTGGGTATTTTTGGTTCACTCAAATTCTGATGTTAAAACTTGGATAGAACTACTCATAAGACTTCTTAGACTTACCAGAATCATTTTGGTGCAAATCCTATGGCTAAATTGCTAAGCGTAATTCTTGAACCTTAGGGTTTAGGTTCTGGCGTAATATGTTCTACGCCTAAGCGATTATGCAGTGTTCGTGATTAAAGCTGTTAGAAAATGAATGTATGTGTTAATATTGGTGCTATGATGATCTTATTTGAGTTTGTTACGTGAAAACTTCGAATCAAGGTTGTTTGACATCTACGCATAAGGATCATCTTACGCGTATGTTACGTCTTACGCGTGCGTAAGGTTCTACATAAAGGCCTACGGCGTATCACTGTGAAGGATATCGTAAATGATGACCTCTACGCATAAGGTTGACTGTTACGAGTAAGCCTTACAGCGTAAGGTTTATATATGCCTCACGCGTAAGCTCTCGCATAAGGCCCCCTTTTCCTCGCGTAATATTTCTTCTGGCGTGAAGTCAAGAACTCACGCATAAGCTTGCGTTTAAGCATATACCATTCTGTTACGCATAAGCTTGCCACTTCTCGCCCTAAGCCTTGTTTTAACCTTAATTATGAATTGTTACGCGTGCAAACTTGTAAATAAATAAATCATAACGCCACGGAACCAATAATGTCACTATAAGCTTAAATGTTTAACAAGTTGTGAATAATAAGTGAAAATATGGACTTTAAAACTTAAAGTTAATCAACTCACGAAACTTATCACGACGTCATTGGACTATTGGACAAACAAGTGACATTGGACTCGTAACAATCATCGACATATCACATTCAATAATTAGACAATATAACCATCTGTTGACTAACATAATGTCTTTCGATATGTTGGTTCTTTTGGCTAAATATCTTTCAGATCATGACATGGACGCTCAAATGCAGAATGTGGATGCACCAAATGTTCTCACCATTCCTGATGTGACAACTCGCAATTTCAGGACATTTCTCAAAACAATTCATGTTTCACTATTTCATCATTTATCGTAAACTAGGTTTACGCGTTCCAAATTCGCGTAACCTTAATGGTTTAGCGGCGAATTCATGATCATATCATCAAGGACATTTCATATAGACTAGGTTTAGTCTACATTTCATTAACATCATTTCCATCATGTTAGTTCATTCATGAATTTGCATTTCACATTAAACGTAAATTTCATATTAAATAAGCGTTATCGCGTAAATTATTATTTTGAGCGTTTAATCCGATACTTCCAAAATTATTCCGATATATTTTATACTTACATTTAGTTTATAAAATAATACTATGAGTTTACTCGGTGTTTTAAATTTATTTGGTATATAAATCGTTAAATTTATATTATTCGACGCTTTTCTTAAAACCACACGATAATTACTAAATCACTCAAATTTTACAAAAACATATTTTTACAATTTTATAACTACAATATATTTTACTTTGATCCATTAAAACTTATTTTAGCTAAAACTACCTTAAATGGACTAATGTATATACAAGTTACCACTTATCTTAATTTACATACTTTACTTATACATTTTACCTACACATTTATATATGAAATAAAAAAAATGTATTATTGAAATACACCCCCAAGCCCGCCATGAGGGGTTGAGTCAAGTGGTTAGATCTTTTATTACTTAGGTAGAAATTTTCTTACATTAGTTAGATTTGCACTCTACATACTTACACACACTTCATTCAATAATTCAAGTTCAATCAAGTTTTCTCTCCTCTTGTTTTGCCTCTCAAAACCGTCACCATTATTGCTCAAAGAGATCTTCATCAAAAATTTCTCAAGTAAAGTTTTAAACAATCTAGTATACACTCTTGTTTAGGTTTTGAAATAAAACCTAGGGTGTTTAAGTTTAATCCCTTGTTCTAGTCACCTCATCAAGTAACTAGTAAGCATATCATCTTCATTTTTCATCTTTCATTATCATTTCATATTTATTTCATCATATTTGAGCAAAGCATGCAAGACTTATGGATGTTTATACCACTTTTACATTGTTTTTAGAAGTTATACATATATAAGTCATCCTATAATTAATCCTTGTTATATATCACTCTTGATGATGTTTAGGAACCCATGACACCCTAAGAAGGTGTATGGTAGGATTATAATAGCTTCGGAGTTGTTTTGAAGGGATTGGAATAGGTTTAGCACGAGAAAAACTCTTTTCGACAAGCCTTAAAAAGGGTCTGATCTAAATTCTAAAATCTGGAAAATCCGACAGTAGACATAAATTTTTGGCCTAGATATTTAGAAAATATACTTTAAAAGCGAAACCGTGGCCGCTTGAGCGGATTAAAGCAGACTATAACTTGAAGAAGTTATGAATTTTTCAAGTTTGACGACGAAATATATATATCTGAAAATTTCAGCATGATGATTCTAGTTTGTACGAGTCAAAAGCAGTCTTAAGCGTTATAAATTATTTCGACTTATCAAAAATATATTAGTATACTTTGATACGAAGCTAAGGGCGTATAATACGTAGAAAGCGGTTTGTAGAACTTAAACTATACACGTTTACACAAAATTGCGTAACTTTATTATTTAAGAAAAACTATATTATTTTTATTAGACAAGTGTTACGGTAAACAAGTGACCATATTGAAGGCTATTTATAACGTTGACGTAGAACTTTTGTAAAGAGATGTCTTCTAATAAAAGTGAGATCACCAAGCATATTTTCCAAAATGACCAACCGTTTGTATAGCGGAGTTGTAATGAATTAACTACGGTTGCTTAAACTTTGCGAAATTCACTTTTAAACTACATTTTGGACAAAATCACCATACTTAACCTATATTTTTCTCTATGAGCGAGACCTCTAGGATAAAAACTTAAATGCCAAAACTTTGAGATTTTGATACAAGCTTTCCAAAACCGTTGAGTTCGTTTCCTAACGTTCGACGTACACCATTTTACGACTAGCTTTCCGAGGCCATTTTAGTCACTTTCATGAAATTTCCAACGACATTATTTTACGACGAAAAGTTATAATTTCACAATAAACCATTAAGAAACTATTTTAGGATGACATTATGATGTAAATACTTGTAAAGTAATTTAAGAATGGTCAAGACGTCAAAAGAGTATTTTTCGACGAAGAGTATTATTTTCAAAAACTCGCAAGCGGTATAAATATCATCCGAATTGCATGCATAGCATTACATCATGACTTATTACATATCATATCATTCATAATAGGTCATTTTCGAGATTCACGCTACATTTGATGTATCCACTTTTGTCATCGTAACCATTACAGCATGGTGAGTTCATAGCCCCACTTTCTATTTCTTAATTGTTTTACAAACTCTTGGGGAGATACATGCTATATTTTTAATCGAACACAAATGCTTTGAACTGTATGCTATATCAAATGTTTTATTGTCACTAAGTAATCAATTGCCATGTTTGAAGTCCTACATCATGCACCATTAGTCACTTGCGGTGGTGAATATTGTGAATAGGCCTATTGGAATTAACACTCCGTTCTTATTGACCCGGTTAGGGAAATCGAGCGCACTATATTTGAATCATTAAGGTAAATTGGCAAGTTTACCTATTAGGGTTCGCGATGAAGCGATGATTACCAATTTTTATTGGTGCGATGTTTACGCTTTGGTTGTCATGAACTTAGTGAAATAAATCTTCATTTTGTTTTCAAGCGATGAGTGTGGAACAATGTAACTCACACTACGAATATTGTGTTCAAGCGAATTAATTAAACCTATGGATTTCACTCAACCTTTGTGTTGACCTTTTAAGCATGTTTTATCTCGGTATCTAAGGCATTCACTTCATGGCATGCATAAGGACTTATCATAGAGTCGTGGTGACGAGCGTCTCTCATGGATTTATGCACTTTAAAACATCGTTTGAATTGTAACAAACTTATTTCCGCTTTTGATTGATTTTCATTTGGGACCTACACTTTGTAAACTCGATTGTTTTATTAAATCAAGTGATGTGTTTTCCAAACGACACTTTAGGTCGTTCAATATATCTGAAGCGTGATGCTATGACGATTGATCCCAAGAATTCCATTCCATTGCAAAAGCAGGTAATTTGGGGTGTGACACGATATCTTCCTAATGGCTATCCGATGAAGATTGGAAAGAACAACCTCCGTGTTGACTTTGATACTCTCACCGCTTTCGAGTCTTCTTGCTTGCGGTGTGGACATTACGAAGAACCATTCTTATCGAATATGCTCACCAACTCGCCACAGTTTGGAGATCTACATCTGACAATTCGGCACACAATGAAGAAGATCAAAGGGCAAAATGTTGTATTGCAACTCTCAATCACAAGCAAGTCACCATCGCACCGGCAGACTTGCGGGCTATTCTCCTCATTCTGTCATTGAACCAAGCGGGTACAACGCTACACCTCTTGAAGAGGTGGATTACGCAATTCATGATCGACATCGGTTGTAAGCGAAGCTTCTGAGGGTAATCAACAAGCACTCTTACGTTGATCGAAGAATATCCTCGATACGGAGAACCCTCTTCATCATCATTACAAAATCATTTACGGGCGGGATAGTGGTTATGAGCATCCCAAGCTCATGGAACTCTGATTTTACGGGCTTTGGTCAACATGAAACATATCGAGTTGAAGCTACGATATGAGATGACATGATGTCATTCCTCAGCGAGGCACCAAGATCCCATACATCGGATACAAGCTGGCGATCGAGCTCTTGGGTTAAATCGATATTCCTTGAGACTAGGCGACCCAAACAATCACTCCATGTTGTATGAGGCTACACTCCTTTGTCGATTCAAGGAATCTACAACAAAAGCAGTCTTTGTCTTTGCGGATCACCTTCTCTCGATGCAATTAAACAACTTTACTCATACAAAAGGTATCTTGTGGCGGTTGATGAAGGCAAAGTTGGTTTCTCGATGACAAGTCTTGGTACACCTATTAGGAAAACCGGAAGAGGCGGTCACGAGAAGTGTTGCAAGCGAGAGTCAACGAAAGTTCCCTAAGAGAAACCTCCACTCAAAGGAAAGTTCCATCTAAGGAAGCTATTCCTATTCCCATTCCCAAGTCCGAACCGCAAAGAAAGCTAGTCGATAAAGACTGCGAAACAACGACACGGATGAAGAAGTTTTCTACTGCGAAACTCAAGCGTTGGGCGAGAAAGTAGCAAAACCTCCAAGTCCCAAAGGTGACAAGGGAAAGACTACGGTGCTTGAGCAAGAAGAAGAAAGTTCGGATGAAGAGCAACTAGACAAAGATTACGGGAAAAGGTGAAAATTTTGAGACTCCAACACGTTCTTGAACAATTCAAACATCAACAAATTCGTGGCCTGGAGGGTCAAGTGGTGCACTAACTACACCGGATCCCGATGCGGTTAATCAACCCGATAGGGGGCGGTACCACCACCACGATCCACAACAACAAATGATTGGAGGAGATCATCACCTATGATTTTGAAGAACGAGAAAAAGAAAAGTCCGAGAAAGAAAAGGCGATGAAGAGGTGCGACTCATGCCAAAGCGAGAGGAAGAGGCGAGATTCAGTGAAGAAAAGGCTAAGGCGCAAAAGATGACGAAGTAAACTATGATGATTATCTTCTCAACGGTCCAACTCATTCCAAGGAGAAAACTTACGAACCTCCTAAGGACCTGAACCTCCTCATGAATCTTCATCATGATTCATCCTCTCACTCTTCACCACCACCATCCGGAAGATCAACCAAATCCACATCCAAATTTGTAAAAGCCAGCGGACTCTTGGACTTCTCGGGAAAAGACAAGGATCGTTAAAGGCATCAGCGGTCGGGAAGAAAGACATGCTTTACGAGAAAATGAATTTTCTCGTGACGGAGTTCGATATCTTCATGACTAGAATGACAAGATGTTAGGCGAAAGGAGTACATCCAGTTCATGCAGCGTGATCCTCAAGGGAAATGAGCGAGATGATCAAAGGTTACACTCACAAGTTCCTTCTTGACATCGTTCTGGTATGACGAGAGAAATGTACCAAACAACTCTATCCGAATCTATTGCATTTGGCCAAGCAAACTATGAGATCAACACCTATGCAAGTAAACATCAATCCAGTTGATCCCATAATATTCTCAAATCTTGAATTGGTTTCCGGTGGTATCTCAAATGTCGAAGCGATCGCAACTTTTGCTTCTTACAGTAAATTGTTTGAAGCTTTGCTAGAATACCAACTTAAATTAGCATGCAAAGAAGAAGGTGAAGGCCTAAGCGTCCAGAGGCGATGAAGATAAGGATAAAGATAAAGAGCCTAACGCAGAAGAAAAGCGGTGAATCATCCTCCATGCGACCTCCACCCCAAAGGACTCCACTCAACAACGATTTCCTCCACGTTCTTCTCTGAAAACCTCAGGACTCTGAGTTACCACCCTAGACAGAGAAAACCGGTGATCACTTTGAGTACACTGGTGGTGACGATGAGGAAGTCCTTGAGCCCCAACAACAACCCACCTCTCCCGCTTCAACAACAAAGAAACCATCATCCTCATCAAAGCCAAAGAGGAAGAAGAAGACGCCTCAGGCTGATGTCGTCTCATGGCTAGACGAAGATGACACCGAGTTTGAATGGTTTTCTAAACTTGTTGATGCCACTCCCGCTCTAACTGATGATCCAGATATGGTAGAAGGTAGTACGTTGCAGCATGCTAAGTTACTGCAAGAGAAGTTCCGTGTGAAGAAGATGACGAAATCAGAGTTGAAACGAATCAAGAATGAAGCATTTCAACTACTCAAAGACAGCTCGGAAAGTGCTATTGAAGTTGAATATCACCTTGATAATATAGCACGAGCCATGTCTAACAACATTGATTGGCTCAACCCTAAAGCAAACATCGACTTCACCAGAAGAGACAACCCTTCATACTACACCGACTGGTCTAAACCTCTACCAACAATTGGTCAACCGGATCAACCTAGGATTCCATTTCGCTATTTCTTCAACAAATATTTGGAATTTCTTCTACGGTAGTGATGGTACAGCAATCGCTACATCACTTACATACATTCCGTGACCATATACTCTAACTGCATAGCCATCGAAGAAAAGGCTACCCACATGTTTCCAACAACATGGAACAGTATGACATTGATGCAATGTACGGGATTCATCATTGGCCAGAACACCGACGAATCTACTACAAGAGCTGCCAGGTTCGAAAGTCTATACATGAAGTGTTCAGTGATAAAGGGATCGTGGCTGTTAAGCATGTCACCCTTTCATCTAAATGGGATTACACCTTTCTCAAGACTATCGTGGTCAAAAGACAAGATGAAAGAGACTATGAATTCCGTGAAGCGGACTTTGAACTTGTCTCTCAACGACATTGAAGATCCGTATCTTGCTAAAGTACGGGGAAGAATGAGACATTTCTCGTGAAATTCAGCGTGAATACATCAAGTCCTTACTCATATTCATCGAAGCATAGTGATCCAGAGCGTGTAGAAGATTTACAACTTGTTGTTGAATCCTATCGAGACCCGTGTCAACTTCACGGACCTCGGCTAGAAATACGACATCAACCAGCTCTCACAATAAACTCTCATCAAAAACCATTCGGAGTAGTTTACATGATTAACTACATCCAAGCTGCTTGATGGCGTGTAGAGATCTTCACAAGTTTGGGATCACACATTGAAGATGGTGAGGGCGGGTTGGCTTATAGGTTGAAGGATATACATGAAGAATTGGTTCTCCAAAGCGATGGAATTCTAAGGATAGGCGGGATGTGAAGAGGATCATCACCCTAATTGATGAAAGGTTATCTGAAGGGACCGATTTAGAACTTTGGAGAGCTTTGTAGGTGGTCGTCGCCCCAGATTACTCTCACCGGCTATCAGCATACGATCGCATTCTGGAAAGATTGATGGACTTCGATACCCTTAAAGCGCTTCTATTTCATATTATTTTGGATGTGTGACTTTATATTAATTGACTATGGCTTGTGCACAAATAACGATGTACTGACCCGTTCTTGTAATGAAAGGACCCTTTAGTGCGCTTGATTGCCACAATCCTTATAAAAGGGCGAAAGCTTCTTACTTTTGAGTAAAACCTATCAAGTGGTGCGCTTGATTGCCACAATCCTTATAAAAGGGTGAAAGCTTCTTACTTTTGAGTAAAACCTATCAAACCTTTCAATTTTAAAGGTTTTGCTCAAAAGAACAAGTACTTCCATATGATTTTCAAAACCTCAACCGTTTATATCACTTGTTGAGGGGAGTATGACTTATAAAATTTTGTTCACAAATTGTTCTTTGTGTAATCTTCCACAAAACTCAAAATGGTCATATTTATTCTCATCATTTCTTCAAAATAACATTTATATGCCATTTTTAGGGGACAAAATTATGTGATAAGAAATATGTTGTGTTTTGCTAATGAATCCTCGTGTGAAAAGACTTCAACCCATGAATTGGCGGAGGCTGAGCAGGTCATACATTGAAAAGATTTGTCTTAAGACTTATCCAGTAAATTGTACCTATTAGAAACTCTTGATAGACATGAACTTTGTGGGTTTGACAACCTTTCGGGGTTGTCCACATCTTCAAGGTAGTTATTAGAGCTAGTTGTCACCTAAAGGCGACAATGTATCTCTTTAACTATGCAGCGTAATCGTGTCTCGCAAGGGATTGACTATCTTGAGTCGATCAATTCAAAAGTGTGCGCTCTTTCCTCATTGTCGATTCATCAAAATCTTAAGCACATATTGAGGAGTATTTACGAAAATATAAAACTCTTGAAATGTTCAAACATGTTTTCATTCACAAACACTTGAGAGATTTTCATGAAAATGATTTTATGGCAATGGAGTTATAAGGTGATTAAGGTTAGGAATAACAGTCCTATGATCCCTTGAGCGGAGGATCTACCCAAGGACACTACCAATAGTTAGAATTAGAAGTCCTTAGGTATGATTATAAAAGGATAAAATGAGAATCGGAGAAAGAAGGAGTTGAAGAATTAAAAAGAAAAGCGAGAGAAAGGGTGAAAAGAAATAGCCCTCAGTTATTCAACTTAGGGCGGACACGGGTTCAATTCATATACTCTGGTTGTCACTTGATGACGCCCGGTATTGAAGATTAAAAGTCGTCATGGACCCGATGGCGCATGCACTAAACCTTCTTAGCCACTCAAGTTTCTCCCGAAGAAGCTTGTTTCATTCTCACGAGGAACCCTCGTAAACTATCGGCTTTCTCTTATAGATTCTTTGGTATTGAAGAGGAGACCCTCTCCTAGTCTCCGCTCAGGAAAACCAAAATGCACTATTGAGTCTAGAGCCACGAGATTCATCAAAGATCTCATAGATACACTTGACATTTCATCACTTGTTGTTCAAAATAAGAACAACGTTAGTGCGTTATCGAGTCCTTCACGGATCTTAGCAATGTCGAGAACATTTATGAGAGGTTCACATCCGTGATCCTCGGTGATTGAATGGAAACTCTGCCGGGGTCAACATCAGACTGACCACGGCGGTGTCGCCGGTAACTCCCGTGGATTCGCTTAGTGGTCTCAAGCGGTCTCTGATCGTGAGGTGATGCTTGGTGTACCTCGGCTACTCATCGAACTATAGGTGTGCCCGGTACATCGCGTTATCTCACTGGTGGGACTCCGGTTCAGGAACGGCCTTTGTGAGAATTAGAGTTGTGTTTTCACACTATGTTGTTAACACTCTCAAAGTTCAAACTTGTAAGTGCCGGAATCCACTTATTACTAACCTTTCCTATGTTTACTTGTGACAACCCGTACTTTCAGGTCATTTCTCGAAACAATTTATGCCTCATTATTTCAACATTTATCGTAAACTTGGTTTACGCATTCCAAATTCGCGTAACCTTTAAGGTTTAGCGGCGAATTCATGATCATATCATCACGAACATTTCTTATGGACTAAGTTTAGTCTACATTTCATTAACATCATTTGCATCATGATAGTTCATTCATGACATTGCATTTCACATTTAACGCGTAATTTTTATATTAAATAAGCGTTATCGCGTGAGTTATTATTTTGAATATTTAATCCGTTACTTTCAAAAATGATCCGATGTATTTTTAAACTTACATTTAGTTTATAAAACTATATTTTAGTTTACCTAGTGCTTTAAATTTATTTGGTATATAAATCGTTAAAGTTATATTATTCTGACGTTTTCTTAAAATTTCTCGATAATTATTTATCACTCAAATTTCACAAGGAATGTATTTTACAATTTTATTATCTTCTTACATTCTATTTTGATCTATTAACAATTACTTTTACCTAAAATTTCCATTTACCTTTACTTATACATTTAACTACACAATATTTTACTTACATTTTCTTACAACTTCACAAGTATATACACAAGTTTATAAAAAAAAAAAAAAAAACAAAATATCTACAAGTCCTCCCCCTTGGCCGACCAAGGGGGAAGGTGATAATTAATGATGCATGGTCTTTGATTGTTAGAAAATCTTTACTACATAAAAGTCTTACTTCAATAATTTTTACTCATTCATCTCATCCAAGTGTTAGCAAAAATATTTTTCTCTCTTCTTTGTTTTCCTTCCTAACCGGCCATCAAGAGAGTTCTCAAGGAATCATCATTTTTTTTCTCAAGCACAAGTTATTAACAATCTAGATAATACTCTTTATAAGGTTTTGAAATAAAAACCAAGAGTGTTTAGGATAAACCTTGTTCCTTGCACCTCATCATAGTACTTGTAAGCATATCATTTATATTTTCATATCTCCTTTTCATTTCATAAGTATCTCTTCATTTTGGGAGCAAGCATGCATGATTTGTGTTGTTTATACCATTTTACTTGATTTTTAGAGTTATATATATAAGGTCATCCTATAATTATCCCTTGGTATACTTTGGTCTTGATGATGTTTAGGAACCCATGACACCCTAAGAAGGTGTATGGTAGGATTAGATTAGCTTTGGAGTTGATTTGAAGGGATTAGAATAGGTTTGATGCGAGAAAAACTATTTTCGATCGTATATAATATGTTCTGTCCTTGTTTTGATTTTCTGGAAAATCCACTGTAAACACGACTTTTTGGCCTTGATATTTAGAAAATATACTTTAAAAGCGAATCCGTGGCGCTTGAGCGGATAAAAGCGGAGTTATAACGAAGAAGTTATGAATTTTAAAGTTTGACGAAATATATAATTTTCGAAATTTCAACAACATGTTTTGGTTAATTCGAGGTTAAAAGCAGGCCTTAAGCTTCACAAATTATTTCGACTTGTCAAAATCTATTAGTATACTTGATACGAAGCTAAGGGCGTATTATCGTGAAAGCGGTTTGAAGCGACAAAGATATGCGTTTTCATAAAATTGCCGTAACTATTATTTTACGAAAAACTATATTATTTTACGATACAAGTGTTACGGTGGTTGAAATGACCATGTTGGAGGCTGTTTTTAACCTTGATGTGGAACTTTTGGAGCGAAATGTCTTCTAATAAAATTTATATCACCGAGCATATTTTTCAAAACAATCGACCGTTTGTATAGCGGAGTTTTAATAAATTAATTACGGATGCTTAAACTTGGTCGAAATTCACTTTTTACACAACAATTAGACAAAATCACCATCTTTAACCCTTATTATCTTTATGATCGAGACCTTTATGCCGAAAACTCCTGAACTGAAACTTCTAGATTTTGATACAAACTTTCCAAAACCGTCGAGTTCGTTTCTAACGTGCAGCGTACACCATTTTACGACTAGTTTTTGAACCATTTTGTCACTTTCACGAAATTTCCGGCGACATTATTTTGACGAAAAGTGAAAATTTCACAATAAAACATTACGAAACCATTGTAGGATGACATTTTGGCGTAAATACTTGTAAAGTGATTTTGAATGGTCAAGGCGTCAAAGAGTATTTTCGACGATAAGTAATATTTTCAAAACTACATGAAATGGTATAAATAACATCGTAATGCATGCATATCATAACATTACATTGCAACTCATTACATATCATATCATTCGTAATAGGTCCAGTTAAAGTTTCACGCTATACCTCGGTGTACTCGCTCTTGTCATCACACGAGTTTACCAAGTGAGTTTTCATAGCCCGTCGTATCGCTTTTAATTATTTTCAAACCTACGGGGAGAATACATTGCACAACATTTTATTCACGATACCAAGTATGTTAAATTCATTTACATTGCTTAAGTTACCACATTTGCCAATTGAAAGTCCCTTTACACGAACATGAACCGTTAATCTTTGAGCGAGGTGAGTGGATAGATCTATCGAGTGGCGCCTCCATCCGGGTTGGTGAATCCCAACTAGTCATACGGATGCATTTCATTTAATAACATTATTGAGTTATCAGCAAACACTACTGTTGGGGCATACATTATGAGCAGTCTAGTTTCGGTGTCATGGGCTTATTGCAATTGTAACATTTTACGTGACATGATTGTCATGCACGATCTATACTTGCGTAGTCGTATAAAACATTTACTTAAACCTATGATTTCTCACCAACATTATTGTTGACCCGTTTAGTAATGTATTTTCGTGTGGCGAGGCATTATCATCATGACATGGTTTAGGACCTACCTTTTAGTCATGGCGTCGACTTATATCATTGTATATTATGGCACTTTATTTCAAAACCATCGTTTGGACTTGTATTATATTTGTGTTTCCATAAACTTTGTAAACTTTTGGGACCGATGTTGTAACTCACAGAATGCTTTTATTTAAATATCCAACGATGTGTTTTTAAAGCGACACTTTAGGTCGTTCAATATAAGCTATGATTGTGGTGCTATGACGATCAATCCCCGAGAATTCCATTCATTGCAAAAGCAGTAAATTGGGGTGTGACATTACTTCTTATGGAAGCTCGGGCGGATTGATCGTCTGATTCTCCACATGCTCATACCAACAACATCACTTATGAAAGTTCTCTCTTAATCAAAGGCAACACAAAGTCGAATGATTCTTCGTCAACAAAGAATCTACAAAGTTTAAAGACTTAAAGAACTTCATCAAGCTGTAATCCAATGTTAAAGAGCATGTGAGCATGTTGGAGAAAGGCGTGGAGACACTTGAGCAATGAAGCGAGACGATCTGATTACACAACACACTATCACTTTCAAAGAACAAAGAACTAAAGAACAAAGAAAATGAAGACGTCAAAGCAAAATACTTCAAAAGAAATAATTTCTATACACTGGGGAGATTGTTCGAATCAAGACACTTCTTCTCACAAGAAAGAAGAATGTCAGAAGATGTCAAAGCTACTATTACATCAGCACCTACAACGTTTTTCACTCATTCATTCATCACTAACACTTAGGGGGAGATTGTTTGAATCACTCCTAATCTTTATTCAAGTGTTAGTGATTCATATGTAATAGTTAGCTTAATTAGGCCTTTATGTTTGTTATTAAGCTAAGGCTTATGTAGAAGGCCCATAAGCCTTGGCCCATAAGCCTTGGCCCAAGTCCAATAAGGAAAGGAAGGGACTAGGAGTGTTGCCCTAGCTCCCTCTCCTATAAATACCTTGTAATAACCCTCACTTGAGGGTTGGTTGTTCAATTCATTCACTCTTTTACACCTTACGCATAGCGGTCATAGTCTATCGTATGTGTGTGTTTGTTTTGTTCAACCGATCTCTATCTCTTCTCTATTTCTACATATTGATGCTTGTGTTACTAATATGGTGACCTAACAAGTATACCACGGAGATCACACTACTTCCAACAACATAATCTACATAACCCAAAATAGCTCCAAAATGATCATTTTGAATCTAACGGTCCGATGAATTTACTCACGAAGTTCATGAGTGTGACGGTCTCGATCATATGCTTGGAGCGACTGTGTCCAAGTACCACATAACGATTTGAGCGACTGCGGTTGAACACGAGACAAGAATGGATAAGCTGGATAATTGGGATCCCAATGCAAGAATGGGTTCCATTTGGTTAGTAACAGTGATTGGAACACCTACATCAAAAATAGAATCAATGGAATCATTAGGGATAGATGCAGTGCTAGTGTACGCATTAGACCTATTCAAAGTATGTTCACTTCTTAAAGGAATAGTTCTACCGGTAGGTATCCATTTCCTAATGGGCATTGACTTAGATAATTTAGGGCACAACTCATTAAGATTAAATTTGCGGCTAGTAGGTTTCCACTGATAACCTACATTACTAAATTTTCTTCCTGTGGGTTTCCAATGTTTTCTAACCTTCTTCCGCTTTTGCTTTCTAGCCTTCTTAGCTTGATTTTGGCATTAACAATTTTAACGGTGTATTTATGACATTAATCAAATCATTCACACCACATACATGATTAGTAATGTGAAACCAAGCAATCATCATTACATGTTTTGTTAAAAGTAGCGTAAGTCGCATTAATTACGGCATGCTTAGAGCTAACGCTAGAATCAACACGATTCGTTTTATTCAACATAGGTTCATTCTTCCTAAGGTGATCTTCTACTCTCTTCCACTAAACATTCCTAGCTTGCAAGGTCCTATCATTCTTTGTGTTGCCTTGAGGCTTTGACACCTTTCGCTTTGGTGTCACTTTTACTCTGTGGGGAATGGGAACATTAGTTGGTTTTGCTACTTTTGCATTTCGGGTTTAGAAGTCTTGGGATCGAACTACTTGAAGGCACATTAAAGTTCACTTTCTTAACTTTGGGCGCGAGCAAGGCGTCATGACTTTATCTTTCTCACATAAGGATTAGGACATGTTGTTCTTAAACATTCTAACGACTCACGAGATAGTTTGGCTGCGAATGCAAGCAAACCTAATTTCACTATCAAGTGGCTTATTTATGTGATCCTCTTCTACAATCTCACGGAGACATTCTAGACTATCCTTAAGGTGAAAGAAATAGTTATGAAACACAAGTTCGTTATTTATAAGATGAGGAGGAATGTATTTATGATCACAATATATTTAGAGCTGCATATGACTTTGATGCAACATTCTCATTAAAGACAAGTGGCATTTTCCCTTTTACGACTCTTGATTCTCAATTTCTTTTTAACTAAGTTATTTTTCATTGTTTTTGTCATGAGTGACTTTCATTGAATCGTATAACTCTTTGAAGTGTCGTTTGACCTTTTCATTTTCTTCTAGAAAACTCTTATTTTCTTGTTGTAACACGTTAATGATGTTTTGAAGATGAAAGTTTTGATAAAATTGAGAATCTAAAGGAGGAGGCATTTGGGAGCCAGTCACATTGTTCTTTTCACCCTTTAATTGTGAAATTTGGGCTTTCAATTTTACGATCGTGTTCGGTGAGCTTGAATCATTTCGTCACGTTTGTTTATTTCAAAAGCGCATCAAACTACGGAACATTTGAGGATGTCTTGATGTTTGAGGTTTTGACATTTTCTTTGAGATGTTGATATTTTAGTTGCAAATCAAAATGTTCAACTTTTAGCTTAGAAAAATGTTTTACCAAATTATCGTGATCATCTGGTCAATTTTCTCATTTAGTTTTGAGTTTTTGTTTTCAAGCTCAATGACACGATCATGGGAAACTTTCAAAGCAATAGATAATTCATGAAATTGAGAAGCGATAATAGAATGCTTAGTAACGATATAAAACACATCTTGAGCCACACAACTCAATACTAAGTTCTCATTTAAGATATGAAGATTCTTCCTTTCAATTTCATTATATTTGAGTTCCGTTCATAATCATTTACCTCAACTATCATTGCATCAAATTCCTTTTCCATTTCTTTAATATCCGAGTCTATCCCTTTTGAAGACTCTCTAATTGACCTTTAATTGTTTAAAGAAAGGTATGACCTCGGTTAAATAGCATTCTTTAGTTGGCTCAAAACCCTCTCCCTTGATTATCCATGTAGGTGTGATCCTTTTCTTACATGTCTTCTCAAAATCAACAAATAGTTGATAAACAACATCTGGTGATTAAGGTCTTGCTCTTAGTGGGAATAGATCTAGGAACTAAATGCATTGGTGTATTCGGAGGATACACGATCGCTGGAGGCATTTTCCTAAGGGAGTGTTTTTTTAACAAGTGCATTAGCTTTTGCATATCTATATCCTTTTCCAAAAACTTGTTATGGGATTAATAGAGTTTGAGGCTTAAACATGTTAAGGAAATCCAATTTTCTTTAGTGTAATCATGGGGTTTGAGCGTTATGTTTTGCTTTTTACACTCAGGATCTTTTAGCTTCTTATCCATTTTCTCCCTAGAGGCATCTTCAAATTTTCTATCCTCTTCCGTGCTTCCAATTCATGATGGTGTTTGCCTAGGCTTGAGGATCTCATTACCATCATATACAATCGTATGGAAAGCTTTATCCTTTATACAATACTGGGGTTTGGTTCCTCTACTAGGGAATACTATGCTTATCGCTTAAGACTACGTGCTTAGTGATCATGTGAAGCGATCGAATGGTATTCCTTGTATGTACAACTTGTTTTCAAGCTTGTTTTAAAAGTTTTTAGGTTGGAAAGATCGGTTAAAAGTTTTGATTCCTTAGCATTATATTCTGTTTAGCGGTTTAACATTTTCTTGAAGTTCTTGCTTTTGCTTAATGATTTTGTTTAGTTTGTCTTTTAAGGAATCTAGCTCTTGTTTTAATATTTCTTCCCTAAAATTACTTTTTCTAATAATTTACGCATTTGGTCATCCATTTCACGCTCACGGGTAGTTAACTCAAACTTAGCTCATTGTTCATAAATGGCAACTTGTTCTTTATAGGCATTCGATTCGGATATAAGCGAGAATCATCGAGGCACATGCGGTGTATTCATAAAAACATAGTCATCATTGTTGCGGAAGATGCATCGGTTAGTGCGATCTCACTTTCACTTTGTATCACATATTGATCATATAGGACAATATTACTATTACATACATTATCAATATCGATTCATTAGTTTCATGTGATTGTACTTTGTTATGCATCTCTTGCTCATCAACTTCATCGTATAGTTTTAATACCTCGAGATGATTGAATCTTTGGATGGACCGACTGCTTGTGGTGATGAGACCTTTGGAGAGACCATTGGTGAAATGCTAGCTATGAAGATTATGCAGGCGTGGGTTCATCATCGACATCAGTCAAATGCATCACGATCGATAACTTGAAAGGCATTTTGATGATTGTGACCTATTTCCCGAATTGGCTGCTCCTCCACATCGGCATCATAGGTTTGGCATTTCCTCGAAGAAACAACAACTCTTCTTCATCCAAAACCGCTCCATTGTCCCGAGCTTGCACCATCGACATCTTGTCCTAAAGTACCATGTATTTTGAGGGCATTTTGGAGATGTGCGAGTTCCTTGCAATGTGTCCATCACCACTACAGTTGTAGCACTTGATTGGCTTTCCTTGTCCTTGATTTGCATTCCTTCCACGGTTCGATTAGTCACATACCCTCCACTACTCCACCCTTTTCTTATTCATACTTGTCTTCCTTGCTTGGTTGCACCATGATCTTACCATCTCGACAATAGCATGATTGTGTAGATTGGATGCGATTCGGATGTCATTGTTAGTGTGTGGAGTGAGGTTGATTTTGCTTAACCATAAGAGCAGTTGATTGATAAAATATTCCATGGTTGCTTGACATTAGGTTGCTTGAACCTTGGATCGGGAATGAGTTTGTGATTACCATTACGATGGGTATGACTTGAGATGCTTTGGTGGTTATTCCTACATTGGTGTAAAAGGTTGTTGAATCATTTGACGAACTTGCATTACGAATTTGAATTGAATTTTTCAAGATCATTCGTTCAAACATAACATGTCTCTCATTCGAAGCAAATACGCATACAATTGCTCATAGTTGGTGTTCCTCAAACCTTTTGTTAACTTGTGAGTGACAAATTTATGCCATTCGGGATTCATGTTGTTCACAAACTTTGAATTTAGGCGAATATTTGGCATAGTCATTTTAATATTCCTCATGTCATTCACAAGCTTGTGGAACCTCACGTAATATTCGGTGACACTTTCTCCGGTTTCATCTTAAAGTGCTCAAAGTTATCATCTGATTGAGATTCTCTGTCTTCTTTAGTTAATTGAACTAGAGAAGCATCTTGACATTGTCCCAAAGCGCTTTGGCTTCAATGTTGTGATTGATTAGTTTGTAGATGTCCTTTGGTAGACCCTGAAGTACAATGTTTGAGGCCCTAATATCCGCATCGTATCTCTTTTTCTCCTTATCCTTGAGCTCATCATACGTCTTTGGTTTGTCCAATCCTAAGATCACTGTACCATCCATGCACGAGTTTCAAGTGTGTCTCTTGTAGTCTCAATCGATAAGGTCCTTCATCAATTGATTTGAGAATGTTAACCTCATTTTCCTTTCCCAAACGGTACAACCTAATTCGTTGAGCCCATGAGTCATAATCGGTTCATCAAGCATGGGTGGGCGAGTATCGATCCGGTGCTGAGCGTCCTCACTACTGATGAGAAGCGATAGTAGGTATGTTGTTAGACATGATTCCGATTCTACGGTTTTACTATTCTTTGATTAAGCGGAAATTGATTCTTTCACGGATTTTACAAAATCAAAAGAACAACCGTAAAGCGTGTACGAAGAAGTGACAAGTCTCAATAGACAAGTAGTAAACTTGACAAGTCGCACCCTAACCAACTCGCTTAAGTATCAACTCGCTTAGTCGACAACACGCTTTGAGATCCACTCGCTTAATAGACAAGTCGCATAAAGGGACAACTCGCTTAATAGCCAAGTCGCATAAACCAACTCGCTTAGAGTACAACTCGCATAGAACACAAAAACACAAGTCGCTTAAGAGACAACTCGCTGAAACAAACAACTTGTTTATAAAGCAACTAGCTTAGGCGACAACTCGCTTAAGTATCAACTCGCAGAAGTGACAACTCGCTTCTGGCCAAACCTCAACTCGCTTAGAAGAAACGTACTACGAGACTCAACTCGCTTAAGACAACTTTAAAAAACAACCACTTTACAAGCCAAAAGCAATCCAACCACGATGATTCAAGACTTCCAATTCAAAACCTAAGCACATGTGATGATTCTAAACACAAAAGTACAATCAAAATCCAAACTTTAACGCTAGAAATGATTCAAATAATTCAAACTCTTCTAAACACTTTTAACCCCAAAAACCTATGAAATCCACTAAAACAAAGAGCATGAAACATGAGTGATCAAACCATGGCTCTTGATACCAATTGTAAGCTTTTGGATTTCACAAACACATCATACCATGATTCATGTAGGCGTATAAAAGGTTCTAGAGAGAGAAAGAGAAGAGAGTTGGGAACTATGTGAAGCAAAGAAAAATGGTATTGAAGCTCCAACCCTCTACCTTGGGAGGTAGAGGGTATTTATAAAGTCTTACAAGATACGCCACCTACGGGCTGTGGATCAGGCATACAGTGGGTAAAGACCCGTCCGTCCTCCACGGTGTTACTAAACTAAATACTAACATTAAATAACTACGACTACGAGCTTTCTGATGATTACATATACTTGAGGTGACCGACACTTTAATGACTGGATTTTCTAAATCCTAACAATATCGTAGATAATTTTACCAAAAAGTATAATAGTTATAGATAATCCAGTACAACTTCTACGCTGCTCTTGATACCAAAAGTCTAAGTGTTGTGCTTTGGTTTTTTGGTGCTTGTTACTTCTGCTTCACTCGTCGGATTTTTTAACAATGGTCATTGTGTTGTAGTCTCGGTCTTTTCACTCTTTCGTGCTGTAGTCTCTGTCTTTTCACTCTTCGATGTAGATTTTTCTGCCCATTCACTGAAGTCGTCTGGTTGTGTCATTGCAATGGTCACTTGGTATGCTTGTTTAGCTGTTTTTTCTGGAGTGGTAACTGGCGCAGAAAGATTTGATGAGCTTGATATTCCTGTATCAGGTTCAGCCTCAATCATTGGTGTTATAACCTAAGCTTTGTCAAAGAAAAGTCCTTTTTCTTTTGTGCTTTCTAGCCAGTGTATTTGAAATACGGGTGATGCCTTGCAACAGTTAGTTCTTTTGGAGGCTTGTAAGGATCCTTGTCTTCTAGCTTTTGCATCACAACATTGCAACTGGTACTAACTGATGTGCTTCGTCACTAAAACATATGAGGAATAACTTTCCGGTGTTGTCATTGATATATGCTCTGAAGCAATATATGTGGTAATGTTTAATAAAGTTTTTGTAAGTTTTATAGATAATGTTTCAAAGTAAGTAGTTGTAACTATAAACACGGGAAATAAATTGATTTTTTTTAATCATAGTTAGCTTCTACGAACCTGTAGATCAGTTCATACGATGCGCCCGGTTCGCGACAATGAGGATGTGGATATCGATGCATGGTGATTGTTTACAAGTAAGACACCTTTTATAAAACCATGGCCTTTTGGTATCAATGCTCTCAATAGTTGCAACTACGGTAAAGCGAACAATCTGCATTAGGAATATTATAAATAGAAGTAAGGATATAGAGTTGTATCGATAGTATTAGACAGTTCAAGGTGTATCTTTTGGTGCTCAGAGTTTTCTCGGAGTAGGTCTACAATGGTTACTCGGTCCCTTTTTTTTCTTGTTCCGGATCTGAAGAACTCTGGTACTGAACATTCGATATTGTTGGTGGCTCAAGAAAGATGTTGTAATTGCATAAAATTACGATATATAATTTAGTGTTTTTTTGACTTTTAGTTCTTGGTATATTGACTTATCACTTGATGCTTACACATTTCAGTATTTCATCTTTTATGGTATTTCTATATTGAAGTAACGCCATTGCTCTGTACTTGAAAGTTGTAAGCCTATGCATAAAGGTATGTATGTGAGTGAATTGGTGTATAAATATTTAATAATAGTATTGTGAATAATAGTTACCTCATAGTTTTCACTAAACATGATCTAAGAGCTATAACTGTTGGTTTTTCACTTTTTTCATATGCGTTCATGTTAAAGTTATGTGCCTCCTGGCCCCATAAAGTAAACCTTACGCTATAGCTGTTGCGTAACATAAATTGTGGTTAGATAATAGTGATTTGTTTAAAGCTGAAATTATAAGGAACTTAGAATAGCACTTACTCTAGATTTTTGCAGTGTTGCAAAAATCGGTCAAATCGGCCTATTAATCGGCGATTACAAGGTAATCGGCCATACACCTTGTTGATTTAGGCTAATTGGGTTAGAAAATCGGTATGGTCAAAGCCGGAAATAAATCGGTCAAATCGGCCTACTCGGTGAACGATAGTCAAAATATTTGTCTACCTAAAATTAGGGTTTCTTTAACTTTCAGCCCACAATGTCATTCATATGATAACACAGAAACGAAAAGAACATAGCAAAACCACTCACACACAAGTTACACAACTTAATTTTAAGGTCAAGTGAAGATGCGAAGGTATATATATTACTTTGATTTTAAATTCTCACATGCTTGTTTAATTATGGATACTTCGAACCAATTAATTGATTAATTGTTACCAATATTGCAATTTGTGATTGTGTTCTTGTGGGTTTATTATAAAATTTTATTTAAATGGCCTAATATGTGAAATAAGTCAAATAACCATTGTGAGTTTATAAGTTGTGACTTGGACAGATCCTTATTTTTGAAAAGTCAAATATATAGCTAAAGTGATGTTCGAACTTGGTTATTATGTGTTGATAAAGTGATGTACTGATGTTCGAACTTTGTGTTATTATTTGTTGATATGTTAAGAACTTGATTTAATTACTTGATTTGAAAATATAAGTATATAACTATATAAGTATATCACTAATAGCAGTATGCTATATAAGACTATAACTTTATAAGTATTTAGTTAAAGAATTAAAGTGATTTATGTTAAGAATTTTAGTAATGATTTATGTTTAAGAACTTGCCAACTTGGACAGTACAATACGTTAATACTAGACCAATTTGTGTCTCATTGTTTGTTTATAAGAACTTGGACAGTAGGCATTAATAAACAAGAGCTTTGTTCATGATTTATTTATAAAAGATTTGTTATGTTCATTAGCTTATTGGTGTTTCATTGTTTCTTTATAAATGCAGTTAAGCACGACTAAATATGGCATCATCGACTCCTCAAACCATGGGAGCTAGTCAAGCACCTAAGCGAAATCGGCCGATGTTGGGTGGAATTTGGATATTTGGTGATCCGGACAATGTTGATAAAGTTAAATGTAATATATGTGGTAAGATTGTGTCAGGGAGTTAATAGATTGAAACAACATGTTCTTTGGCATCACGGGACAAATTACGGCTTGTACAATGTCAGATGAACAAAAATTAAAGTGTAGAAATGCTCTTAATGAGTTCAAAATCAAAAGAAGAATAAAGAAGCGAGATGAAGCTTTAAGATCCGAGGTAAACATTGGCGATAATGAGCAGGTTAATCTAGAAATGGAATATTCATTTGGAAACATGAAGCCACCTATGCATTTGGTCCTATTGATAAATTTGCACAGTTCGAAGATCCTTTGGATAAGGGGAAGAACAAACAAAGTACTATTTCTAATGTGATTCTAAAAGAAAAGATGATCAAAGTGAAAGAATATATTTGTAGGTGGGCTTATGAGTGTGGCGTCCCTTTTCATGCGTTTGAAAGAGATAACTTCAAAACGTTATTAGAGGTTGTTGGTCAATTTGGACCTAGAGCTTTACCTCCTAATAGATATGAGCTGGGAGATACTTATCTTAAAAAAGAGGTTGATAGGATTAAAAGCTTGTTGAAAAGATACGAAGAAGAATGGGAGTTAACGGATGTTCAATTTTAGCGGATGCATGGTCCGATAGAAAAGAAGGAGCATCATGAACTTGTGTGTAAATTGAAGTTCGACCTTTGTTTTTTGTCTTCAAAGAATCTTCAAATGAAGCTCACAAGCGCGCACATATTTGAGTATGTTGATAGTTGCATTGAAACTATTGGTCCCGAAAAGGTTGTTCAAGTTGTGACCGACAATGCCGCTAATAATATGGGAGCGGCAACATTGTTGAAGGAAAAGAGGCCAACAATATTTTGGACAAAGTGTGCAACACATACGATTAATCTGATGCTTGAAGGTAACAAGTTTATAACTTACTGTTACTTGCTTTGCTATTTTGTGACTTGTGTTTATAACTTTATAAGTATATAACTATGTATACTTTTTGTTTTGAAGCTATTGGTGGGCTAACTCGGTTTAAGAAAACTCTTGATCAAGCAAAGAAACTCACGATCTTTATTTATGCCCACCATAAAACATTGGCTTTAATGAGACATTTTGAAGAAAAGGATATTGTGAGACCGGAGTTACAAGACTTGCTACGCATTTCTCACTTTACAAAGTTTAAACAAAAGAAGTCGAGCTAAGGCATATGTTTTCTAGTGATGAATGGGAGAAATGTAAGTTCTCAAAACTATTAAAGGAAAAGTTGCATATACAGCGGTTGTAGCTCCCTCATTTTGGAGCGGTGTGTCATTATGTTTAAAAGTTTTTGCACCATTAGTCAAAGTCCTTGAATGGTCGATGCGGATTGGAAGCCTTCCATGGGGTTTATATATGGTGGGCTTAAAAAGGTGGAAAACGAAATCCAGGATGCTTTGAACAACAATGAAAGAGCATACTCCCCTATTTTGAATATCATCTCAAGAAGGTCTGCTGGTAGACTTGATACACCACTACATATAGCAGCCTACGCGTTAAACCCATATTATCTTTATAACGATTTGGAGGTCTAGAAGGATGATAATGTGAATGAAGTTGTTGTTGATCTTGTTGGTATTTTATTTGGAGAAGATTATGATATGCAGAACGAAATCACTTTACGTGAGTTTCCAATGTACAAGGGTAAACTTGAGAAGTTTGGACGGGATGTTGCAATTAGTGGATGTGCGGTGAATGATGAGAAGTTTGATCCTGGTAATGCATTTTATATTTTTATATATCATATATTTATTTTTCTAAATTTAGATATCATCAATTTTATAGAAGTTTAGTCCTCGTAATGCATTTTACATTTTAGCATTGTGGTGGTCAATGTATGGTGGCTCTACTCCGAATCTCAAAATGATTGCCATGAGGATACTTTCTTTAACTACTAGTTAGTCCGGTTACGAAAGAAATTGGAGCACGTTTGAAGGGTACAAACAAAAAAAGCAGTTAGATGCAACTAGAATGAACAATCTTGTGTATGTCGGTTTAATGCAAACACGATGGAAGAAAAAAAAAAGGAAAGCTAGAAGAGAAATGAAGTACTTCTAGTGCAAGAAGCAAGTGAGGCTCAAGAATGGATTGTTGAGGGTGGCGTGTATGCGAGATGTATACAGTCACGGACTTCCAGGAGGCAGTTAGAGAGGACATGGGCGCGGATGAACTATTAGGAACTCGGACGGTACTAGATCAAATTCGAGAGCTTTATGAGGAAGAATTTGAGTCAGAGTGAAGTTGAAGTAGGCGAGGAGATTGAATATGAGTCGGATGGAGTTGAAATCATTGAACAATACGGACAAGACGAGGATGGAACATCAATCTAGTATTCGTGTTTGAAGTAATTGAAGTGTTATGTACTTATGTTTATGTTTTGTTATCTATCTAACTGAAGTGTTATGTACTTAGGTAGTTAGGTTTATGCTTTGTTATCTATCTAACTGAACTACTGAAGTGTATCTTTTGTTATCTATCAGACTGTTTAAATTATGAAAAATGAAACTTTGAACTATTAGGATTTTAGTGTATTTGAAGTGTTATACAAATAATTTGCAAAACCGATTAATCCCCGCCTTGACCGATTACAGGCTAAAAGGTGGTCGACCGTCCAGCTATCGCTTCGCGATTTTTGCAACATTGAATTAATCTATGTACTCAAAATACTATATAATTTACTTTTTACAATCACAGACTACATTGGTTGTGTACACTATGTGACTGCGTTGCTGCACTTAACAAAAGATGGGAAAACCGTACATTGGAGAGACATTGGAATACAAAATCTCAATGTTGCAAAAATCGCGAAGCGGTAGCCGGGCGGTCGACTACTTTGTAGCCTGTAATCGGTCAAGGTGGAGATTAATCGGTTTTGCAAATTATACGTATAACACTTCAAATACACTAAAATCCTAATAGTTCAAAGTTTCATTTTTCATAATTTAAACAGTCTGATAGATAAAAAAAGATACACTTCAGTAGTTCAGTTAGATAGATAACAAAGCATAAACCTAACTACCTAAGTACATAACACTTCAGTTAGATAGATAACAAAACATAAACATAAGTACATAACACTTCAATTACTTCAAACACGAATACTAGATTGATGTTCCATCCTCGTCTTGTCCGTATTGTTCAATGATTTCAACTCCATCCGACTCATATTCAATCTCCTCGTCTACTTCAACTTCACTCTCGGACTCAAATTCTTCCTCATAAAGCTCTCGTGAATTTGATCTAGTACCTGTCCGAGTTCCTAATAGTTCATCCGCGCCCATGTCCTCTCTAACTGTCTCCCTTGGAAGTCCAGACTCAGATACATCTGCATACACGTCACCCTCAACAATCCATTCTTGAGCCTCACTTGCTTCTTGCACTAGAAGTACTTCATTTCTCTTCTAGCTTTCCTTTTTTTTTTGTTCTTCTCCATCAGGTTTGCATTAAACTGGACATACACAAGATTGTTCATTCTAGTTGCATCTAATCTGTTTCTTTTTTTTTGTATGTACCCCTTCAAACGTGCTCCAATTTCTTTCACAACCGGACGAACTAGTAGTTAAAGAAAGTATCCTCATGGCAATCATTTTGAGATTCGGAGTAGAGCCACCATACATTGACCACCACAATGCTAAAATGTAAAATGCATTACGAGGACTAAACTTCTATAAAATTGATGATATCTAAATTTAGAAAAATAAATATATGATATATAAAAATATAAAATGCATTACCAGGATCAAACTTCTCATCATTCACCGCACATCCACTAATTGCAACATCCCGTCAAACTTCTCAAGTTTACCCTTGTACATTGGAAACTCACATAAAGTGATTTCGATTCGCATATCATAATCTTCTCCAAATAAAATACCAACAAGATCAACAACAACTTCATTCACATTATCATCCTTCTAGACCTCCAAATCGTTATAAAGATAATATGGGTTTAACGCGTAGGCTGCTATATGTAGTGGTGTATCAAGTCTACTAGCTGACCTTGTTGAGATGATATTCAAAATAGGGGAGTATGCTCTTTCATTGTTGTTCAAAGCATCCTGGATTTCTTTTTCCACCTTTTTAAGCCCACCATATATAAACCCCATGGAAGGCTTCCAATCCGCATCGACCATTCGAAGGACTTTGACTAATGGTGCAAAAACGTTTAAACATAATGACACACCGTTCCAAAATGAGGGAGCTACAACCGTTGCATAAGCAACTTTTCCTTTAATAGTTTTTGAGAACTTACATTTCTCCCATTCATCACTAGAAAACATATGCCTTAGCTCAGACTTCTTTTTGTTTAAACTTTGTAAAGTGAGAAATGCAGAAGCAAGTCTTGTAACTCCCGGTCTCACAATATCCCTTTTCTTCGAAAATGTCTCATTAAAGCCAATGTTTTATGGTGGGCATAAATAAAGATCGTGAGTTTCTTTGCTTGATCAAGAGTTTTCTTAAACCGAGTTAGCCCACCAATAGCTTCAAAACAAAAAATATACATAGTTATATACTTATAAAGTTATAAACACAAGTCACAAAATAGCAAAGCAAGTAACAGTAAGTTATAAACTTGTTACCTTCAAGCATCAGATTAATCGTATGTGTTGCACACGATGTCCAAAATATTGTTGGCCTCTTTTCCTTCAACAATGTTTCCGCTCCCATATTATTAGCGTTATTTTCGGTCACAACTTGAACAACCTTTTCGGGACCAACAGTCTCAATGCAACTATCAACATACTCAAATATGTGCGCGCTTGTGTGAGCTTCATTCGAAGATTCTTTTGAAGACAAAAAAACAGTGCCTGACTTCTAATTTACACACAAGTTCATGATGCTCCTTCTTTTTCTATCGGACCATGCATCCGTCATAATTGAACATCCGGTTAACTCCCATTCTTCTTCGTATCTTTTCAACAAGATTTTAGTTCTATCAACCTCTTTTTTAAGATAAGTATCTCCCAGCTCATATCTATTAGGAGGTAAAGCTCTAGGTCCAAATTGACCAACAACCTCCAATAACGTTTTGAAGCTATCTCTTTCAAACGCATGAAAAGGGACGCCACACTCATAAGCCCACCTACAAATATATTCTTTCACTTTGATCATCTTTTCTTTTAGAATAACATTCGAAAGATTACTTTGTTTGTTCTTCCCCTTATCCAAAGGATCTTCGAACTGTGCAAATTTATCAATAGGACCAAAATGCGTAGGTGGCTTCATGTTTCCAAATGAATATTCCATTTCCTTGAGATCAACCGGTTCATTACTGCCAATGTTTACCTCAGATCTTAAAGCTTCGTCTGCTGCTTCTTTATTCTTCTTTTTGATTTTGAACTCATTAAGAGCATTTCTACACTTTAATTTTTGTTCATCTGTTGACATTGTACAAGCCGTAACTTGTCCCGGTATGCCAGCAACATGTTGTTTCAATATATTAAATCCCCCAGACACAATCTTACCACATATATTACATTTAACTTTATCAACAAGGTCTGGATCAGCCAAATATCCAAATTCCACCCAACATCGGCCGATTTCCATTTAGGTGCTTGACTAGGTCCCATGGTTTGAGGAGCCGATGATGCCATATTTAGTCGTGCTTAACTGCATTTATAAACAAACAGTGAAACACCAATAAGCTAATGAACATAACAAATCTTTTATAAATAAATCACTAACAAAGTTCTTGTTCAATAATGCCTACTGTCCAAGTTCTTATAAACAAACAATGAGACCAAATTGGTCTAGTATTGACGTATTGTCTCGTCCAAGTTGGCAAGTTCTTAAACATAAATCATTACTAAAACTCTTAACATAAATCACTTTAATTCTTTAACTATATACTTATAGAGTTATAGTCTTATATAGCATACTGCTATTAGTGATATACTTATATAGTTATATACTTATATTTTCAAATCAAGTAATTACATCAAGTTCTTAACATATCAACAAATAATAACACAAAGTTCGAACATCAGTACATCACTTTATCAACACATAATAACGAAGTTCGAACATCACTTTAGCTATATATTTGACTTTTCAAAAATTAGGATCTGTCACAAGTCACAACTTATAAACTCACAATGGTTATTTGACTTATTTCACATATTAGGCCATTTAAATAAAATTTTATAATAAACCCACAAGAACACAATCACAAATTGCAACATTGGTAACAATTAATCAATTAATTGGTTCGAAGTATCCATAATTAAACAAGCATGTGAGAATTTAAAATCAAAGTAATATATATACCTTTGCTTCTTCACTTGACCTTAAAATTAAGTTGTGTAACTTGTGTGTGAGTGGTTTTTCTCTATTCTTTTCGTTTCTGTGTTATGATATGAATGACATTGTGGGCTGAAAGTTAAAGAAACCCTAATTTTAGGTAGAAAAATATTTTGACTATCGTTGACCGAGTAGGCCGATTTGACCGATTTATTTCCGGCTTTGACCAGACCGATTTTCTAACCCGATTAGCCTAAATCGACAAGGTGTATAGCCGATTAGCTTGTAATCGCCGATTAATCGGCCGATTTGACCGATTTTTGCAACACTGGTTTAATTTACACAGTTGTTATATAAGTTATAGGTTAAGTACCTGTAAGCATTCCGTTTTTTTCCCGAATTTTGAATAGAGTTCATCATACGGAACAAAATTAAAATAGTGTCGCGGGAATCCTGACTCAGGTAAAGGCTGAATGTTTGTGTATTTTCCGCTGGCCAGTGAAAGTGGGTGTGATACTGTTCGCATCCACCCTTTATTGTCTTGAGATCCAAAGCCAGTAATCTGATATGCTTGATTTAGTTCCAGGCTATCAAAACGTTGTTTTTCTCGAACGTTGATGTTTGCTTGTATAGCTCCTCCCTATTGCAAATTAGAAAAGTCGTAGTTACACGTATTATTTTTATGTTTTATTTTTTTAGTGTTTTGTTTTTGTTTTACGCAACTTTTATGAGAATGTATAAGAATATCGTTTGGTAATAATATAGTAAAAATGAAATCACATACGTATTTGTCAAGCAACGTGCATCAGTAGACTGACGGTTTAGCTGCTTTGTTTATTAGAGTCCATTTGCGGTATACTTTTGCGTGTATGCATTTGTCAAGATCCTTCGCCTTTAGACTTTGTAAGTTGATAGGATTAGGAATGGCAATGGGGCGGGTTTGGGGCGGGGCAGCCATCCCCATCCCCAAACCCGATTACAAAAATCATCCCCAAACCCGCCACAATTCCCATTGGGGATCTTATCGGGGCGCCCCGTTGGGGCGAGATGCTCCTCCAAATCCGCCCTTTACTCCATTGGGGATCTTATCGGGTTGTCTTCTTTGGTTGCGATGCTCCACCAAACTCGTGTCTTTTCCCGTTTATTATTGTTTTTACATTATAAACAATATAAGTTTATGCAAGTGAAAAATAGAGATGTCATTATTACTAAATTAAGCATTAGCCGTTTTAAGCTTTCAAGCAAAATATTAAACATAAAAAATGATAAGCTACTAACGTCTCAAATCAACTTTTTTAGAATATTATGATACGAAACAAGCTTTCATGACCATAATTTTCAATCTTACAAATATTGAACATTGGGTAAATACCAACGTAATACTATATGTTTAATAGTATATAGATATATTTGTATGTATATATATGTTTCGGGGCGGGGCGAGGCGGGGATGTTGAGCCCCATCCCGCTCCAAACCCAATAAAAATCCCCGTTAATGCCCCGAAACCCTCCCGTAACCGATAAGAAAGCCCCCAAAGTTTGGGTTTGAGGTTTCCCGTCGGGTTCGGGTTTTTGCCATCCTAGATAGGATCTTGTTCCACGACGATTACTTTTTCTGCGATGTTGTTGCGAGCACAACTTGAGAATCATCTGCCATTTGGCTGTAGAGAAGAGAGAAAAAAATAAGTTTTCTATGCATTAGATTGTTAAGTAACTTAAAATCTTAGGTAGACATTATATCTACAGATGCTAGTCAAATAACGATTGTAAAAAAAATGTAAGCTCTTGGATGAATACATGTACGGTACAAACATAATAATGAATATAGATGTTATTGGGAAGCATGAATATTAGTGAATGTATGTATGTAGCTTTGGAAAAATAGATACGGCCAAAGGTCACTGAAAAGAAACTTGGTTGTTCGCTATTTTAGTTAAAAAATCTCGATTGACAATGCTTTTAGTTGTGTTTGAATCTCTGCCTGGTTGCTTTTTGATTAATATTTTTAGACCTTCAGAAGACGTTGATCTAGATAGCGCAACATATAGTTGCCCATGTCCAAATCGGTTCTGGTAGGCAGATGCCTATTTTTTTTAGCGATTGCCCTTGATTTTTATTTATCGTCATCACATAACAGACTTTTATTGGAAAATTCTTTCTTTTGAACACGAACAAAAGCTTTTCGTCTTTGTTGATCAGCAGAATACGCGGGATAAACACTTTCTGTGACATGCGTGTGCCCGTAACAATTCTTTCTTCTATAATTTTTGTGATGGTTTGAGTAACAATCATGCGCGTGCCATTACACAATCCACATGCTAATTGAGATTCCTTAGCAGCATTATATGTGCGCCTATTTTAAGCAGAAGATCATGTGGTGGTAACCCTGAGAATGAGAGCGTGTTCAGATATTCTGGAGGATGTAATAGCTCTGTTTCACCACCATCGTTTGTTTTAGGCGTCGCTTCGTCGTAGCTTTTGTAACTGTAGATACTTCCGCGTAACATATCTAGAATCTTTTAATTTAGCATGTATGCAGTCTCATTTTTGGGGCATACAATCGCTATTTCTTGCAGTGATTCAGCTATTGGTGCTTGAAGGCTCTTATTGTCATAGATGAAGTCTATCACTTTTGATATTCTTGTCTCATCATCTGGGATGCAATATGCTTCTGGTATAGATAGCCAAGATACATTTTATGGATCATCTATGTCCGGTTCTCCGATTTCACCATTTCCCACTTGCAATAACCATTCAGAAAATAACCGAGTGTCTTCTTGTTGTTCATCGGACATGAGTTTTTGTTGTAGCCTCATATTTTGTTTGAGTGGGATCACATCAAAATAACGCCATATATATGACTTTGTAATAGAAGCTGCAACTATTTCTTGCTTAGTAGCATTTTTCTTTACATGCAGCGTTTGTCTAAAATCTCCGCCCAAGATTATTGGTTTTCCTCTGAACAAATCCCCTAGAGAATCAAGTATATCCCTGAACGTCCGATCTAATGTTTCAAAGCATTTCCGGTCATTCATAGGAGCCTCGTCCCATATAATAAGATTTGTTTCTCTTAATAAGTTAGCCAACTGAGTATTCTTCTTTATACTGCAAACTATTTCGTTCGTCAAATTTAGTGGCAACTTGAACCGTGAATGGGCTGTTCGTCCTGAAGGTAATAGCAAAGCGGCGATACCAGAAGATGCCACTGCTAATACAATTTTCTGATGTGCTCTAATGGTGTAGATTATACTCTTTCAAAGGAAAGTTTTGCTTGTACCTCCATGACCGTATACAAATATGAGCTCTTGGTGTCAGTCGTTGACTGCATGTATAATTTGTTCAAAGATCACACGTTGTTCCAAATTTAATTTGGGTACTAACCTTTCGCGTTCTCTTTTTAGCGTTTCAATATTATAGTTCCTTCTTCCTGTATTGCTCTGTTATTCAAGATATGGAGCACATGATCAGGTGGTAGCTGTATACAAAAGTCTTTTAGTGATTTTACATAGAAACTAAGACATGCTTCAAGTTCAAAAAGAACGCTACCGTGTAATTCATCTGTTGTTATGTGCACCTCTGGTGTGTGTAGCATTTGCGAGAGTATTAGCGGAATATCTTCTGACATATCATTTGCATATGCCTCAAACAAATGAAGTGGATTTGAAACGTTGCAGAAGATAAGGATCTGGCAAAAAAGGGTGCACATTTGTGCAATTGTTGCGATCGAGACGACTGTAGTGAAACTATACTCCATTCTTGGTTGTTGCCTAGCAATCCCAAAGCTTCACAAGCAACTCTATTTGTAGGATCTGGTTGCTCATTAACTGCATGCGAATATGTCGAAAGGATTTGCACCCTTTTTTGATGAGCAACATGCAAGTAAAGCAGATCTCTGCGCTAGGGTGTATGTATGTGAGGCGGCCAACATATGCGTTGGTCCTACAATAGCCTCCGTGTGTTTCAATTATGACATCGTAATTAGATTCGCTATCTGGACCACCTTCATAGACTATAGCACCAATAGAATCTCCTGTTGGTAGCTCATGTTCCTTGGAACCAACTACAACAAAGAGGTTAACTTTAAATTCTGGTATGTCACGTTCTTCTAGTTTATTACTTGTTGTTCTAAATAACATCGTAGATGTATAACTGTAAAAAACTTGGACAGTTGCCCACTGGTGGGCACATGCTGCCTATCAAGTGGTAGATCTTTCCAGAAACCTTGAATACATATGGACCTTGGCCTTTGTTGATAGATTCATCAACTTCAGCACCTAAAGATGTCATTGCAAACATTTGGTTGTACGCACGTATGTTTTCTATGAAATACCTGTCGGAAAAAAACTGCTTCACTGAATCTGGGCATTCCTGTGTTGGAGTTAATTTGACCTTGTCGTTGTTGCAACACCGGTGATACTGTGGAAAGGAAAGTCGGTTGTCTTTTACCCTCTCATCATACCAAAACATAGCTTTGAAATATCTGCACACCTGGTTACATTTTCCCATACGAACATATGTGTTTGGTGGGCCTAAAAAAATAGTTAGTGCAAAAAAAGGAATGGGCGAAAAAAGAGTAAAAAAAATAAAAAAATTAAAAAAATAAAGAAAAAGGAATAAGGGAAGAAAAAAGTAACGGTTAATTTTTGTTTTGTTTTACCTTGTCTAATTTGCCTTCGTCTAGTGTTAGTAGGCACAGTTCTATTGCTTGTTTCACCTATAGAATCTGTTTGTACTGGGTTATGTTTAACAATATTAAAACGTTTATTATTAAAATTGGTTCTAGAATTTGTATGAAAAAAGTTTATTAGGTTGTATACCTTGAATGAAGTGTGGCCTTTTTTAGCGTGGCGGCCTCATCGTATTGCTCGTTTCACCTATACAATCTCTCTGAACTGGAATATGTAAGACATTGTTAGGTATTAATGGAATAACTAGTAAATTCGGTATAGTAAAAGGTTAGAAGCTTATGTACCTTGAATGAAGCGTGGCCTTTTCGAACGTGTATTGGCAGTGGCATAAGCTCTTGGTTGTGAATCTTGGCGAGTTAAAAGACTATCATATACAACTTCATACTCAGTACCTAGTGGGAAGTACAAATAGAACGTTTAATTTTCATAAGTTTAAACACTAATGCGCATAAGGTAATTTAGTAACTTACTTGCTATATATATTATGTTGCTTCTTGTCAAAAATATGTGGTCTTCGTGCGGGGAGTTTTGAGTATAAGGTCTTTCGCCATCGAAGAATGGAAACCATTGGGATCATCGTTGCGGCAACTATAAGAAATCCTTTGAGCATTGGTCTTAGATTGTTGAGATTCCGCCACGTTTCTAAGGAAATATTACGTTGGATATGTTGTTGTGCCATCGAGTTTCTTAAATAAATATTTTTCGTTAAATGTTCATCGACATGTTCAAAAGGCTGAGTTATATAGTCATTTTGAGCATTTACTATTGATGTATGTTCAACTGAAGTATCATAGCATGTGGTTTCCGCAAGGACACAAACTTTGCTATTAGGACTACCTACACTTATACCCGTGTCCAAAGAATCACTAAGTGTTTCTTTAGCATGCAAACCATGAGAGCAAGGATCAATAGCCACAGTATTCGGCGTCGAATAAGAAGGGCAAAAGTTACTTACTGAAGAAACCTTGTGCACTACTTTAAGTTTTGTTTTCATAGCTAGACTACTAAGGTAACTTCTAATATATGCTAAGCATCAATACCAAGTATTAAGCCACAATATGCAAAACAGTAAGAAGGCAACAATTAACAGGGAATGTATAGAAAGCTTTGCATGCATAACGTAGAGAATAAAATGCATTTACAGTTAAAACTATATGTGAAGCTTTTATACAAAAATCATATGTGAAAACAACTACATATAGTTAACCTCTGCTGGAAAAACAAAGGGAAAAGATATTAAGGCATTACCTTGTAACCAAATCCGTGAAGAACTAATGCAACCCAATGTAACTGCAATGGTGATGATATTTTGTTGTTTAGTATCTTGAAGGTTCTTCATGGGAAACAATGTTATTAGTAGTATCAGTTACTGTTGCTAACAAATTGTAGCCACAAATCAACTGCCAAAAGTTGCCGATTGCTAACACTTGTCCAGTTGGATCTAATATCGCTTAATTATTTTTGTTAACCTAATCCTAATCACGTAGCATCGAATTATTTGGTTAAACCATTCTGGACCCAAAGTCTCCAAAACCAAAGGTGCGGATCGGGCCACATGATGGGCCAAGTGAGCTGCTTATGGATCAGAAGCGACGTCGTATGGTGAAAGCAGTCGTTTACATGTCGTTTAATATATATATATATATATATATATATATATTAACTAGTGTCAAAACCGTCCAATGGACGGGTATGACTATGGTTTTTATTTTTATGATTTTGTGGATCAAATATATACTAAAAAGTAATTGAAAGTTGAATGAAAGGGTTAAGATATATAATTGATGTTATCATAATGCATTAAACGATTAAAAGCAGGTACGTACTTTGATTTGTGTTTTTTATTTTTAGGATTTAGTACTACAAATATATAGTTAAAAGTTATTAAAAGTTAATTTAAACGGCTAAGAAGTATAATTAATGTTACCATAATTAATAATACGGCTAAAAGGAGGTAGCTACTTTATAACATTTTGTTATATACAATATTAATCATGAAAATCTTTTACATTTTACAATATTATTACCATTTACTATTATTATTATTATTATTATTATTATTATTATTATTATTATTATTATTATTATTATTATTATTATTATTATTATTATTATTATTATTATTATTATTATTTTGTTGATACAATTTACCCACAATATACCTATTTCCATTTCCCTTATTTATATATATTCAAAGTCTGGTCTAACTGAGTGTGTTACATCATACCTAAAAGGTAAAATAGATCTCAAATATAATTTGTGTTCATAGTTTCACATTGAATATACGTAAATGTATTGTTTTTGAAGGTGTATATTTCTGATTGAATTTTGATGCTTATTTAGGTTCGCAAAGGGTTTGCTATTGATAATTAAGGATCGCTAATGGTTTGTAACTTATCATTTTGAAAAAATAAGTTAACTAAAAATAAGATATAAACTTACCAAATTTTTTTGAAAGCATTAAGAACAAAAAGAAATAAACGTTTATCGAATATGAGATGAAAAAAGTTTCAAAATGGTACGCAAGAACAAAGTGTCATAGCATACCCATTCGATAGGCGAGCGAGCCTTATAAATATCGTTATGGAAAACTACAATGAAGTCGAGAAAACATATGATGACATTTTAAAGACTATCAATATATTGTAAAACTTATTTTTGTACCTTTAGCAATTTGTCTTCGATAAACGCGGTATCAAAGCAAGCATAGAATAGACGACCTATAATATTCCTTTCATAGAATGTAATACATAAGTATCCAATAACTTGTCGAACCATCAAATAATGTTAATGATTTAATAAAAACCTAAAGTTTGAGCAATGGGTGATCTTTCATCACTGCACGTTTACTATAAGTTGACCTTGATCTTTTTATTGAAATATAAATCGAAGGAGCTACTTTCATCAGATCCTTCTATTTGTCCCTCATGATCTTCCTCGAGGTGAGTAACAATGTCCAAGATTTTCAATACCAATATCATTTACTTTTTGAAGAAATTCCTACACATATCTCTAGATGAACGATAATGTTGTCCAGGAATCTGTAACAAAAGTTTGTTGCCAAGTCAAATGATAAAATATATGAAACAATTGATCCCATCCCTGCTCCGCAATATCTGATGGAAGGTCTCAAGTCCTAACCCCCGAATTCGTGCTTTCAGAAGAGTGTGTTTTTGTCTCCACTAACTGTAACAAAGACATCATAACAGTATCCTACATACCATGCTAATATCTAAAAAATTTAGAATTAAACTGATTAGGTAGGTAGGCGGTAGTCGTTAGGAAATTGACGTTTTGGTTTACTTTTAACTCATTTGACCCATTCTGGTTTCCTTTTTATCAAATCTGTTTGAGATAAAGTCAACACAAGTTGAGCCGTTTATAACTAAACGTGAATCATAATTACTAATAGGGACAGCTTTTTCAAACACAAATTATGTACTTTTATGAGATAGAAAGTGTCTTAAGAACAAAAGATAGGCTGCTATCTATATCTTTGTCGGTCTTGTAATAGTCCGCGCTATTTTTCTCCTATTGTATGCCTTTTCCAAATTAGTCTTGGCAAATAAGGGTTGTAGTATTGCATTTTTTTTTTAATGACAATGAGTTAAGATATGTATTTTAATGCCATGCCGGCGTGTATTCATTTTCTTGTACAACTAAGATTTATAGCATAGAGGTCAATAGACATAAAATAAACGCAAAAAGGAAAGTAAAAGCCATACCCCTTTTCGTATCCTTTTATGCACAACAGCTATTTTCAAACAACTTTGTCAAATGCAATATTCCATCTTTTTTTCAATTTAAGTCAACATTAAAAGACCACCATTTTATATTCATTTGACTAAATTTGTACTAATAAGACAAATAATTCGTATCACAAGACTAATCATTTCTGTGTGTTGTGGTTACTTTCCGTTAGATGTATGTTTTGAGGTTAAGAGAATAAAGGATAGCCAACTTGTATCCCACCGGCTGTTTTATGAGGAGTGGCGTTAGGAATTTCTTATTTAAACTGATTATCACAATTTGGATTTAAAAAATTCAAGAATTCGTTCGTGAGTTTGGCAATTGGTCATATTGATTCGGATGCAGGGCAACAGATTAACTAAATTTGCATGAAACATTAAAGCAATCACTATTAAAAACTTAGACTTTCATTGGAGCAGAACTTGGTCTTAGGTCCAGGTTTCATAACATCATCTTGACACTCTGGCCTAATTGAAATATGCACACCAAATTACATACAATAAATAACATTACAGAATATTTGTCATGTATCCGTGAGAGGGATTTGTTGAGACAAAATTAGGAGGATATGAAATTAGTTTATAAAAACATTATCAAAAAAGCAAACCGTTATAATAAGTCATATTAATCTTGATATTATTGCAGTTTTTTTCAAATCTAAGCTGTATATTTTTTGTATTACAGTCGTGCAACATGAATAAAAACTCATACAATGGTTACGTTGAGTTATAATAACAACCTTTGTTGCAGCTCTGATATGATCATTGTAAGGCCGCCAATGTCGATGGTCTCCATTCCATCATCAAATGTAACTCCATTGGCAGAAGAAACTTTTGCATAGAAGGGATATAAATTTACAACGACCGGTTAAAATGTACCTACAAAATAGAAACTTTTGCATAGAAGGGATATGAATTTACAAAGTTGTACGCAAGAACAAAGTATCAAAGCATAGCCTGTTCAATTGGCGAGGAAACCTTATAAATATCGTTAAAAAACTTAAGTTAACGAAAAATAAGCTTTAAGCAAAACTCGTTACCTTGCCAATGATGATGATGAAATTCATGTTTGATAAAAGTTAGAATGACGTTATACCATTTCTTGAGATCTAAATTTACATAAGTTAACCATTTGTGCAATCAAGAAATACGAAAATTCGCATTTACCCTATTGTCGTGTTCTTTATCAACACGCATAAACTTTCCGTAGCAGCTACCTTACTTCTCAGCTTTTTCCGCCTAAACCTGCATAACCCTTTTCAGCACCTGAAACATCAAATATCGTATTTAACTCTGTCAAACAGTTTGAATTCTTTAAACAACCAATCTTTTTCGACATGTGATCATGTTTATGGTTTGAACCTTTTTAAACACCCACATTTTTCAAATATATCAAAGTTAACCAATGGTATAGATTGTCTAAAGTCAAAGATACATAGTACCTCTCTTACTTTGTTCATACAATCATATCACATAGAAAATAACTCAAGAAGAAAAGTACCACACATGCTTTATTATCACATTATCAATATATGGTTCTGACATATTGTTAATACCTAAGTTTCCTACTATAATTAATTGCAATATGAACCGAATTCATTGTTAGACTACCTAAAAGTCGATCACTTAGTACTCACCCAAGTGTTGTTTTAATGCACATTGAAACACTATTTTGGTGGTGGGTTTATAACAACCGGTTATCTAGTTATTCTGAGTCATTTAGCTATGGAAGGTGTAGGCGGTACACAAGAACCGAGCTATTATCCCTACCTCATATTCTATACCAATTAACCTTCAAAATATGAAAGACGCAATACCACATCACACAAACTATATACCAAAAAGCTTCAAATCTGAATGTGCATTTCACAACTCACCAAATATTGTGTCTGTCTAGCGCCTCATTTGTATAAAAAATTGTCTTGTATGAATGCACCTTGCCTAATAATCGGGGTTGGCAACATATATGAGGACCCGTTTGGAAACCTTGACCGTAAATTTAGATCACAAACATCACGAAAACACAAACTTAAATACACAAATCACAAGAGATATTAACATATTCATGGCTTGATAAAATAAAATAAGTTCATTCATAAATTCATGGCTTGACCGCCTCATTTGGTTTAGTCAAATTCGACACAAAGTTGGCACATTAAGGATCTTATTTACTCAAATGATATATGCAGTTGAATGTAAAAGTAACCAAACCCATAAACAAACATCGGATAAGATAAAATACCGAACTTGACATGTCCAACAATTTATGACATTCATAACATAAACATGCAAATCCTAGGCCTAGCCTTGTAACTAACATGTCAAAATCCTTACGGCCTTCTGACTCAATGGTTTATAAAAACATTTCAAAATAAATGTCAAAGGTGCAAGCATACGAGATGAAAGAAATTATTTCATTTGTAAAATTACTTGAAATATTTGTTAATTTGGTCATCTTCCGACACAAGGTTAGCATAGTATGAGCCTATTTGCTTTATAGATGACATATAAAAACAGGGGGCGACCGGGTCAGAACAGGGTTGAGCGGGGTAACCCATCTCAAATAGTCAGGTTGGAGAAAGTTTATCAATCACAATGAATCAGAGTGGTGCATGACTTTGCTAAGTTCTCATCACGCCCTTTTATAATGAAAAAATATTTATAGTTTAAGTAAGTTGTTGTCTATCTTTGTTAAGTACATCATACAAATGTATGTTCCGATGATTTCATTACAAGTATATGTCAAAGGGGTAGGCATTCGAATGAAAGAGGTTATTTCATTGGTAATATTACCTAAGCCTTTGTTGATTTGGTCATCTTGAGCACAAAGTTGGCACAAGTATGAGCCTATTTGCTTTATAGATGACATAGATATAATAATCTACCCAATCACACAAGAACACATGATTTAAACTAACAGAAAGAAATTATAGAAGCAGTTGCTATGAGAAAGTCCATTCACAATTTTATTCTATATCAACATGTAGTCCCACCATACAGACCTCACTAAGTGTCTGACAAATAAACTATACCCAGAGCGAGAAAAATGACATGGTTGAAACTTGTCTCTTTCGTCACCTTGAGACACAAATTTTGGAAGAGTCGGTTTGAAATTGGATGTTGGGTATGTTTGAATAACGATGTATCTTGGTATTTAAAATTTGTATTTGATGACTTCAATGGTTTGGGTTCTAGCTCATAGGCGTGGCTACTATTAAAGATTGTGTTTTTGCTCACATCGATAAGATGTCGTGGAGTGCCTGGTCAACCACTCGAAAGTCTTTCACTTTCATTGGTGATCAACCAGGTATACATAAACGATGCATTCTTCTCCTCTTTTTGTTTTATACACGACATGAAAAGTGACTAACAATATAGGAAAGATAGTATTATTTCTATGTTTAATTTATGGGGGTGTATGCCTACTCTTACAAAATAGCTTATCGTGTTTTAGATACACACCTTTTAAGGTGTGTTATCAAAACACATTTTTAACCCTCCAAACATCTAATAAGCACTTTTTAGATAGTTTTTGAATAAACTCAAAGTTATCCTAAACACGCCAATAATACCTAAATAAGCCTAGCCAAACTCCCTTAAGTTATTTTATCTGAGAGTAAATAAGCACTTAGCAATGTGAAATATGAAGAGGATTATGCACGATAAATCAACACGATATATACGTGTTTACAAGCGATTCTGAGAATGTGTCACATGTGGTTATGTGTTTATCGGATGATATAGTTAACCAAAGCATCATAACACGTGAAGTTGAATCTAATTTAGTAATACAACGGAGATAGGTAAAGTTACCTTGATAGCCACTGCTCCCCTTTCTTATGAGTCAAATTGTTGTCATGAGGCGAAATGGCTTGTCGGATAGTCTCTACATTTGTTCCATCTAACATAAAACAATCTTTTAGTTAGTTCCTAATAAAAATTTCAATCATCAAGTCTTGCTCACTTTGACTTGGTGAATGTTCTTTGTGGTCCAAAAATGTCAAATATGAACCTGGTTTTAACAATTATCTACATGGCCATCCTTTAAATTGAATAATTGTTTTAAAACTTACCCATTAAGTGTATTATAACCGGAACAACTTGGCTATTGTTTGAGGTATCTACACAATGTACAATAGACAATGTTAATCATATTTGGAAATCATTATATGCAAGTGTCCCTTGATGAGAAGATCTATCACGAAGCTGGCACATGAAACATATTATATCAAGTTTTAACAAAAAGTATTAATATTGGCACCAAAGTAACTTAATGGATTCTTATGAATCATATATACACTATGATCACAACATATGAATAATCTATATTAGGAATCTACTGTGACGCTTACTTGGTAAAAAAAAATAGTTTCCCACTTTCACTAATCCCAAAGAGCACAATGGTGCTACATATTGTAAGCTTGAGAGCACGTACTGCAAAAAAAATAATAAGAAAAATGGGATATTTAAAAGAAGCTTTAATGTTCAACCCAATACCATGTCCGAAAAGGTTTACGCTATCACGTCAAACATCAAAATATCATGTTGTAATTCTCAATTCATCAGTTGTTAGCTTAAACGGCATCTTGAGTTGGGCGGAGTAATCCTTCCAGTAACAATAGATATGGAACAACAAATAAGATTAGCTTACAAAAAAATCCTTTGGGCATTTTCATAGATTATATGATATGTTTCTAGACGACAAACAAATTTCAAATCATGTCAAGCAATTTTATACCTTTATATGAAACGGCATATTTTCTAGTAATGGAGCTATACTCTTAGCGATATTTAGTTATTGTTATTAATACCTGAACTAAATTAGTGATCAAAGAAACAATGGATACCCCTGATCTCGTAAAACCCTTTAAGATAAAGTCAATATAATCCAAGTTACATGCTACATTTGTTTCAACCATTAGCAATTCTGTAACTCAGCAAATAATGTTGGTTTACTTTAATTTGATAATACTCTCTGATATTTATAGGAGAAGAGTGTTGCTAAATCATGTGGCCTTGGATGCTTTTGTTAAAGAAAACGGGTCAAGATAAGGAAAAAGATCAAGCTCTTGTTCGAACCACATAATAGCCCTCATTTGGATCAACGACACTCTCAAGTGATCTTTTGTGGGCTGTGATAATTCACCCAAAAAACTAACAATAAATTTGATGTGGGCCGGATCGATCTTATAGGACTATCAATAAGAATAAAAATAACAGTATAAGGACCTGTAGATTTTTATAGCTTTAATTTTATCTTATCAGCCTGTGATTGGCACAATAGTTTATCCACCATCAACCTTAAATTGTAAACCACAAAGACTTCTGTTACTAAGAATAAGCTTAACTATTTTATTTTAGCATAAAAGCATGCATATCAATGTACTAATGGTATTGGTTTCAGTTATGGATAGGTATTTAAGATATTTGACACTAAAACAATGTTGTTAAGCTTTATGCCAAGTCAACTGTTGCTATATAGGGAGTAACACATAATAGAAAACAAAGAGAGAGTTTAACGGTAACACTGCTAGTTTGGAAGGCCTTGTTTGAAGGTTCAAGTAGTTCACCAATCTTGCATCTTTGAGTGAAGATGAATAAAGAGACATACATACCATTTTTTAAGGGTGCAAAGTCTCACATGACACAATCATTCTCAGAATTACCAACCAGGCTAGCAACTTAGATCCTATCAAGATCAAATTCAGAATGATCATTATACAAATCACCTAAGCTTGGCATTCGGTGCCGTATCTTCATAAGTGAATAATATATATTAAACCCAGTCTCTAGTTTCTTAGCGACTCGCCATAGCAATATCATTTCCATTCGAACTTCATTCCAACTATCCTAATGGCCATTATTAGACATCCTTGGTGTTAGAAATTACCCATTCTTTGGTAAGGAGATCGATTGTTAGGCGAGTTATTCTACAATTCTAGAAGAAAGTCCATAAGAACACATTGTTTGGGGAAAGGCTAAATGATCTCCTAGGTTGGTATATCTCTGGTTTTGCTATGTGAAAGATCTTTGCATCAATAGTCGAAGCCTGTTATCATTTTCAAAAGAAGTATGTTGTGAAGGGAAGTTTGATGTCATGTCTAGCCCTGGACTACTGAGTCTATTAGGAACTCTACCACCAATTGCCAAAATTGCGGGATCCATGAATTCAAGTTCACTAATGCAACTGTTATATATAGGAGGTGGTTCTTGATTCATATTTCATAGTAAAGAGGAAGTGTCAAACATTTGATGTCCTACAGAATAAGTGCACGAAAGAGACCGATTAATTGACAATAAAAAAGCTACATAGAGATTAGACATAAGAATATAAGAGCATAGTACAAACCGGATAATCAAAGCTTTTGGCGCTCAAAGGAGCGACAATAGGAAACAACCTACATCCATGGCCATCTAAACACGATGCCTCCAATCCGGTCGCTATACAAATCCTAAAAGATCAGTTGATTGTTTTGGCAAATTGAAAATACAATAAAGCAGTTTAGCTTAGTTTTCTAATATTGTCATTATACTTTGAAAACCATTGGTTTGAATGGCAATCCTTTTTGAAATACCACTTTGGTACTTGAAAGGCCTTTCATATCTGATGCAAATGGCCCATAGTGGTATGGAAAAAACCTGTAGAGAATACATTTGGCATATTTTGGAATATGTTTAGTAGTCGAAAACATGAAGATATATAGACTTCAACTTTATTTATAAGATGTGACTCACCAAGTCCACGATGGAACACCTGAGAAGTAGTACAACAGTACCTAGCACAACCCCTCGGTGTATTTTTCCACCTACAAAAAGGAAAGAGATCGAGTTCAATTCGACACCAAGGAAACAACGGAATGCATGTGAAACATCAAATATGTGAATAAATGCATAATATATATTGGACGGATCATTTGCTGTTTTGAAAATTTATGTTGATTCTTTTAGCGTAATACATATCACTTTCTTCCTCATTTTCTCCACATCCACATCCGTTTCAGCACCAAACTTTTTTTCATAATACCGTTTTCTCCATCCAGACCAAAGGTAGCCTTATGCATGTATCCGTACTGACTATATGTGGTTGTTTGCGTTTCATTGTGTCATACTAAAGGTATTACTACTCATTGCTCATATAATATATTAATACAGATTTACATCCTTATTCAGCCATGGTATTGATTCAATGGGCGAGTCTGGTGTGATCACATGACATATAATTCTGATGCTATCAATGGGCGAGTCTGGTGTGATCACATGAAATATAATTCTGATGCTATGTGATTTTGACATATAGACTTCTTTCAGACAGGTGAAATATAGTTTTATAGCAAACATGATAATAGATTAAGTGGGTCGAATTAACAAAAAACGATAACAGGTCAAGTGGGTCGAATGTTATAAAAAAGATATATGGCTGTAATATTATTGTTTCTGTAAGGATTCAATGCATTAATCGTTCACAGGAGAATGGATAAGCATTTGTGTGGGTCACCAAAAAAACGCAATCCGAACCGTTTTGACTTGTGGCCAGCAATTCTTTTCTGCCTCTAACTGAACCTCAACTGTCCGTAATAAGATTTTATAGATGGTCAATATATATACCCACTTTGGCTTGTTAATCCACAGTGTCACTGTGTGGATGTATTCAAGAATGGTCTTATGACCGACGTGGTATTGATCCTTATTGGAGACGTCAACATTTATGCTGGCTGTAGTTAACCATGGCTTACTTTTGTTTTAAACAAAATTTGTTAGGTAAAATTTGGCTCTCCTGAACAAACCAAATTTAAGAATGGTGAAACAAATTTTTTTTTTTAAAATGAAAATAAGATGAAACGGTATGATATACCTGAAGCTCTCTATATAATACATGTTTTATAGGCAATCTGATATCGACATGAAGTTCATCACTCTTTGGTATGTTTTTATGCATATAATTAGTTAAGGGGGTTTTTGGATCAGTACTATAAATAGGTAAAGACACCAAAATACATTTTAACAACATAAGTATTTGTGAATTCTAAAATACTAACAGACACAACCTACGGTTAAATGATATTCAGGTATGTAACGATTATCAGTGGTAGCAAAATTTGATCCAGAAGTGAAAATCATTTATAAGTGCATTACAACTGAGTCACAAACATCAGCCGTCCTATATTTTCTACATGCTCACACTTTGATCAAAGATAACGAATTCCTAGCACACCCCTGATTCATAAAACAATATTGGTCACTATTATGAGACCATCTCAGCCATTGCACTTTTACCTGAGTGAATCGGGGAAACTCTTTCAGGCTCTTACCCACGAAACTCGCTCGTTGTGTTTATAAACCAAAAATAATCGTAACTTACCTGGAATAAATAGTTTAATGCATTTTGTTACAGACTAACTAACTCTAATGCAAAAGTAATATCATTGTTAAAAAAAGCTTATTGAACTTAACATAGCAGAAAAGCAACTAAAGATCAATGCAAATATTTGAGAAACCATGTGCCAGTGTTTGATTTATCCTTTTCAGAAGGACATGGATATGCATCAGGAAGTTAAGCAAGAAATAGAATGGCCTAAGCTAATAGTATTATATATGAGCATAGACAAATTTCCAATATGATGCTTGATCTTAAACCACTAAAAATGGTTAATTATATAAATAAGTGGATTCATGATTGAATATATTACCTCTTTTCCGACATAGCCAAGGGCCGTGCAAGAGCTTACCGAGAAGTTGTTTGTGACATAAGTATCCAAAATAGTCTGAGATTCATAATGGACTCCTGTCAAACCAATAGGATCGTTTGGCTGAACAGGTTACTTTATAGAATTGAAGTGTTGTCTTACTGTATAGGAAGATAACTTTTGTGTATATCACATTATCACATGCCTTCCTATTATATAAAAAAAAGTATTGATTTAATCACATCCCTCGATATGGTACACTATTTCTATATGTATTTCGCACATAAGAGAAATAGGATTGTTAACGGACTCATGTCAAACCAATAGGATTGTTAAGTGCAAAGCGATCGTGTCACTAAATCCTTATGGGTTGTGAACTAATGATATCACAGTTTGTTTTGACCCGTGTCGATGAAGAGGCGACCCGAAGTTAGAAGACCTTGTCTATTCGGTGATTCTTGTAGTACATGTTGTCAAAATTAGTTCGTGCTTTATCTCAATAAAGTCAAATAGAAAGTTTCGCTAAAAGGGGAATGGGTAAATAGGTAGAATGGAATAAAATTAGACCAAAGTTTATAGTTAATGCATACGACCTTATTAATCATTCTAGAAAATGTGATGCTTTTAGATGAGAATGATTCAACTAATATGATAATAAAAGTAGAAGTATGCAACTAAGAATTGTTCCAAAAAGAACACTATGTGATTCGAGCTTTTAATTGAAAAAGTGTAATAGTATAGTAAGGTGTTTATCTATTTTGCCTTCAAATGTATGAAAGACTAATACTTACATTCATATATGAAGGAACTATCTTCGTAATTCTCCCAGGCGATTCTTGAGGTATGTTATGTCCAGAGCTCATATTGTGAACAGGTTGTGGGTGAACTTCAACCTCCGTGCCAACATTTGCATCAATGGTTGGTTCAATTGCTGGATTATCACTGTAGCCAGAACTTGAAGCAATTGGCATAGGTGCATGTTGTTCAACCCCATCCACATCCTCAAACTTCTCTTCAAATTGACTAAAATGCCCGAAGAGTTTTAAATTAGCGTGAACTTAAATTGACCAACTTCAATACCAGAAAATGATTTACATAATAACCTAAGATGGTACCTGACAAGATATACATCAATGGGACCCATTGTGCTTCTAAGGATAACTCTATACCTCCTTTGCGGATAGACAACAGCCTGAAATACCATAATTATCAAAACATGCAGGGATTGAAGTTTCATGATCAACTACCAACACATCCATGATTTGATAACTCAATAATAGGTTACTTTATTCTGTAAGTAATTTAGTTTGAAACTCGATCAGCTGAAGGAGACAAGTGACCTCTCAAATGGAGACCAAATGTTATATTTAACATTTTTTTCGTTTATTTCTAATGAAGTTTCGGTACTATACATATAATGCATATTGAAAGCATGAAACCCACCTCATCGGGGTCAGGAACTTCGAGAGTAGTTCCATGTGGAGCTTTAATTGCTATCAGAGTTTCATTCCTGTCATTTTGAGCTATATACGTTAACTTATGTAACTACTAAAAATAAAAACGAAACATGATATGATTATAAAGCTAAACATGTCACAACAATTTTACTTGAAAGCATGGTCGTGTTTTTATGTCATCCTCAGTCAGAAAAAGCTATCTCAAATAGAAGTGAGTCAGCTAATACTTTATATTATCAAGATTTATTAAAATGTAGGTAGTAGCAATATATCTTTTGTTTGTTGTCATCTTCACTCATATCCCTCATTCTTTTTTGCATTTCTCTGCACAGTCTCGATATCAATCAAAAGATATAGTATTTTAACGTAAGAATATCTGTAAGTTGCTAATGCTGATAATGTAATTCCCGAGTATAAAATAGAAAGAAGAGAGATGGAGAGGGAAAAAAGAGAGAAGTAAAGAGGAGGAATTACGGCCTCCATTTAATACGATCTTGAATGCCGCAGAAGCAGAGTAATCAAGTTGCTTTTCATCAAAATAGACCAAAGGTTCTTTAAAAAGGATCCGAGCCTCGACATACGACCAATCCTCAAGTATTTGATATCTGCAATAATAGAACATGATTGACACAAACTCAGACACAACAAATGCACATCCAAAACACTTAGTTCTGCAACCCATTTTACCACAGTTGACTATATCAGGTAACCACTTTTAGATTCTTTTTTGATAAATGGATAACATATAAAATTAAATTAAAGACATCTTAAGCTTAAAATAAATACCTTTGGAATTTCCGGTTAAGTACATGAGCATGGACTAACGTATCTCAGACATTTTTCTCTGTGCATGGATCAAACCTTCTATTATGTGAACTCGATGTCACTATACATGAACAAGTTAACTAATGAATGATTTTACTCATCAAAGCCTTAAATATAATAATGTATTTATAGGTTCACTTACATTTTCTAAACCAGTCCTTGTGTAAATGGAGCCCTTACTGTTGCAATGAGATTATGAAAACCACCAACAGCCTGTCAAGTACTTAGAATATGTGATTAGTAATACTGTTATAAAAACGAATGAGTGTTAAAACCACATATCCTTACTAATCCAAATAGGAAGAGGAGTACCCTAGAACTTGCTTCGATTTATGGCCCAATATTTGCATCATACAATTTCCAACCAATTGTGAACCACTTGAAGTTGTCGGCGACCATTCATGAAGTCACCAAATGAACCCGAACGAACTCTAGCCAATATAAGCGGTGAGATGTCACTACGCACCTTGAGCGGTATAAATCTATATAGTAATAACATAACTGGTATAATAAAGGTTTACTTTTGATTCTGTTTACAGTAAGCCCTTGTATACGTACCATAGAAGCAGAGAAGCAGTGAGTACTAATGATATCAATTTAATGATGAAGAACCAATTATGAAGACCATGAAAGACCGATTGTGGTATAATATGATAGTAATTTAGTGTTAGGAATTAGAAATTCCAGGTATTAAAGAGTCGGTCACCTCAAATATATGTAATCGTTAGAAAGCTCGTAGTTGTAGTTATTTTAAGCTAAGTAGTATTTAGTTAAGTAACACCGTGGAGGACAGACGGGTCTTTACCAGCTGTATGCACGATCCACGACCCGTTGTGTGGCGTTTTATGTAAGACTATAAATACTCTCTACCTCCCAAGGTAGAGAGTTGGAGCTCATAATAATATCTTTCACTTTCTCTCACTAAGTTCCTAAACCTCTAACTTTCTCTCTAGAATTCCATTTATCGCCAACTTGGTGTTTTGGTTTGATGTGTAAGTGAAAACTAATATCCTACAATTGGTATCAAGAGCCATGGTTAGATCATATCTTGCACATCTTTGGATTTCTAGTGGTTTTAGGTGGTTTTGAGTTTGAAAAAGTTTAGTGGTTTGTGCATCATTTGGTTGATTTCTTGTGTTAAAGCTTGGATTTTGTTAGTACTTTTACGTTTAGAATCATCACAAGTGTTTAGGTTTTCATTTGGTAGCTTGAATCATCTTGGTTGGGTTGTTTTGGATTGAAAAGTGATGTTTGTGAAGTTTTCTTGCTAGCGACTTGATCTACGGATTTTTTTCTTTGTAGCGACTTGCTTTACATTTTGTAGCGAGTTGAAGTTTTGGAGCTAGCGACTTAGGCCTAGCGACTTACGGTACAAGTAGTGGACTCTCCACTACGGGTAGCGACAGTGTTAGCGACTTGGTGAGTAGCGAGTTGCTATTTAGCGACTTGATTCTTTAGCGACTTGAATCTTAGCAATTCTTGCCAAAATTTTGCTAGCGACTTGAGGCTTAGCGAGTTACTATTTAGCGACTTGCCTTTGTTTAGCGACTTGGGACTTTAGCGACTTGGTGGTATAGCGAATTAGGTGTTAGCGACTTGGTGCATTATCTTCTAGCGACTTGGGTGATTTTTACGGTTTCTCTTGATTTAGTAAAATCCGTGAAAGAATCTATTTCCGGTTTAATCATAGAGTTATAAAATCCGTATAATCATTAACATGTCTACCAACGTTCCTACTATCATCTCCTTTGTTGCGAGGATGTTCAAGCGGTGGTTCGGATACTCGTCCACCCATGCTTGTGAGCCGACTACGATTCTTGGGCTCAACGAATCAGTTGTCTTGTCTTGGAAAGGAAAATGGTGTCAACATTCTCAAATCCATTGATGAAGGACCGTATCGAGTTGAGGCGACTAGAGATGTACTTGATCTTCTTGAAGATGGAACTACGATTTCTGGAATGGACGGACCAAAGATGTATGATGAGCTTGATGATAAGGAGAAAAGAGATTCGATCTTGATATCGGGGCTTAACATTGTTCTTCAAGGTCTTCCTAAAGACATCTACAAGGCGATCAATCACAACACGAAGCAAAGCGGTATGGGATAATGTCAAGATGCTTCTCTCGGGTTCGAATTAACTATGGAAGGCAGAGAATCACAACTCTATGGCCAATTTGAACACTTCAAGATGAAACCGGATGAGAGTGTCTATGAGTACTATGTGAGATTTCATAAGTTGGTGAATGATATGAGGAACATCGAATGACTATGCCTAACATTCAATTTGAACTCAAAATTTGTGAACAACATGAATCCCGAATGGCACAAGTTTGTCACCTCTGTGAAGCTCACTAAAGGATTGAAGAATACAAACTATGAGCAACTCTATGCCTTCCTCCTTGAGAATGAGAGACATGCTATGTTTGAAAAATGATTCTTAATCGGTTCAAAACCAACCGGGGAGAGACAAGCTCGTCTAATGACTCAAGCGCCTTCTACTCAAACATCGGAATCACAACCAAAGCCTCACAAGTCATACCCATGGGTAATGGTAATCACAAACTCATTCACGATCCTATGTTCAAACAAGGCGATCTTTGATGCACACGTGGGTAACATCATTAATCAACTAGCTCTTACGATTAGTCAAAACATGAATTCTCTCCCACACCAACCAACAACAACCTCGAGCGACATCTAACCCACACAATCAAGCTCTTGTTAAAGATGGGAGGATCGTGGTGCAACCGATTCGGGAAAGCAGTATGATCGGGGAAGAGGTGGGTGGTAGAGGTTATGTTGGTGTCGAATCGAGGAAGGAATGGTAATCAAGGTCAAGCTAAGCCGATCAAATGTTATAAGCGTGGTGGTGAGGACACATTGCAAGGCGCACATCTCAAAGCGTCCACGAGAATCTTGATTACTTGAGAGATAAGATCTTGCTTGTACAAGCTCGGGATAATGGTCTTGCTTTGGATGAAGAGGAATTGTTGTTTCTAGGCGAGGGCAATGCCAAGACCTATGATGCGAGATGTGGATGAGCGACCTATTCGGAGATAGGTCACAATCATCGAATGCCTTTCAAGTCGGTGATTGTGATGCATCGACTCGATGTGGATGATGGACCTCTGCACACACAATTTTATGGCTAGCATTTCTCCAATGGTTTCTCCCAAGGTCTCTTCTTCACCACTGGTGGCTCATCCAAAGACAAACTCATCTCGGAGGTATTAAAACTATCGATGATCTTGATGTGCAAAGATGCATGACAAAGTACAATCAAGCTGAAACTATTGAATCAAATATTGAAAATATGGGTAATATCAATGTTGTCCCATATGATCAATATGTGAAACAAAGTGAAAGTGAAGTTGTACCAAGTGATGCATCTTCTGCGATCAACAATGACTATGTTTTGATGAATACACTTGCATGTGCCCACGATGATTACGTAATTTACGAACTAAATGCCTATAAAGAGCGTGTTGCTATCTATGAACAACGTGCAAAATTTGAGTTGACCACTCGTGCGCGGAAATGGATGACCAAGTGCGTACAATCATTAGAAAAAGTAATTTTAGAAGAAGTATTAAAACAAGAGTTAAATTCCTTGCAAGAAAAGCTTTCTAAAGCGCTAAGCAAAAACAAGAACTTCAAGAAAATGTGAAAATGCTTAAGCAAGAATTTAATGCAAAGGAATCAAAACTCTTGAAAGATTTTCTAATCGAAAACTTTGAAAAACAAACTTGAAAACAAGTTGTACATACAAGGAACACCATTGATTGCTCACATGATCACTAAGCATAGAGTCTTAGCGATAAGCATAGCATTCCCTTGTTGAGGAACCAAATCGAGAGGTCATTAAAGGGCTAGAAATGCTCATAAGGTTCTTTATGATGGCAATGAAATCCTTAAACCTAGGCGAAACCTAGTTGCGTTGAGTGCTTGAGGAAGATAAGAAATCGAGATGAAGTCACTAGGGAAAAGATGAACAAGAAATTAGATGATCCTAAATGTAAAGAGAAGAAAATAAAGATCACACCCCATGATTACAAGAAGGAAAAGCTGGATTTCCTTGAACATGTTTAAGCCTCGAGACATTGTTGACTCCGAACAAGTTTTACGGAAAATGGATTTAGATAAGCGAAAATGAAAATATTGTTGAAACAAACCCTCCCTTTGGAAAATGCCTAGAAGCATTGTGTATCCTCCTAATACACCAATGCATCTTGTTCCTAGAACAATTGCCACTAAAAGCAAGACCTTAATTAGCCAATATGTTATATTTCAACTATTTGTTGATTTTGAGAAAACTTGCAAGAAAAGGATCACACCTTTGGTATAAGCGAAGGAGAAAGGGTTTGAGCAAATGAAAGAATGTTATTTAGCGAGGTCATGCCTTTCTTTAAACTTCTAAAGATCACTTTGAGAGTCTTAAAAGGGATAGAAAGCGATATTAAGGGAATGGAAAAGGAATTTGATGCAATGATAGTTGAAGTTAGTGACTATGGCGAGCACTAAAATATAATGAGATTGAGAGGAAGAACTTGCATACACTAAATGAGAACTCGATTCTTGAATGTATTGCTCAAGATGTTTTCTTTGCTACAAATTGTTCTATTAATGCTTCTCAATTTCATGAATTATCGGTTGCCACGAAAGTCTCCATGATCGTGTCATTGAGCTTGAAAAACTAATTACGAACTAAGCGAGAAAATTGAGCTGGATGATCACGACAATTTGGTTAAACATTTTCTAAACTAGAAGTTGAGCATTTTAATTTACAACTAAAATATCAACATCTTAAAGAAAATGTCAAAACTTCAAATATCAAGACATCCTCGGATGCTCGAGTTTGATGCGGTTTTCAAATTAACAAGCGTGATGAGCAGATTCAAGCTCATTGCAACACGATCGAGAAAGTTGAAAGCCCAAATCTCTCAATTAAAGGGTCAAGCGAACAATATGGCGGGCTCCCAAATGCCTCCTCCTTTAGATTCTCGAATTCTCAAGCGTTTCATCTTCAAAACCTAGTAAATGCATTACAAAGGAAAGCGAAAGTTTTCTAGAAGAAAATGAAAAGGTTAAGCGTCATTTCAATGAGTTATTTGAATCAATAAAGGTCACTCGTAACAAAATAACGAACAAATAGCTTCATTGCAAAGGAAATTGAGAATCGAAGAGTCGGGTAAAAGGAAAATGCCAATGACCAATGGGAGAATGGTGTATCAAAGGTTCACTCTTGTAATAAATATGCTTTATGCGTGAAATATGTCCTCCTCATCTCGGGAACAACAAACTTCTTTGTTCAAACATACTTCTCATCCCTTAAGGATTGCCTAGAATGTCTGCGTGAGATTGTTGAAGAGGATAAGTTAGAGAAACCTCATGATAATGCAATTGGACATGCATGCTTATATGCCAAACGATCTCAAGAAATCCTAGAATGCTTGATCACAATATGCCCAAAGTCCTTAGGTGAGAGAGTTAATCCTTTGATTCCATGTTCGATGCCTAATGCCAAGTATGATATTCATTCGATGCCCAATGTTTTGAATGTGAACCTTAGTGTGCCTTTAAGTAGTTGATTCGGATCATCAATGCTAAGAAAGAGAACTCAAGTGTGCCTTCTAGGAGTACAAATCCAGCACTTCTAGTTTTAAGAAAGTGAACCTTAGTGTGCTGCATGTAGTTCGGATCGGCACATCTAAGCGGTGATGCAAAGAGTAGTAAAACCAACTAATGTTCCCATTCCTCTACTGGGAGTGTCGGTGACATTAAAGGGAGCGGTCAAAGTCTCAAGACAATACAAGGAATGATAGGACCTCATGAAGCTAAGAATGTGCCTTTGGAAAAAGTAGAAGAACAATCTAGGAACTTTAAGTTTGAATCGAATAAAGCGAATCGTGTTGATTCTAGTATTAGCCATAGGCGTCTTGTAATTAATTGAATTCGATACTATTTGCAAACCTTGTATTGATGTGCTTGAATTACATTTCTAATCATGAATGTGGTGTTAATGTTTTGCCTAATGATGTTAATTGTCCGATTAATATTGTTAATGCTAAAATTCATGCTAAGAAGGCTAAAAGGCAAAAGCGAAAGAAAGTTAGAAAAGCAGTGGAAACCCGGGAAGAACATTTAGTAAGATAGGCTATTATTGGATACTGTTGGTCATAAGACTAATCGAGACAATGCCCACTAGAAAATGGATGCCTCTTGGTAGAACTATTCCCTTAAGAAGTGAGCACTGCTGTGAGCAGGGCTATCTGAGACACTAATCTTGCATCTATTCACAATGATTCCATTGCCTTATTTTACGATATGAATGCTTCTATTTACGATGTGGGTGTTCCAACCATTGTTACTAACCAAATGGAACCCATTCTTGCATGGGGATCCCAATTATCGATTATCCATTCTTATGCATGTTCAGCTGCGGATCGTTCAAATCGTTACGTGGTACACGGACTCATTTGTTCCAAGCATATATTGGCGACGGTCACGGCTCATGAACCGTGAGCAAATTCATCGGAGACGATTAGATTCGGGAATGATCATTTCGGTGCTATATGGGTTATGGAGACTATGTTGTTGGCAAAGTGTTATCTCCGGGGTTTACTATGTAGAAGGTCTTGGTCACAACTTGTTCTCTGTTGGTCGGTCTGCGATTACGATCTAAGTAGCCTTGAGAAAACATACACCTTCGTTAGAGAACTTGATGGTAAGGAACTTTTAAGAGGTTCACGTGGTTCAAATCTATACACCATCTCTATCGAAGATATGATGAAGTCTTCTCAATTTGCTTCTTGTCAAAGGCTTCTAAAACAAAGTCATGGTTATGGCATCGTCGTCTCAATCACTTGAACTTGGCACCATCAATGATCTCACGAGAAAGGACTTAGTTGTAGGTTTACCTAGACTCAAGTATGAAAAGGATCATCTTTGTTCGACATGTCAATTGGGAAAAAGCAAAAGTATGCCCATAAACCCAAACCTACTAACTCATCACGAAGTTCTTCATATGATTCATATGGATTTATGTGGACCAATGAGGTGCGAGAATATCTTTGGGAAGAAATATGTGTTAGTTGTGGTTGATGATTACTCTAGATTCACAGGTCAAGTTCTTAAGGACAAAGGATGAAACTCGATATCATCATCAAACTCATCAAGCATTGCGAGTTCGACTTAACAAAACCGTCGAATAATCGAGCAGACAATGGGCGGGTTTGTCAACAAACAACTTAGTGAATTTTATGAAAGCGTTGGAATCGACCATCAAAGAAGTGTTCCACGAACTCCTCAGCGAGCGGTGTAGTTGAAAGGCGAAATCGAACTCTTGTAGAAGCCGCTAGAACAATCTTGATTTACTCAAAGGTTCCAATGTTTCTCGGGTGAAGCTATTGCCCTTGCATGCTACACACAAAATCGTTCCACGATTCACCTTGTTCATGGAAAAACTCCATATGAACTTGTCCACAACAGAAAACCTAATCTCTCTTTCCTTCGTGTGTTTGGTGCATTGTGTTATCCAACTAATGAGGTCAAGACTTAGGCAAACTTAGAGCTAAAGCGAGACATTGGAGTATTTGTAGGATATGCACCAAACAAAAGGGATACGAATCTACAACAAAAGAACCCGAAATATCATGGAAACAATTCACGTTACGTTTGATGGTGACCGGTCAAATGGCTCTGGACAATCGATTCGGGACCCGCACTTCAAAAACAGTCCCATTGGTTCATCCCTTGTTCCAAACTCTTCTCAAGAAACTCCATATGTACCTCCATCGAAGATGATTTAAAGAAATTGTTTGATCCTATGTTTGATGAACTTTATGATCCAAGTACTAATGAGGTGTCGATCCTACAGGAGGTGCTCATATTCACGTGAATGAAGTCAATCCTCGGTCTCAATATCTTTAAGTCAAGAAGCGCCTCTGCTGATCCTTGATCTCATCAACAAATCATCATTCTTCAAATGTACATCATGGGCTGTTTACGGCATCAATGATGAAGTTAATCCCTTTGCTACTCACGAAGATGCTCCATTTGAAAACATATTTGCTCTGAATCATCATCGAACCATCTTCTTGAGGAGACATCGACTCTGCTACCTCGGTCCCTCAACAAGCGCCACATGAACACCTTAGAAAATGGACTCACGATCATCCACTAGACAACATCATTGGAAATCCCTCTCGTCTGTATCAACACGGAAACAACTTGCAACCGATGCCTTATGGTGCTTCTTCAACTCCGTACTATCTAAGATCGAACCAAAAGATGTTAAAACCGCCATGAATGAAGATATTTGGTTCAATGCCATGCAAGATGAAATTCATGAGTTTGATCGACTTGATGTATGGGAGTTAGTACTGCTCAGGCGTGCTATGATTATTGCTCTTAAATGGATCTTCAAAGTGAAACTTGATGAGCATGGTGATGTGTTGAAGAACAAGGCTCGATTAGTTGCTAAAGGATACCGTCAAGAGGAGGTATTGACTTTGAAGAATCTTTTGCTCGGTTGCTCGAATCGAGGCAATCGAATCTTTTCGGCTAATCTTGCTAGTAAGAACATGGTAGTCTATCGGATGGATGTGAAGGCGGCATTTACGAGCGGAGACCTTAAAGAAGTCGTCTCGTCGGACCAACTGAAGGATTTGTAAATCAAGAGCATCCTACTCACGTTTATCGTTTGAAGAAGGCCCTTTACGGTTTAAAGCAAGCTCAAGGGCATGGTATGATACCTTGTCAAAGTTTCTTCTATCAACGGATTTAGCAAAGGCGATTGATCCAACATTGTTCACCGGAAGTCGGCAAACATTTAATTCATGTTCAAATTTATGTTGATGATATTATTTTGCCTCGGCGGACCCAATGGAATGTGATCGTTTTCAAATGAAATGAGTTCAAAATTTCAAATGTCAATGATGGGACAAATGTCATTTTCTTGGGATTACAAATTTCACAAAGTCCGGAGGCATTTTCATAAATCAATCTAAATATGCAAGCGAGATCTTAAAGAAATTTGGATTTGATTCAAGTGACCTGTTGACACTCCCATGATTGATCGAACCAAACTAGATGAGGACCACTCGGGGATCATGATTGACCAAACAAAATATCGTAGTATGATTGGATCACGATGTACCTCACGATTAGTAGACCGGACATCTTGTTCATTTGTTTGCATGTGTGCTAGATACCGAGCTAAGCCTACTAAAAAGCACCTTGAAGCGGTTAAGCGGGTCTTCGGTATCTCAAGGAACCATCAATATGGGTCTTTGGTACCGAAGGACACCGGCATGTCACTAACGACCTATCGAGATCTTGATCATGCGGTGTCAAGATACTCGTCGAAGTACATACGGAGGTGCTCGGTTTTGGGTGATAAGCTTGTGGTGGTCTTCAAAAAGCAAATGAGTACTTCTATTTCCTCTCTGAGGTGAATACATAGCCATGTCATCTGTTGTGCTCAAATCTTATGGATGAGATCTCGATTATCGACTATGGCTTTGAATTCAACAAAATCCCTCTGTCTTGTGATAATAAAAGTGCTATTGCTCTCTCATGCAACAACGTTCAACACTCAAGAGCAAAGCATATCGACATTCGACATCATTTCATCGGGGAACAAGTGGAAAAAGGTGTGGTGGAACTCTATTTTGTGAGGTGCGAATATCGGTTAGCGAGACATCTTCACCAAAGCTCTTCCAAGAGAGCGTTTTGAGTTTATTCTTCCACGTCTTGGCTTGAAAAGCCTTCAACGAAACACTCAAGCGTCTTGAGGAGGAAGGCGAGGAGTAAAGGTCTATCTTCATCTATCTCTTGTATATATCTATTCGAAAAACAAAATACAAAATTATAAAACCTTCAAAAATCAAATAGAAAAATATAAAACCTTCAAAATCCATAAAAATTTTAAAAATTCCAAAAAATATTGTCCTTTTGTCATGTTTTCCTCGGTTCGATAATATCTACGGTCTTTGATGTTGTCATTCAAAGAATGACACGGGACTTTAGATGTTGTTCGAATTATTAATAAAAATAAAAAAAAAAAAAAAAAAAAAAAAAAAAAAAATTATTTTGGGAGAAAGAGAAACAATGGTTTATTGTCATTTCGAGCGATAACCGCTTTTCAAAAAAAAAACGAGCCATGCTTTACCATGTTTTCAAATTCCATGCTCGATTCTATAAACATTTATCTCTGAAAACTAAGCGCTTTGAAAAATAACTCGGTCTCTATTTTTGATAATCATCGGGACTTATTTGTCAAAATCTCTATCTCTCAATCAACAACCTATGTCATTGATTGAGGGAGAATGATTTCAATTAAATTAAAAAGTTATTTGGCATTAAATTGTTTTCAAAAGATGTACATGCATGTTTTATCAATGGAGTTTAAAGTCTTAAAATCCGATCCTTATCGGTTAAAAGCGCTTTCATAATCAAGTCACAATTCCTTAAAAGCTTTCAAAATCAATTTAAATCAATAAGAGATCACAAATCTCAAATGATTTGATAATTGTGATCGGGGAGAATGTGTGATTTAAATTGGATTTAAGCGATAATTCGGTAAATGGTTTTATAAGGATGTACATGCTATCCTTCCACATGTGACAAGCGATTTCAAATTTTCCATGCACATGTTGAGGGGGCATCATCTATCTTAAACCTATGATTTGAAGCGTGATCATTTATCTCAATGTGCGGGTTCCTCTAGTATGTGCAAAACTCTTTTCAAACCTCGAGGCACATATTGAGGGGAGCAAACTTATGGAAACCTCATCCTTCCGGAAATGCTTTATCTACTTGATTTGATCAAGGAAGTGATGGTGATATCTTTTAGAAAATGGTAATCAAAGTAATTTCTTCCTCTTGCCTCCGTGTGCAAAGCGATTTCAAACATTTGATGCACATGTTGAGGGAGCACTTATTCTAAAAATATCAAAAACAATTCGGTACAAAATGTTTTGATAATATATCACAAGTATCTGGATTGATTTTCAAATGGTTTTCAATTGGTTCCAATGGCGGATGAACAATACCAAATAGACCGACCAACTTTACTTTATATGCGGTGATATAAGGATGATAAGGTTAGGTATTGTTCCCATGATCCGCGAGCCGGAGGGATCTACCGAGGACTATCCACTAGTTAGTGTAGAGTTCTTAGGTATGATGATAAAAGGAGAAAAGTGAGATATGGGAAGAGTGCGGATGAGGCGAGCTAATCTTGGAATAAACCCAACAAGGTTCTAGCTATGAAGTCTCGGTAAGCTTGAAGGGTTGAAGAATTAAAAGAATTGAATGAGAAAGGGTGAAAACAAATAGCCCTCCATATATTCAACCTTAGAGGCGAAACGGGTTCAATTCATATACTCTTGATGGTAACATCGGTATTGAAGACAAGGCGTCATGGACCCGGTGGCTTGCTTGCACTTCAACTTTCCAAACCACTCAAGTTCCTCTTAAAAGGACTTGTTTCATTCTCACGGGAACCGACATTATCTATCGACTTTCTCTTAGAGATTGTTGATATTGAAGAAGGAGACCCTCTCCTAGTCTCGACACGGGATCCAAATATGCACAAATTGAGTCTAGAGCCACGAGATCATCAATAAATCTCATTAGGACACTTTCAATGAAGACTCTGTTTCACACAATGTGGAAAGAGATTATATCTTGAGTCCTCGCATTATCCTTGTGGTATTGCGGAACATCGAGTGATGTGTAAACATATTCACAATGAAGATGGAAAACCTTACGGAGCCAACATCAAACAAGCTCTGGTAGGTGGCATGTGAGATCTATTATATAGATCAACCATGTGACAAGCGAGCAGAAACAATGGGCGATTCAATCTCTTGAATCAATCTGGTTCGAGTTATGGATTGCGGATACCTTTGAAAAACCGGTCTTTGTGCTTAATAACTCTTTTCTTTAGCACATCGACCGTGTACTAATTTTCAAATCAAAAGGTGTTTTATGATTGATAATTGATTTTCAATAAAACCTTCGTTGTATTGCAAAAACAATTTCTATTGAGCAATATACGATTGTTTTCAAATCTCTTTTCATCAATCGGTGGACTTAAATTATTTGGTTCACTCACTCCGTGTTGTCTTCTTTGAGGCGTTCGGTTTGAGAACGACTAGAAGCATTTGCGAAACCTGTCAAGGAAATTCTTGAATTATACGATCACAGGCGGTACATGTCTTGATCAGCGCGGGAACCGTGGGCGTGTACCTCAATTCAACTAAAGTGGTCAAAGACACTTTTGTGCGCTTTATTGCTAAGCTGTTGTATGCGGTGCGCCCGGCGTTTGCGGTGATCGAATGAAGCGGTCAATCCATAGCCGCATGCTCACACAATACATTCATCTCTCAAGAAATCATGATAAGTGCATCAATGACTCGATATTTTCACTCCATGCTTACGCTCTGCTGCGCCAATATCATGAATCAGCGAAAGCTTCCGCTACTCGATGAGAAGATATCATGATCCGAATGTGAGCATGTCGGTCCGAAAGTCACAACATCACATAATACCAACACCACAATGGATGTCTCGAGATTTTTGATGGTGATGATCTCAAAAGGTGGCTCAAAATTATTATCACGTGGATCGATAAAGACCTCCACTTGGAGTAACCAAACATGCAATGAGAAGAATCAATGACTACGAGCTTGGAGCAAAGTACTACATCAAGAATGCAAGAACAATTGTTAATGTAATATCTATTTGTATTCAATGTAATTTTAGTACATGATTGAGGTGACCTCCTTAGGGAGATTGTTAGGAATTAGAAATTCCGGTATTAAAAGTCGGTCACCTCAAGTATATGTAATCGTTAGAAAGCTCGTAGTCGTAGTTATTTTAAGTTAAGTAGTATTTAGTTAAGTAACACCGTGGAGGACAGACGGGTCTTTACCAGCTGTATGCACGATCCATGACCCGTTGTGTGGCGTTTTATGTAAGACTATAAATACTCTCTACCTCCCAAGGTAGAGTTGGAGCTCATAATAATATCTTTCACTTTCTCTCACTAAGTTCCCTAAACCTCTAACTTTCTCTCTAGAATTCCATTTATCGCCAACTTGGTGTTTTGGTTTGATGTGTAAGTGAAAACTAATATCCTACAATCTATCAATAGATCCTAGGTTCGAATCCAAGCACACTTAATTTTTAGACTATTTAAATCCAATTTAATTAAAACGGATTTTAGCACATAATTTAATTTAAAAAATGACATCATATATTGATGACATGGAAATATGATATTGCATTATGGGATGCCAAGTGACATTATGACGTGGCATGCCTCCTCTTATATATAATGTATAGATTTGAGTTTCATACTCTACATATTGAGTTATATCCATTTATCATCGGCCCAAATGAGGTCTGAGCGGTAGTCCATAGGCCCAATTAATATAATGGTTTCACAATGACCTTGCATGGTCGAGTATATATTTCAATCTAATGCAACATGTCATTTATTAGCCACCTGCAGAGGTGTACCGAAAATCGAAACCAAATGAAAAACCATAAAAAGTAAAAATAGTGTGTGCAATATTGGAATATGTACAATGATGAGGAATTTTCAAATGCTTACTCTTATTTTGGTCTTACTAGAGACAATCTGCACCATCCATCTAGTTTGATCTAATTGTGGAGATAAGCCAAGATTTAATATAAACTTAAGTCCATTTTTTTTTTTTTTTTTTTTTTTAACAATTTTTTTTTTTTTTTTTTTTTTTAGTTCACGTTTTTAATTTTAAATTCACGTTTTTTATTCAAGTTTTTTCCCGCATTAATACGTTTCATACGTATTCATACGCTTTGTTCGTTTTATCGTTTTCGTCCGTGTTCATATGTTTCGTCCTTTTTGCGTTTTAAATCGATTTGAGACGTTTTCGTCTGTTTTCATCCGTTTCGGCGTTTTCGTGCGTTTATATAAGTTTTCGTTTGTTTTTAGACGTTTTTGTCTACTTTCATACGTTTTCGTCCATTTTTAGATATTTTCGTCCGTTTTTACACGTTTTCGTCTGTTTGCATACGTTTTAGTCTGTTTTCTTACGTTTTCGCCCATTTACGTCCGTTTTCATACGTTTTCGCCTGTTTTCTTTTGTTTTCATACGTTTTTGTCAATTTTCTTACGTTTTCGTTCGTTTTCATACGTTTTCGTCCCTTTTTTTTTCATTTTCGTCCATTTTCATACGTTCTCGAGGCGTGTTTTACGCTTTCATCGTTTTCATCTGTTTTCTTACGTTTCGACCATTTTCATAAGTTTTTTTGTCTTTTTTAGGTTTTCATGTATTTTCGTCCGCTTTTAGGCGCCGTTCAATTTTACGTTCATGTATTTTCGTCCGTATTTATACATTTTCATCCGTTTTCATATGTTGTCATCCGTTTTTACGTTTTCATCCATTTTAGGCGTTTTCGTCATTTTGAACGTTTTCATCATTTTTATATGTTTCGTCCGTTTTATCGTTTTTATACATTTTATACGTTTTGTCCGTTTTGACGTTTTGTCCGTTTTCATACGTTTTATCGTTTCTCATTCGATTTTATCGTTTTGTCCGTTTTCGGATGTTTTCATTTTGATATTTGTAAGTGACACTTATTTATCTCTTGTGATATAACATTGTATGGAAGATGAAAAGTATTACATTCTTCATCATGTATGTGTTATCGGTTGTGATACTCGACTAAGAATGAGATAGTTGTGTTTTGAAAATATTTAGGAAGATTTTGTGTTTTATGATATTATGAAATATTAAAAAGTTGTTCAATGAAAACAAGAGATGTTATGATACTTTTGTTAGACTTGTGGTGGATTTTCTATTTAATGGATACATTGTGCATGTTTCGATGGGTTTTATAGCGGGATTTGAAAATATCTATGGTTGAATCAGCAAACTAAATAAGCTATGGTTTAAGGTAGCACACATCTTTATAAACAAACTGAGGAAGCTCAAACACTTGTGATATCACAGGTGATATCACCTCACTTGTGATATCATATGTGATATCATATGTGATAACACCGTTGATATCATGTGTGATATTACCGGTGATAGCATGTGTGATATCATAGTTTATATCACTTATGATATCACCAGTGATATCACCTGTGATATCATGTGATATCACAAGTGAGGTGATATCACATGTGATATCATGTGTGATATCACGGTGTTTGAGCTTATTGGTTTGTTTATAAAGATGTGCTTTCTTCAACTGCTTTAGTTTGCGATTCAACCATAGATATTTTTAAATTCGCTATAAAACATATCGAAACATGCACAATGTATCCATTAAATAGAAAAATACACCACAAGTCTAACAAAAGTTTCATAACATCTTTGTTTTCGATTAAACACCTTTCTAATATTTCATATTATCATAAAACACAAAAATCTTCTTAAATATTTTAAAACACAAATAAGAAAAATGAACATAATCATCACGGTAATATAATAAGTGATGTTTATTATCATTTCTTTCATATATACTTGGTAAAATACTAAATTCTTATCACATTTGGTATGAATTTAATATTTCACATTCTTAGTTGAGTATCATGGTGATAACACATATATGATGAAGAGTGTAATACTTTTCATCTTTCTTACAGTGTTATATCACAAGAGATAAATAAGTGTCACTTAAAAATATCAAAATGAATAAAGATGAAGCAAACTATGAAAACAGAGACTTGACATATTCTCAAAATCAAACAAGTGTTGCATTAAATTAGCATTTTCTTGAACAAAATAAGAATTCACCTAAATAGACTTTAACCGTTTTATTTTTACTTAGAGTATAATATCACAAGTGATAGATAACATTGGTTGCATTAAAAAAATATGCGCTTCTCAATTGCGATGAAAGACACAAAAACTATCTTGGCGAAAATTATAAAATATTAGAAAACACATAGGTGATAATATATAACAATATCTGAGCAATGAAATATCTCAAGTGATATTAAAAGTTAAAAACATACTTGTTTGTTTATGAAATACCACAAGTGATATTAGACATTAATTTTTATAATAAAATATCACAATTGATATCGGACATGTAATATAATAAAGTTTAATAATAAGCATGAAAACATATGAAAATAGACGGCGTATAAAAGCGCAAAAAGCGATGAAACGATGAAAGCGGACAAAACGTATAAAACAAAATGAAAACATATAAAAGCGTATGAAGCGGAAAAGGCGTCGAAAGCGGACGGCGTTTAAAAATGGATGGCGGGCGGCGTCGAAAAGCAGACGAAAGCGTCTAAAATGGACGAAACGTAAAAATTTGACGGCGTATATAAACCTATGAAAGCGTAAGAAAGCGGACAAAGCGTGAAAGCGATTTAAAGCGTGTTAAAGCGAAAACGGACAAAAAGGTATGAAACGCGTGAAAGCGGGCGAAACGAACGAAAACATCGGAAAGCGAGGCGAAAATGAAAGAAAGCGGTGCAAGCGTGTGAAAGCGGACGAAAACTTAGGAAAGCGGACAAAAGCGTGAAAGCGGACGAAAGCGAACAGCGTGAAAGCGGACGGCGTAAGAAAGCAGAACAAAAGCGTATGAAAGCGGACGAAATGTAAGAAAAGAGAGAAAGCGTATGAAAGCGGACGAAAACGGATGAAAGCGGACGGAAACGGACAAAAACGGATGAAAATGAAAGAAAAGACAAAAGCGTAACAAGGCAGACGCGGCGTAACAAAGCGGATGACGTGAAAGCGGACGAAAACGTAAGAAAAGCAAGGCAGCGGAAGCGTATGAGAACGGACGAAAATGTATAAAAGCGGAAAAAACGGACACATGAAAACCGACGAAAAAAAAAACGTGAAATTAAAAAAAATGATTAAAAAAATACAAATTATGAGAAAATAAATAATAAAGATAAAAAGAAAAGAAAAAGACTAGAAAAAAACTTGGACTTAGGTTTAGACATATTAAATCTTAGGTTAATCACAACCATTAGATTAAATTAGATAGAAGATGAAGATTTATCCCGCAAGGATTTTTGAGTATGCAAAATAAAGTCTCTTTTATAATTAGTAGAGATATATCTTAACTACATTATAATGCATTTAGGTCATTCCTAAAAAGAAGTCTTAAAAAAATAAGCCTACACACTTGCTTTATAAAGGAAGGCATAATTCAATACATCCATTAAATTAAATCAGTTTTCAAAGCCCATTACTAAGAAGGTGTAACCGCTTAAAATCATTATTATCAATCGATTATTAAAACATTTAACCGCATCTACTATATAAATACACACAAACTATTTCATATCTCTCTCACACACATATAAAACATTAGCGAAGGCCGAGTGTGATAATTTAAGATACATAGCTCACGGAAATTAAAATACATAAAATTATTGTTATAAAAACATATAAATGAAAACATTTGTTCGCTATAAAATTTAGTCACAGAGTACCCGCCGCCGCATTGCGCGGGTACCCTGCTAGTATAATTTAATGATTGTATTTATAATTGAATGGGTGTTTTACGAATATCACTACTACTTATAATGCACAAACGACTCTCTCTCCTATTTAATTTTCAGACTTTCAAGTAATAAAGCATGATGTACAACACATTAAAGCACAAAATTTCAAACTTACAACCACATATGCATATTATACAACATATTAAGCAAAGAAAACACCACATTAATGCACATATTAATTATGTGTCGGTTTTGTTTCCTGGTCAACTATAAAAACACCTAAAAGAAGAACAATCAAAGCATAAACTTAACATTTAGAACCGAATAATATCTGTGACCACTCTCACCGGAAATATATAGTTCAATGTTGTATTGTGTTGTCGCCACCTCTCATGGAAATACCGGTCCCACCGTTGACCACCTTAGACCACCATCACCATCTCAACGTGGTGGCGGACAGATGGCAGAGTAACGACAGGTAGAGGTGATGATGGTGGTGGCGGAGTAACGACAACCCCATCAACGTTCATGAAGACCATCATCAGATCCGAGCATCTATCTAGATATATCTAAACATCAGATCGAGGTTTTGATAGAAAAACTAGATGAAAAAGAAGACTCATATTTGACCTTGACCAACAATACACCAAATACCATCATCATGACCTCAGATCATAATAATCTTCCTTGGTCTAAACAATCTTCAAAAATAATTAAGAAGATGATGAATATATCGTGGGGGCTAACAACAACATCAACATACCCATCACAGTATCAACAACACCATCAACTATCCGAAACCCATCCTCACATAACAAAACCACAACCATCAATCCCATTAAACTCAGACTCGAAGCTATAACATTAACACATGAGATCTCAGAATTATTCGTGGTTACTAAACGTTTATCAAGACCTGAAAGGTCAAGCCACACGAATATCAACATCATTGATCCTTGATACTATTCGAATATAAACAAAGTATTATAACAATTTTGTTATATACTTTATTTGATTCGTTAATTATACTCGAAAACAAAACAACAAAAATGACCCTACCTGAGACCCTTTCAAAAGGATCTTGAAGCCTTCAATAATGCTTTCTTGATTCGATTTGTGCTACAACTATCATCAAGGATTCGGTATGGTTATGTCTATGTTTGTGTTGATTCGGATTGATAGATTAAGGAGATGAGATAATAAGATTGATGAAAAGGTTTGTGACTTGGATGATGATGGGGGCGCGTTTTGTTAGGTGTAGTTTTAGGGTTTGACTAATGATTTATTAGGGTAAAGGTTGTGTGAGGGTAAAGGTTGTGTGAGTGTATATGTGATATATACCCGTATAATAGGGTATCCATATTGGACTCTTAAGCCTAAAGTTTTGATTGGACTTCTTTGGGCTCGAGATTTATAGGCCGAGTTTTTTGGGTTGTTCTAACAAAAATACAAGATCTGTTTAAAGGATTTTAAAATCTTGATATATTTTTTTTTTTTGGACTTGAAATGTTTCATACAAGCTGAAAATACAAGCTGATTATTTGATTATCCATTTTCAAAAGAAATAATTTATTTTCAATAAGCAAACCCAAACACACCCTTAATGGTCCTCAATATTGGATTTGATATGGATTTTGGAAAAGGGACACGAAAATTCGGACCACATTTTAAGGTGTTAATATAAAATAGTTGTTTAGGCTTTTTCTTAAAGAGGGTATTTAGGGGTGTGTAGAATTCGGTTTTCACTTACAAACACCGAAAATTGAAACTAAACTGAACCAAAAAAAGTCGAACCTAATTTGTAACCGAAACCGAAAAAATCGAACCTAATTTGTAACTGAACCGAGTTTGCCAAAACCGAACCAAACTGAAATAAATTTTCGGTTCTCGGTTCAATTATGGTTTTGGCACAATAAACCAAAAGCGAATTCACATAATCTATATATCTTTTATATATTTATATAAAAAGTTAAAACTCTTTCATAGTATATAAAATAACATTTTTAGGCTTGAACTTTTTATGCTAAAGTTTTATATAATTAATTAAATAAAATTAAAATTAAATAATTCACGTTATTTAGTTCGGTTTCGGATCGGTTTAATTAATTTGAATTCGGTTCGGTTTTCGGGTTAACTCGAGAAAGAAATTAACCGAACTAACCGAATCGAATAAACCAAACAACCCAATAATCAAACCGATGAACACCCCTAAGGTTTTTTATTTAAGGGAAAACATTTGCTCGCCACAAAATTAGTTATCGGGTACCCGCCGCCGCATTGCGCGGGTACCCTGCTAGTGCTTTACAAATATCTCCGTAACTTAGCAACTATACATCATTGCATATTTAGAAGACGATTAGTCTCATTGCAGTTGTTTTTAGATTTCAGTACTATCTCTACTCTGTGTCACCGTGCATCTAGAAGTTACTTTTATCACATAATAAACACGCGTAGGTAAGGATTATAACTTTTTGCTTAAACAAAGGGCTGGCCTACGCAGACATCCCACATTTTCCTTGGCAGGCACCTCAATAGGTGTGGGTCCCCTTCCGTCTGTGAGACTTTTTTTTTTTTTTTTTTTTTTTTTTTTAGTGTTTAATTTAAGTATAGTGTATAGTGTATTTAATTTGTATAGTGTTTTATATGTATAGTGTATTTAATTTGTGTAGTGTTTTTAATTGTGTATTTGTTTCCATTTAATTAAACAATAACAATAAAACATTAGACATTAAAATTTTATAAACTTTTATAAATTTTTTTATAAACTTTTATAAATTTTATATAAACTTTTATAAACTTTTTTATAAATTTTTATAAACTTTTTATAAACTTTTTTTATAAATTTTTATAAACTTTTTGATAAATTTTTATAAACTTTTTTATAAACTTTTTATAAATTTTTATAAACTTTTTATAAATTTTTATAAACTTTTTTATAAACTTTTTATAAATTTTTCATAAGCAGGGTTTATGAAAAATTTATAAAAAGTTTTAAAGGCATTATGGGTGTGGCAGGAGAGAGGCTCTTGGTTTTGATTTGGGTAGTTATGATTTGGGTAGTTATGATAAGTCGCTTCTTGTGCTTGTCTTGACCATTTGCACATAGTCGTGTAATTGAAGTACATGTTATGTTGAAGTTGAGTGGTCTCGATGTTTTTGTCTTGAGCATATAACTTTTATAATTTCTTTCTAATTGCCGTGTGAAGATTTCGAATCAGGTACTTAGATCGTTAGTTTGAGTGCTCAAAAGTCTGTTGCATGTGACTGTTTTGTGGTAATTGTAGTTTTCTCTTCTAGGTAAGTTGAATTAATGGACAAAAGTTGGATCAAAGCTAATATTGGAAGTAAGACTTTTAAAGATGGAGTTAAGTGTTTTATAGATTTTGCTAGTGCTAGAAGTATAAGAGGAAAAATTGCATGTCCATGCCTTAAATGTTGTTTGTGTAAGCGGAAGGCGGTCGATGCTGCTCATGCACACATATTGCAATATGGATTTTACCGGTACAAAACATGGACAATTCATGGAGAAAATTCTATACCTTCACAACACTCTCATCCAAGTATTGTGCATGAAACTTGGTTGGTGAAGATGACATAAAAGCCTAGTTCGGGATGCTTTAGGTGTAGGAAACTTGCCTTTGGATAACACGCACGAAAGTGTTTCCATTCTCGAAGGGAATATTAATGAATCTGATCAAGAAACTACACAAAGTTCTGATCATGTTGATAAAGATATTACCTACAAAAGGCTTTTAGAGGAATGTGACAAAGAGTTATATCCTGGTTGCAAGTATTCAAACTTGTCCTTCACTCTACACTTATACCATGTAAAATGCATCGGTGGCATATCTAATAAATGCTTCAGCATGTTGCTAGAGCTTTTCAAGGATGCATTTCCTCATCTTACATCGTTACCATCATCTGCTAGTGAAGCCAAAAAGTTAACTACAGATCTTGGGCTCGGCTACGAGAAAATTCATGCATGTCCCAACGATTGCATGATTTATCGATAAGAGAAAATATCAACAATCATGTCATATATGCAAAGCTCAAAGATATAAATCTAGTATAGGTGATAAAGTAGGGGAGAGTTCAAAATCTAGAAAGCCTAATAAGCCAGAAAAGGTTTTGCGTTATTTTCCGTTGATTCCAAGGCTGAAAAGGATATACATGTGTGAAAAAACAGCAAAGGAAATGAGGTGGCATGACGAGGGTCGAACAAAAGATGGAAAGTTAAGACACCCGGCAGATGATCTTTCTTGGAAGGCATTTGATGCTCGAAATTCCGAGTTTGCATCCGATCCTCGTAGTGTTAGGCTTGGCCTTGCTAGTGATGGGTTTAATCCTTTTCGCACAATGAGTACAACATATAGTACATGGCCCGTGTTGTTGACTCCTTACAATTTTCCTCCGTGGATATGCATGAAAAAACAATCATCATTCTTTCATCCATCATTCCAGGGGAGAAAGGACCTGGAAATGATATCGACGTTTATCTCCAACCTCTAATACGTGAGCTTAAATTGTTATGGGCCGGTGTGGATGCCTATGATGCTTTTTCTCAACAACACTTCAAGTTAAAAGCTTCACTTCTCTGGACAGTGAACGATTTTCCCGCCTACGCTAACTTATCAGGTTGGAGCACTAAGGGTCGCGTAGCATGCCCGGTTGTGCAGATTCCACTGCGTTCGACTTGGTTAAAACATGGGAGAAAATTTTGTTATATGGGACATCGCAGATGGTTAGAGAAAAATCATAATTTTCGATTACAAAAGGATCGATTTGATGGTACACTCGAGAAGGAGGGTCCACCTACTCAATTGACTGGATCTGATATTTTGAAACAAATAAGTGGCGAGGTTTAAATATGGAAAGCCAGATAACTCATCGAAAAAGAGGACAATGGATGGTGCATGTTGTTCTACCAATACGCATCTTCATACAGTGGAGGCAACAAATGACGAGAGTGCATTTGAGGATGCAGAGAATGTCATAGAAGAAGATATTGATGGTGAGCAACTGTTGTGGAAAAAGAAAAGTGTGTTTTTTGAATTGCCATATTGGGAGTATAATTTACTTAGACATAACTTAGATGTGATGCATATCGAGAAGAATGTTTGTGATAATGTGCTTGGGACTTTATTAAATTTGGATGGGAAGACTAAAGATAATGAAAACAGTCGCAAGGATCTCATGGAAATGGGAATCAGGCATGAGCTTCACCTTGAAAATGGTCCTAACAAAAAGGCGTACCTACCCCGACTTGCTACACTATGACTAGTGTAGAGAAGTCCAACTTTTTGCAGATTTTAAAAAATCTTAAAGTTCCCGACGGATATGCTTCAAATATTTCAAGGGGTGTCAACTTAAAGGATCGTAAGATTATAAACCTTAAGAGTCATGATGGTCACATTTTAATGCAAGACATTTTGCCGATTGCTTTGAGGGCTTCCATGTTTTCGAGATCACAGTCTCGAGTTGTGAAAGTGGTTTCTGATTTATGCTCATTTTTCAAAGGGTTGTGTAATAAAGTTCTTGATATGCGCGAACTAGACAAAATGGAGTATGAAGTTGTGCAAACATTGTGCGAGTTGGAGCAGTTATTTCCTCCTAGCTTTTTTACAATCATGGTCCATCTAACTGTCCACTTGATATCAGAAGCCAAACTTGGCGGACCCGTTCATTATAGATGGATGTATCCGGTCGAACGGTAATAACTTTCTTCTTAAAAACTTATCTGCATAAATATTTTACTTGCACATATAAATAAAATTTCCATTTATTAACTTTACGGTACTTGATGCAACTAAAGTCATATGTTCGCAATAAGGCTCAACCCGAGGGATCAATTGCAGAAGCGTATATTAAAGACGAGTGCCTTACTTTTTGTTCAAGATATTTTGAAGGTGTTGAGACTCCCTTTAATCGCCCTCCTAGGAATGATGAAACTATTGTTGGAAAGGAGATGTACATGCTTAATTCGAGTGGTCGCAAGTTAGGAAAACTTGAGATCATTGAGCTTGACTCAAAGTCATTAAATCAAGCACATCGCTACGTGTTACTAAACCATAGAAAGATTCAACCTTTTCGCGAGTAAGTATAGTTTTTTTAAATACATCTATTCTTATAATTAAGTAAAGCTTTTCAAATATAATATTATGATCTTTATCTTGTAGTCATTTTTGGGTGAACAACAAGCTCTTAAGGGTCGACCTTTGGACTTGAAGACAATAGAAAAATTGTTAGTTGAGGAATTTCCACAGTGGCTTCATAACCAGGTTACAATTTGTGTAGTTCTTATATTATAAGCATCTCCAATATCCATAATCCATAAACTGGAAATGGTATTAAACAATGGTAGGTTTCCTTCTTAGAAAAGAACAAATGTGATGAAGAAGTGTTATCCCTCGCTATTGGTCCAAGAGTTATTGCTAAAAAGTTTAACGGATTCATCACTAATGGTTATAGATTCCTTACAAAGAAGCGGGAAGAGCTTAAGAAGACCCAAAATTTAGGGGTCATTGTGGCTGTGGAAGGGGGATATTATTATGGAAAACTTACCAACATCATCGAGCTAGATTATTTTTGTGGATACAAAGTTGTGCTTTTTCAGTGTGATTGGGTTGATATTCGACCTTCAAGGGGTTAAAGAAAGATAAATATGGGTTTCCTCTTGTGAATTTTTCAAGGCCATTGGTACATCTTGGTGGGAAATTGAGTGACGATCCCTTTATAATCTCTTCTCAAGCTAGACGGGTTTTCTACATAGATGATATAAGAGATGTTGGATGGTCACATGTGATACTAACAAAGCCGAGGGATATATATGACATGGGCTCCGATGAAAATAAAGATGAGGTGACTCTTATACCGGTGCATGCCATGTACTATTCCAATGATTGATGATGTTAATGAGGCACCAATTTGGCATAGAAGAAATATTGAAATAGAAAGTGATGACCAAGTAACATTGCTTTTACTAGTTTTTGTAGTTGATTGAATCATTTACTAGTTTTGTAGAAAGTGATGACCAAGAACATGTGCTTGATTTGTTGTACTTTTACTTATCCTGCGTTTGTTTCACACTTGATGTTTTGAAGCTCAATAATGTGTGTTCAACCTAAGAAATAATCATTTAACATGTTTGCTTTCGTGATATACTATCATTGTACGACACGTCGCCTTAAACTCCGCAAATAATTAGTTGTATTGTAGTTAATTGAATCGTGATTTCTTTACGTAAAGTTGATTGAATCTCATTTGTTGCGAGAGGATTGAAGGCGATTAGTGCTAGAGAAGATATTAAAGAGCTTTTCAAGACCAACTTTGTCATCCTATTTTGGTTAGTGCTAGCTCTTACCGCTTCTTAATTGGCTTAGTAATTGTTAAGATCTTCATTTTATTGACTAAATTGTTCCTTACTATCTTTTATCCTTTATCAACCGTGTACAACTAGTTTAATTAAATTCTGAAACCATGCGCTTTATATGATTGCAATAGCAAACATGGAAAACCACAACTTATCAGTTGTTTTATTTAATGAGTTGGCTGGTTATTGGTAAACACTTTGTTTAATGTTCTTGCATGAACTCCTACTTCTCTTCCAACACCCTGCAAAACCACAACTTTGTTTAGATATTGTTGCTGTAAATGGTTCATCTATGATAGCTTGTTTTGCATGATCTATGAATGTGTGTATGCTGCAGAATGAGTTTAAGATTTGTGAATGCTTATGATTAATGTAATAACCTAGATGCAATCTCTGTAAATATACGTCCAATTCTTGTAAGTCGTATGCATTCTGTAAATATGGATCATACAAATGCTATTGACCAAGTAGAATGTGAGTAGTATACTCTTATGTATGTGTGGGCAAGGTATCATAAGAAATAGTTTTCTTGACTGAATTATGTATTTTCTATTTATAATGTCCAGTTTATGTTAACAATATATCTGTTTTGTTCTAAAATAGCTTAGAAGATGTCCAAATCTAAAAAAACTATGCATCAACATTCCAAAACTTATGCACAAAATACTTCCTTACATCAATATTCAATGAAGTCGACGATGCCTTCCAATGAGCATGAAAAACAGTCCTCATTTCTTCCCATACCCAATCAACCACATCCGCAAACCTATAGAGGATCACATGAAAACTTCTTTAACACGTCCATTCGAGCTCCTTTTCATCTCATCTCATGAGAACTCTTCATTCTCATCATCTTTCCTTAACATCCCCGTCCTACCTCCTTTCCAAACTACTATTAACCAAAACTCTATGTCCTCATCATCTCTCATCAATACCCATGTTCGTCCTCCTTTCCAAACTACTCTGTATACAAACGCTGCGTCCCGGTCATCTTCTACTCATTCACAATCCGTGCAGTCCCACCCAATTCCATACGAACCAACTTTGCACCAGACCTCGGCATCATCCTCGTCTCTTTTGGACAATGAACAAAATGACGTTAATGAAGCTGATGAAGTCGATGAAGCTGATGAAGTCGATGAAGATGATGAAGTAGATGATTATCAGAGGAAGTTGTTGTACGAGGTTGAAGTAATAGGTATGTTAAAATATTTCTCTAATAGTGGATTATGAACTTATGCATAAGTAGTGACGATACATGTAAAACATTTATTGTAATACTATCACGAATGTTTGTTTATCGTCGCAAATGATTGTGGGATAATGTGTGTTGGTTCAACAATTTTAACTTTTATTTGATGAATCATCATCAATTGTATGATGTAGATGAACATGGAAAGATTTTGAGGATACTGAAAATGACATGCAAGCAAGTGTACAAACTAAATGAAGGTGAAAAGATCACGGTTCATGTTAACGATAAGCATCAACTAATAAAGGTGCAGGAAATCTTTGCGTAAGATTTATGACCCTCTATTTGAAAGAACCTAACTTGTGCCCTCCGGTTCCAAGGATTTGAGAGAATGCAAAACACGTTACTCGTGTCGGGCTTCTATTAGAACTTGGGTAATTTTTATAAGCACTTCCATTTTATTGTTCATGATGATCTTACTTATTTACTCACTTTTTGTCGGAGATTTAGCTTACCTGAAAGGGAATCTGTGGACGATGTCATTTTCACAATTATGGACGTTAAGTTTAGGACCTTGAAGTATAGGCTAAAAAAGAAGTTGTTTGGATTGGCTGCTAAGAGACTAAATGAAGCTAATAACAATGTCGAAGATGGTGAACAAGAGATGAACTATTCTGATGAGCAGCTTTTACAAGCACTCGATTTAATAGAGGCCCCAGAATACTTTATTGATCACCAGTGGCAAATGTATAAGAGTCATCTTAGAACACCCCAGCAAAGGTAGACGACATTTGTATCTTTTGTTTTAACAAACTAAGTTTTACTAACATTCATTACAATAAAATAAAATGTAGAAAATGTCATTGAACGGGAAGAGAGCAAGAGGTGACTGTGTTCATATTCACACTCTTGGTGCTCGTAGTTTTGCATGGGGAGAGATGAATCGTGAGTTTTATGTTAAGAAAGTTATAACCCATTTTTTATCTTATTTTGGTACAATTATTGATGTTTTTTTATTGTTTAATTTGCAGAAAGTTAAATACAAAAAAGAACCTAACGACGTTGTCTTCTTTGGGCGTGCTCATACAACGCGGGAGGGGTCATTTGTTACAGAAGCATCGAGAAAGTTTATGGTATGTATTCAATCTAAACTAGCTGATCCATTTGAATACCAAACTGTTCTGTTATTCAGATTTAACAACTTATTGTGCATTACTGCAACAAGCTCAGAGCTCATGTGAGAAAACTATTACTTATTTCTATTTGACAAATTTTGCAAATTTCGCCATTTGCATAAACGCATACATATGTTCAAAACATGAGTTCGGGTAACGCTCAAGTAAGCAACTTATGATGTTAACTGATGATATATGAAACCCTTCAACAGTTTATGCTATTGTAAGCACCTTCAGGGACACCTTACCACTATAGGCCACTTATCAGTATATTTTATCTTAACATTGTAAGATCAATTGAGGAATGAGAAGTTGCCCAAATAGTCCTGAAATAAGTAGAAGCTTGGAATATTATATTATTATGTGAATATTGATTGTGTTGCGTGTTCTAGATGACGATGATATTAAACGTCATTTCAGTCTTTCTGGTTTTATAAATGTGCAATCATTTCAGTCTTTCTAGAGTTCTCGTAGTGAGTTCTAGCTATTATTTTGAAAGAACAAGCTTCAGCGATAATATTAAACGTGGAATTGGCTGCTTTATATACTAACCTATCCTAGTTAAACAAGCATTCCACATTGGCTTATTTAGGAAGAGTAATCCAATTCAAGTGTTTTGGTACATTTTATTAAGTTAAATGTTATTCAATGTTTTAGGCTCAAGCAAAGGAGAATTATCAAGAAAGACTTGACTATCGGTGGTTACGGACTGTGGATCTTGAAGAAGCGAAATTGCAAGGGATATCATACAAAAACTTAGACCTCGTGGAGTGATTGGACATGGGGTGGAGTGAAAAATCACAAGTATCTAAATTTAGTATCGAGTACGAAGAATGAGGGTGAAGCAACATCCGATGGAAAACGACTGTTGGATAAAGTTGATTGTCAAAGTAAGACAATTGAAGCCCAAAGCAAGCAGATAGAATCTCTAACCAAGAAAAATGAAGCTCAAAGCAAGAAACTGGAATCCCAAAGCAAGCAGATAGAATCTTTAACTAAGAAAAATGAAACCCAAAGCAAGCAGATAGAATCTTTAAGTAAAGAAAATGAAACTCAAAGTATCAAATTGAATAATATGGAGGAAAAGATGAATCAGTTCATGGGAGAGCTTCAACTTTTTAAAACTGCATTTCGGATATATATGGTAAATCCAACACTCTCTCTTGTGGTTCACATGGAAACTATCAGTAATCAAGTCAGAGCATCGTGACATTCATTACATCATCAGTTATCAGGTACGCTTCCGTGTTAAAATAATATACCATAATGTTAAGTACAATATACCTTGGTCTCTGTTCTTTTGGTTTGAAATTTAAATAGACAAATCTGACCCGTAGAAGTTACTGAGTATAGTACCCGTAGAAGCTAGAGGGGCTTCCATTTGCTTATGGTATGAGATATATGGCATCGTTGGTTCCTTGTGGCATATGTTAGACATTTTAAAGGGTCTTTGTTTTTTGGACTTCAATTCTGCAGGTAGTAAACTAATCACTCTCTGTTCTAAAACCGGAATATGTTATATATATGTGAGAGCAGGTCACATTTTTGTGGTAAGGTTTTGTGAGGTACTGTATTTGAATTACACATTCACATAGATTACCTTTTTTTCTTGGTCCAAGGCATTGTCTTTTCCTTGATGGTTTGTCTTAGAGGTGGCAAATTGGATGAGTCGGGAAGGTTGGCTAACGGGTCAAAGCCGGTATGTTTTGTACATGAGAAACATACCAGGTGGTGTTCAAGTGTTTATTTATATCTGCATATATGTATAGCTCTATGAAATGTGAGGACTAGAGCCAGTCCTATAAGCTCAATTAAGCATGCTGTCTTTTATTTTATCGTAGATGATAATGGATTCACTAAAGTCTGGCGCTTATTGTTCTCGAGTTTCTTGATCAACATTGATGCAGCGAGCAACAAGAGTTCGATTGTTTCCCATTGATGTTTGTTGATGCAAGACAATGCTTTAATGACTTTTAGTTATTTGTAGGACGTGTTTAATGGTCGGATGTACTTTTTGTTATCAAATTTGTAGGTATATGAAATGTATTGACTCTCTGTTATCATGATGAAATTGAATCTCTTTTATTGCAATGAATTTGTTGTTTTAAGCATTCTTTGCAATTTACTAGTTTCCAGCAAACTACAGGTATGATAATGTAAAACTTGAAAAGATGGAGGGCAATACATGTAAAATTTAAAAATAGCCCGTCTTTTTGTTTGCCAACACAAAAAGGTGTGGAGTTTTTTTAGTTGCCCACATTTGAAGGTGTGGAGTTTCTATTATTCTCCACATTTGAAGGTGTAGAGTTTTATGATTGTCCACACTTAACTTTGTGAACTTCTTCAGCTTGTCCACTTTTGAATGTGTGGACTTTTATGTTTTGTCCACGCTTTTTTATGTGGAGAGTAAAGTAATGTGTCCACAATTCTCAACGTGACAATTTTTGTGACGCACAAAATCTCCACGCAAGATCCAAGTGTGGACTTTACAATTGTACACATTTTTAAATGTGGAGATATCATTAATAAAGTGTGTAAAAGCATGCTCTGTTTTGTAGTGTGCGCAGGCCGGAAGCTAGGTAAAAACACCTCATTATTCTCATAATGTTCAAGAGATAGGTTGAGGACCAGGAGCCAATGATAATTGCATCGTCAACATATAAGAGGTGGGAGATGGTAGGGCCGAAATTTGGTAGTAACGTTCTAATTTAATCAGCAAAATTAGGCCAATTAATTGTCACGCTCCTTACCTATAAATATCTCTTCTCATTGTGTTTTTTGGAAACATTGTGAGCTTCATTAACACATAACTTACACCATCTATCCTAACAGTTTCAACAACAAGAATGGAGTCTGTCAGTACCCTTTTAGGAGAACAGAACTCCTGTGGCGTAAACGTTTCTGAAGAGGCATTTTTTATGTCTCAATTGCTTGAGAATTTCCCTTGTTCCAATGATTTAGAAATTAACTTACCCTTTGAAGTTCCTTCTACGTTTTGGCAACACCATGAACTAACCATGAACGTTGATGAAGTCGATGAAACTTCTGTTTATTTGTCACATAACACCATTAGCAACCCACATTGTCTGTCACAAGATCATAATTCTTCTGATGGTAGTATCCTCCTTTTTTCCAATTCAAGTGGTGCAGGCTACCCTCTAATCGATTGCTTGAGGGAGGGAAGTGATAATTTGGTTCCAAAACAAATAAAAAATAATAAATCCTTTGCAAGTTCTAGGAAACGATCTGCTAGCATGTCAGATGTAAGTTATGTTAGACGGTAATACCGTCTAATAAGTTAAACGTGCTGCAAAATTTGCGTGTATATATATTTATTTCATGTTATCATTTTTCAAAAAGAATTTACAATTATTTTACTATGCAGGTCCACGAGAACAAGGAAACGATAAATTGTAGAAAGATTCAAAAGCTTGTTTCTGAAATCAACGAAGATGAAGCTGAGTGTGAGGCATCTTTCGGAGAAACTATGAGAGTTTATGCTTCCGATAATGACTCAAATTGGTCTCACGAGTCAAGTATTAGTCCGAGACCGAAAGAGGCACCGATTCCAAACTCAAATGGCAAGACAAAAGCAAGTAGGGTCTCAGCAACTGATCCACAAAGTGTCTATGCCCCTGGTAAATAATCTAAAAAAAATGAACTTACGTTCATAAGTAAATAAGTAATATTCCGTTTTCAATGGATATAGAACTAATCAAAGAAAATTATCATCCATTCTTTTCTTTTTCTATCTTCACAGAAGAGAAGAGAACGTATCAACGAACAGTTGAGAATACTACAAAAACTTGTTCCCAATGGTACAAAGGTGAGAAATTATGTTATATCTTGTTTTGGACTATTTTTGTTAATTAAAATTCTCCGTAGCTAACTATTAATATATATATATTTTTTCTTTTCTAAATTTAAGGTTGATATAAGCACAATGCTTGAAGAGGCTGTTCAGTATGTGAAGTTCTTGCAGCTTCAAATCAAGGTGAGGAAACAAGCAGATACTTTTACCAAATAGAATTTAATGCATATTATTAAAGTCAAAGTGCGTATCTCGCTCCGGCGGGATTGGTATTGTTGTTGTTATTAAAGTCAAAGTGCTAACTTTTAATGTCTTTTTGCAAAGCATTATCTATGTATGTATCTTAACTTTCTGATATTTGCAGTTGTTGAGCTCTGATGATATGTGGATGTATGCTCCCATTGCATACAACGGAATGGACATAGGGCTTGACTTTATTGTAAACCAGCTTGGCACCAAAAACGGGCAAAATCTAAACATACTGCGCCATGAGCTTTCTTGTTCAGCTCAGCTTTCGCTGTAGCTTCATATATGTGGGTAGAGTCTCCTAAGGTGCTTCACATCCATGCTGGATCAATAAAGCACGCTTCTTGATCCTCCATAACCCAAAATTACAAGTTCCATTTCTCAGTGTCAAACATAGCTCCAGTCATATTTTTTCAGCCCTATAAACCCTTGTATTATAAACGTCACAAGATCGATCTTAACAAAGTATCCCGTGTGCAAAACCCTTAAAAACTTCGATCCAATCAAGTTTCCCAAGAATGTTATACCTGTCAGAATAGCCCTTCACTAACTTGCCAAAAAGCCCTTTGAAGTCTTAAAACCATGCACAAACCCTTTGAAGACACCCTTTTTCGATATAAGTTTGCTATACCGAAACTTGTAACCCAAGTTTCAAGCAACTCGTCAAGACACCTTCCTTAGCCGCAACCACCTAGTCGAAACCCTTACAACCTTGTAACATAAGTTTCCAACAAACCCTGTCACCTTTTAAGTGTAAACCAAAACCTCAAAGAAAAATTATATTGTGTCGAAAATCAGTTTTCACCCTTTTGCTTGAATAAACTCAAAACCTTTTTCTTCCGGTCGATCATCCTAGCTTTGACAAGTTCGAACCAAGCTCTGATACAAGTGTTGCTAGATCATACAACAAACTAAATCTAGCACGGAATACACACAAATCTATTAAAGATCACGAAGAAGAAGTACAGCCTTCATGCTTTTATTTTTAGGCAAAGAAACTACGGTCCTACTTCAAGTCGGCTTCGGATTTTCATATGTGATTATTAATTACAAGCTAAATACAATTCTCAGTATTGACCAAGTACACTTTACAAACTTAAAGTTTGCTAATATATTCAACATCATTCTAAATTCTAATGCACCACAGTGTGTATTAGCCACCTGCACACAGATATACCTAAAATCAAAAACTAAATGAAAAACCATAACATGTAGTGTGTGTAATAATGCAATATATACATTGATGCATTTAATAGTTACAGATTATTGAATGTCATGATATGATAAATCGGTTCTATGATTGATGATGGCATAACTATTGGTATTCTGTAAATTATAGCTCAACTAATTAGTCATATTGGTTTTGAAACGAAACTTTATAAAGTTGTCAATCTGTGAAATAATTTGTAAATCATGATAAGAAGTTATAAACTAGTAATGCATTGGGAATCTGTTTTACAAAGCTGTTAACATGCTTTACAAATCTGCAATTCCATTATATCTTAATGAAGTTTCAAATCATCTTTAGATGTATGAATCAACTTAAATTTGGGAATTTGCTCAATAAAGTCTTGAATACAAAAAGTTGTAAAAAACAAATCTGGTATCAAACGAACCATATATCTGTGTTAGCTCAATAATCTCATGCATGTTCAACCTATGTTTGTTAGGCGAGTGAGCACAGGTTATTCACTGTTGTGACAATATGTAAACAAGTTTATCATATTGCGATTGTGATTAAAAACAAAACCTCAATTAAGCCACTCATCTGTTAAGATCTTCAAAATTAAGTTCTACCTCTTAAGGTAAATGTAGTAATCATTGTGGGTGAAACGTCATTGTTTTGCTACACGAATGACACGATTATTACATGATTATCGAAAGTAATTGTTCAATATCCATTATGTGATATTGTGATAAAAAAAAAAAAAAAAAAGGCTTTTGAAAAACTAGAAAAGCTTGAAAAAATTTCCATCGACAGTGCCCTTACCTCAGATAAATATAGATTGATCAAAAAAATGTAGTAGAAGGGTGGAGAAACCTCTAATAAAATGCATGGTACTATACAGTATGCTCAGTTTTGTCAAGCTAAAATGTAGCTAAGTGAAACCAATTAGAACCTTGCAGAGTTCTAACAAACTATAACTTGCAAAGTTCTAACATACTATAACTTGCAAAGTTCTAACAAACATTTGATCGCAATAATATTAATTACCTCCACCAGTTCAATATAATTCTTCCACTTTCCTTGGATTGTGATCATAAATGTTTTCACTTGCGCTTGGCTTACGGGCTACTAGCTAGAACTTATACGCATGTTGCATTGTCTCCATCTTTCCATTTCAAGAGTTAAATTAATAGTGAGTTCTTGTCTAATATCTTGTAGTTGTTGTTTCTGTGACTAAATTACTTTTGCTAAGATAAGATTAGATTTCTGAGTTACCTGTTTGGGGAATATACTACCTTTGTGTACATCAATCACCCAATTATGTTTCTTAGCTAGGTAAATAAAATCTCTAATCACCCATCATAATTAAGATTGTGATCCAATCTCAATACATTATTTTCATATATTCGTCAACCAAATAATACAAATTTGCAGCTAAAGTAATTAAACGAAACAAATATTCTTACAACCTATATACACGAATCATATCCGTCAACCCATTCAAGTATCAATCATTATCCCATTTATATATCCACACTCCTTAAATTTAATCACAGCAATTGATAGATCATGTCATCATGTTCTAATTTCTAATGTTTCAACTATTAGGAACAACACTAATCAATTAGAAAATTTGTAATTAAATATACACCAGAATATGTTAGATCAGTCATCCTCTATTAAGCCTTGAAAGCTTGTCATGACAATTATAAAGAAGTGAAAATAATAAGCCTATACAGATATTTGATATAGGGTTAGTTGAGATGGATCATACTTATTGTTTGTTCAAAACATGTAATAATTCTCTTAACCATATATTTTAGAAGATTACATCGATTACTAGCATAAATGTGAGTCTGTTATATATTATTTTTGAATGATATTGTACTAGCAGGTGTTAGAACAGATCAATGACGAGTTTCCTTTTTCTTAGATGTTCATTATATTACTTAATGTCTTAATTTGTCGGAAATCTGATGCAATGGGATAGTTTTTTTATTCTTCGAATCAAATCGATTTTCTTCTAGCTTAAGTTCATTTCCTTCATTAAACATGTAGCATGGTTTTACTATCAGTTTCAAATATGTCTCTGGTGTACTTATGCTCTTTCCAAGTATGGTAATCTATTTACCATTTGTGTCAAATAGGCATAAATTCAATTCAATTTGAAAGACATACATAGACCCATATAAGAGCCATACATGCATGCATGCATCCAGTTCAACCTGCATAAATCTTCAAGAAAATCAAGGGCACCTAATCCACAAAACTAATGAACAAACTACAACAACTCCTAAGATGCTTGTGAATCCAGGTTCTTAACTTATGAGACGAATTAAACATATTTCAAAATGATTGATAAGTAACCCGGGTCCAAATGACAAGCCAAACAAGTCACTGAATGTCCATATCTTACTCAAAGTAAACCTAATTTTTCTTCACTTGCAGCTTCAAGAAATGAGTTTTGAACCAGCAAAAACAGTATCTTAATAAACTAAAATTAAGGATTAGAATTTATATGACATATAAGAATTATACATTACTATGGATGTTATATTACATTTGCCAATAAAATCAAAAGCTAGCTGGAATAATGTTTTTGAATCTCTTATCCACCATCTTTAGGTTATATCCATACCTCCTATCAGAAACAAGATGATGCTTTTTTATTTAAACAAGGAGAACCACTCAATGTATTTAGTAAAACGTACTCTTCAACTTAATTTATGGGTGTGAGGGTGGATTTAATATGGCTTATAGCTTGTGGATGAAACATTGGTATGGAATTATTTAGATACTTGAAAATTTTGTTATTTCATCGGAACTGACAGATAGTTGGCGTTGGAAATTTAGACATGACGGCCTCTTTATTGTTGCAACCATGACATCAAGTTAATTTTACATTTTTCATTTCCGATTTGTTCTAACCTGAGATGATGAGAGCATGAGCTTGGTCATACTTCATATTGTCGAGTACTTTTATTTCAACAATAACTCACTACCTACACTTAATCCTTGGTTAATATGATCATAATAAGTAACTATAATCAGTATTAATTTTTCTAATACATGAGAGATCAAACTAATATAACTAACTTAGTCCAAAATATTTGTTTTACGAACTTGATGTGTTTACTTGTATAGTTGTATGTGGGAAAATCAACATTCTAACCCAGAAGAGTTGTTTTAGCTTTTGTTTATACTATTAACTATTACCTTTAGATGATACATTTCAACATGTATATTATGCATGCAACTAATTAAACTAACGTTTTGAAATAAAATGGTCAAGCTTAATTTAACGAATCTTTTTCCAACGCGTATATATACAAGACTCGTCAACCCTTCTAAGTATTGATGATTATACATTACTAAAACATCCTATTATTGATCGTATATAGATGGATCAAGTCGTCATATTGTAATTCTTAATTATGGCATCCATCTTTGGAGACAACTTTAGTTAATTATGGGAAATCTTAATTAACTATATCGAAATACAATTAATTAATCTACTAAGAAAGTTACGCAACTTTTGGATCCCTTCAAGTGTTATCACAAGCCAAAAGAATTTGATGTAGTTTAGATCAGGTTGACTTATATGTATTTTATACGAATAATAATATATAACTCTTAATTATACGAGTATAACACATCGAATAACGCGGTTTCGAGTATTTTGTATTTATATCATAACATTAATACGTTCTGTATTTGTAAGATTAATGGCAAGTGACCAAAAAAGCTCCATTTCGCATACACATAATGCGTTTCTTCAAAAAAATTTATCAATGTAGTTAACTAAACTATATTACATCACCGGTATATAACTCCATGGTTAAAAGATAGAATATATACACTTGGAGTACCACTTGAAACACGTAAAATGTGTGCCAACTTGTAATAGCAATCAGTTTTAAAAGGATATTTCCCAACCAGTGTAAATGATATGAATGCGTCATCCATCCGAATCAAGTTAGATTTGAAATTAAAATAGTCAAACTAAATGATATTTCCAACTTGTATAGCTATCGCCTCAACTCATTTAAAATTTGATCTATTTATTACTTATTTTAATATTAGCGTATCTTTAATAACATATTAGATGGATCATGTCATCATGTGGTACTAATTAATGGCATCCCTCTTGGAGACAACATTAGATAATTGAAAAACTGTATTTAAGCACCCAACAAATTTGATACTGTAAATTTTTTGTTATCATAGGAATGTATGGTATTTTATGAAACCCTCTTTCACTCCTTAATTGTGTGCTTATTAGTAAACAGGAATAAGCATAAAAGTCTAATTCTTGCATTTCACATTAAGTTACCTATATTAAGTTTGATATGCTGGAAATTATGATATTTAGTAATGGTAAATCAGTTGGGAGAGAAATGGAAAAAGTGGAATGAGCAATGCATCAAGTCATAAAAGACTTGATGCATTTAATGCAATTAATATTTAAGTGTACTCTTCAAATTAAAAAGTCATTCTCAGAATTTACTCCAATGCAAAATGTTATATCAAAAGCTTTTCAAATGTTTTATATAATAAATTATGATCAAATAATCACTTTTACGCCAACCCTGAAATCCTAAAAATTCTTTAATTGCAATGTGGTTATGTTAGTACCGAGTCATTCTTCAAGCTAGCATTGGAGATGTAATAGGTACAGCTATTTTGCACAGAGGAGTTATTGGCCTTTAATGAACTACAAATTTAAAACAAGCCCTCATACTTTGATTTATGGTACTTTAACTTCTTGTAGCATTTAGGACCTTTGATGTAGATGAGCCCACAAGTTGGCGATGTATAAGGATCCCATGTCCTTAATTAAGGAAAAGGGAAGGCCTTTATGTTTGTTTAAGGAGTGTTAGAAGGCCCATAAGCTTAGGCCCATGCTCCTAGCTGCCTATAAATAGTCTTGTATAACCCTCACTGAGGGTTGGTTGTTCAAGTTATTCTCTTCATTACACTCACGCATAACCGTCTCTATTATATCGTGTGTGTGTGTGTGAATCTTGTTCAATCGCATCTCTATTTCTTTCTAGTAAGCTTGTGTTATAAAACTAGTGACCTAACAGTGGTATCAATCGCCAAATAGTTGGGTGAACACTTTTGTTTTTGAAGTTTTTGTTTTTCGTTCTTACGCGTAAACGTGGTCATAACTTTGGCTTGCTTAAAACTCGTTTTTACACTTTTAATCCAAGATTCTTGTACTTTCAACGTTTTAAGGTGTTAAAATACTTGTTTTTGGCAAAAGTTTCAAACTTTACGCGTGGATCTAAGTTTTTAAGCTTGTTTTGAACGAGGGTGTAAACCCACGCGAACTGCTTTGAGAGCTTTGGATCATCAAGTTTCACACTTTTGTGTCATTTTGGTGTTATTGAAGCTATTTCATCATACAAAACCGGTTTAGAAACATCATTGGGCAAAATCATTTTACGAGTAATCTTACGCGTATCAAAACCCTAATATTACGTGTAAGTTATTCCTTGATTGATCTTCGTTTTGTGGTTTATTCCGTGTTTTCTTGCTTGGATAAGCCCGAAAATACGTCGACTTTGGATATCTTTTGCACCGTGATAGTGTAAAAGATCATTTGGGCAAAACCCAAACTTACGCATAAGCATAAAGCTTACGCCGAGAAATCCTACGATAAGATTCATCTTACGCCTAAGCCTAGTCTTACGCATAAGGTAATCCCACGCCTAAACGCCTAACTTTGTGTCACGCCTAACTTTAGAGTCTTTTCCTACTTACGCAGAAGCTAAATCTACACGTAACTCTTGATTGTTACGCGTAACTTTGGTGTTTTTACGCATAAGTGCTACTTGGATTATTGTGATTTCTACGCCTAAGGACACTTCATCAACTAAGGTTCATTCGACTACAAAGATCCATTTTATAACACAAGTTTTTCAACATGTCACAACCACCATACTCTAACTATTTCCCTTACATTTATTCTCAACGACAACAACAACTAAGTCCACAACATCAACAATGGAATCAACAACAAGCAGTTTATCAACAACAATTTAATCAACAACATACTCCACAACTTGGTGCAATTCCACCACCTCAATTGGTTCAAACACCGCCAAGTCTTCAAGTTCAACCCTACACAAATGAATTCAATCAACATCCATCAAGGAACACTATGAAGGAACCCACTTGGTTTGCAAAGATGTGTGAAGCTTTAAGCGACCAACAATCAATTCATGAGGTCGGATCACTGATAGACCTCCAATGCTCACTCCAGAAACTACGATCAATGGGTGATAAGGTTCTTTAGGTTTTGTGATCCAAGAAGCCACATGGAAAGTTCTTAAAGAAGGTTATCTTGGAAGGTCCATTTGAGATGCCTAATGTCATTGTACCGGAGATCCTAATGCTAATCCACCAAGAGATGAACAATCAAACATTGCTATTGTTGGACTTGAATCCGTAAGAACTTCTACACTATGAAGTCGATGAGCTTGCAATGCAATATATCCTTTTAGGATTACCAAACCCAATTCTTCAAGTGTTGATGCTCAAAAGATCGCAAAGAAAATGGGAACACATTCATCTACTTATGGAAGGATCTGCACTCAATCAGAGGATATGGAATCCAAAATTTACTTGGCTTATGAATACTTCATGATTGAACCCGAGAGACACTAGAGTCTTATCATCATCGATTCTCGACATCATCAATGATTTGGATAAACACAACATCATCATGCCAAGAATTGCGCTAATACTAAGTTCCCGAGTAGTCTTGGTCCCGAATGGGAGAAGTATGTCATTTTTCTCCGCTGCGAAGAACATGCATCATTCTACATATGGATTGTTGTACGATTACTTGAAGCCTCATGAAAAGGAAGTTGATAGGGAAAGGATTCTCCGTGCTCAACTTGCTTCAACGACAACTCCGGAAAATCAACAACTTGCCTTGTATGCTCAAACAGTTATCCTCCTCAACAAGCAACTCAACCAACTGCCACTATCACACCAAATGATCAATCACAACAATCTCAACAAAATCAATTGGTTCCATACAACAACAACAATGCTCAAGCATTTGTCAGTGAAGCTAATGAGGAATCCGATCCGCTCAAGCATTGCAACAAGGATTTGTTATGATTGCTAATGCTTTTAGCCGTTATACCAACAAATCAAACAATCGATTCGTTCCTCATCTAACACACGAAATCGTGTTGTGAACAATGGACGAGTTGAAGTTCGTAATCGTGGTTATGGTCGTCCGATGGGCGGTGGTCAAGGGTTTAATGTTGTGGTAGGAACAACAACAGAGCTCAAGTGGTGGAACAGGAAATGCTCGAATGGGTTGAATGGTCTTCGATGCTACAACCGCAATGAGAAGGACACTAGCTAATGCATGCCCAAAGCCGAGGACTAAGGGCGTGCTTATTTCAAAGAGGCTCTTCTTTGGCTCTTAAGGATGAAGTCGGTGGAACTCTCACAAACAAAGAATGAGTTTTATGGCGATGCAAACTCGGATGATGATATGGAGGACTTGCAGCCAATGCAATTGTTATGTTGATGGCTAATATGCATGAGTTACACATGAGTGACACAGCCCAAGTATGACACCGATGGCTTGTCTCGTGTACCGAACAAACCATATTTATCTCTCGATCTAATATCTCCGCCAACATCTCGCATCCGCAAGGCTCGAGTGTTCAAAATGAGTCATTTACATCTCATTCGACGATTTTCAATTAGACCCGTAGTTACATTTGACGATCAAGATGACCTTATGGTTTCCTTTGACAATCAAATTGACTCGTGGTTATACTTGAGGATCTAAATAATGATCATGTGGTGACTTCCGTTGAACAAGCCGAACTTTTGCCTCATCCGATCTTGCTCTTTACTTAAAGACCAACAATCCCAAATTGAAGAATGTTGTGCATTAAATCGGACCTTAAAAAGTAAAATGCCTTTGTTAACCAAGGATTTTGAATGTTTACAAAAGCAACTCAACTTTTCAAAACTCAAGAAAACGTGAAAAGGTTTTGAATCACCTTTACTAAATCTCATCAAAACGAAAAATACTTAGAGAGACAGATCGTGATCTAGCCGCTCAAGAATGCTTTGTTGTCTCGAGATAGAACAATCAAACATGAACATAAAAAGCAAATTAACGCCTCACCTTGGAAAATCAAAAGCTAAGGTCGAGTTGTTAACTTGTCAAAACAGTTCTCTGCATACAAAAAGCATTCAACGAAACGAATAGATGATCATCTTGAAGAAATTATCTTGCAACGCAAACTTAAAGAGTTTAAAACTGTTGTTTACAAACATGGTGAGTCAAGAATCGCTATTGAAAAGTTTACATTAAAACCCAATCCAAATGGATATGGACCGAATCTTCGACATACAAACCTAAGCTTTCAACCAAAGCATTCAAACCAAACTCAAGTTTCAAAGTAGAATATAAAATTGATAATTCATTATGAGTGTTGTTGAATATCATCGTCAAGAGGAATTAGATGCGTAAGACGAGAGTCGATCAAAATTAAAAACTGTTGTTTACAACAAACCTTTAATTATTCAAACCGGTCACTTTTGTCACACCAACGGATTCTTCTAACACACCAAGGGTTATCATAAAACGTCTCGAGTCTTCTAATGTTAATCCCCAACCGATTATGCACAAATTTATGGTCCTTTACCTTCCATTAGTGAAGTAAACTCAAAACCCGAAAATCAAAAATTCTTAGATATTTTGACATTTTCATGGTCGACCTCAAAACTTTACAACATGAGATAGAATATCATTCTTAAATCAAAGTTCAACATTTTCAATCGCCTCGCGCGAGAACAAAGAGACATTTTTCGAAAAATCTTTACCAAATGTTAAAATTTGAAAAATTGTGCATTGTCTTGGGAACGGACTTTCATAAGGAACTTGGAGTGATGAAGGTCGTTTTCGAGAAAATGAAACATCTATTTCTAATACTAAACGTAAAAGAAAATGTTAAGAAAAGATGTTGATCGACTCTTGAATGATGTTATCTCGTACGATATCCATAATGTTGTGTTATTAAATTATGTGCCATATGCATCCGATTATATCTCTCACGACACTGTTGACCACGTGGTAATGTTGAGAATTCGATAATGTGCATCGATCGAGTCTTTAAAAGCGAAAATGAACGATTGATTCACGAACTTTCCAATGCAAAACGTCGTCTTAATTGGTGTCAAAAGATATTCACAATCAACAACTTGTTTTTCAAAACAAAGTCGCTCGATTGCATGCCAAATCTTTCGATCCTAATTTTGAGAAACCGGATGATCAAAACGTGTCTTTAAAATGTAAAATCTCAAAATATGAACAAGAACTTGTAAAAGTTAAACAGAATATGGTGTCATATTTGATTTACTCAATAAGACTCGTCATGATGCATCAAACGAACTTGATCATTATCTTGCACACACTAGAGAAGTAATGAATTTTCTTGGAAATATTCGCTCGAAAATCAAGATTTGATTCACACTATCTTTAAGTTAAGAGAAATGTTAGGAAAGTATGAACTACTTCCGCCACCGTGATTAAGAGAATAGCACCAAGAACACTTAGTAATCGTGAACCTAGAATGCCTACCGCCAAATCACAAGTTGCTAACGTGCTTCCTTCTATCGAAACAGAATAGTTGCGTCTTTTCCAAACGTCCGCACTTCACACCTAGAGCACTCAATCGAAGAATAGGAAGTTGCGACCTAAGAAAAGATCAATAAGGAATGCTAAAGTAGAAGAACACCCTAGGACTATGAATAAGACTCACGTTGCTTCCACTATAGATATTGCGTATGACAAATGTAATAGAAATAGTGATGTAACGAATGCTAAACCTTTAAGTACTTTTGATATTCAATCTGATGCACCTTGTGTTATTTGTCGTAAAAGTATGAATTCTGATTGTCATGACAAATGTGTTGCTAAAGCTATAATCTCTCGTTTACGGAATCCTAAGAATCGGAATACCTCTAGGCCCACTAATCATTCTAAGTCCGTGCTTGGTAGACCGCCTTCTTTAGATTCTAAGGCAAGCATTGTTGTCCCCGTAGCTCCAGCTTTTACCTCCAAAGAATGTAGTACCACCTAGTGCATTCACTAAGACTAAAGCAAATAGTAGTTATAGATGGCGAAATGGATATATAACACACTAGGATTTAAATGGATGCCTAAAGTTATTGATGTTTGTATGTCTACTATAATCGCTCGGAACCCTCTAACATTTCGGGTTCCACATCTACTTCTATTCCATCCGTGTCGCCCTGTGTAATAATGTGTGATACAGATCATTCTCTCGGATTGTTGATAGCGGATGTTCCCGACACATGACAGCAATCTTAAACTGTTATCAAACTTTATTGCAAAGTTCATTGGCACCGCTGATTCGGAATGATCACTGCAGACTATCATGGGCTACGGAGACTATATTAATGGGAACATCGAAATTAGCGGTGGTTTACTATGTGGAAGGCCTCGGTCACAACTGCTTTCGTGAGGTCGGTTTGTGATGGAGATTTGGAGGTTGCTTTCCGGAGAAAACTTGTTTCATTCGTGATCTACAAGGAAATGATCTTATGTCCGCTCGCGTAACTCAAGTCTTTACACTATCTCTATGCAAGACATGGTTGCTTCATCTCCCATCCGCTTACTTTCAAAGGCAACATCAACAAAATCCTCGCTATGGCACCGCTGCCTCTCACATCTAAACTTTCAAACCATCACCAACCTTGCTCGACACAAACTAGTTGAAGGACTCCCACGATTCCGGTATTCAAAAGATCACCTTTGCTCACCAGAACAAGGGAAAAGCACTCGTGCTCATTTTCCTTCAAAGGTGGAACACGACTCTCAACATGTGCTTCATCTTCTTCACATGGATTTGTGTGGCCCGATGCGCGTGCAAACGATCAATGGCAAACGCTACATCTTAGTAATTGTTGATGACTACTCACGATGGACTTGGGTCTACTTTCTTCAAGCAAAGACCAAGCTCCACAGATGATCATCACATTTCTCATGAAAATATAGGTTCACTCCAAACACCGTCCGACAAATAAGAATGCACAAAGGAACCGAATTTGTTAACCAAACCCTTCGTGACTTTTATGAGAAAGTGGGAATTCAAAGATCGACATCTATTGCACGTACACCGTAACAAAACGGAGTTGTTGAAAGACGAAACCGAACGTTAGTGGAAGTCGCAAGAACAATGTTAATCAATGCTAAACTTCCAGATTACTTATGGGTCAAGTCAGATTCATCGCATGCTATACTCAAAACCGTTCTATGATTACTAAACGCCACAACAAAACACCGTTTGAGCTTCTCCACAACCATAAACCGAATCTCAAACACTTTCATGTATTTGGATCCCTTTGCTATCCGAATAATGATCGTGATGATTTTGAAAGCTCAAAGCCAAAGTCGACATTGAGTCTTCATTGGATATTGTGAGAATTCTAAAGGTTACCGGATCCGGAATCGTCGACAAAACAAAGTTATGGAAACGATTCATGCTCATTTTGATGAACTTACGAAATGGCTTCGAGTATAATGACTTAGAACCCGGTCACAACCGCTTAAACTTCCTCAACCCCATCATCACCGAACAAAGCCCCCACTCACTCGTCAACAAATGGAAAGGTTATTTGCTCCACTGCTCGTGACGATATTGATGAACGTGCTCGTGTGTATCCGCTGCTCACCGCTCAACCCGATAATACTCTTATACCGATACACCCGCTACAACAACTATCGTTGAAGAAGCACCACCATTGACTCCACCACAACAGCTTGAACAAACCGCTTCCAACAATGATGAACCGGTGATGATATTCTTAATGAAGTACCCCACCGCAGATTTTGATCCAAATGCGTTCTTTAACCCGTTTGCTAATGACATCGCCGCACCGATGTCGCGGAATCATCAACAAACCATTTGAATCCTCGAATCGCACAATGTATACCAACATCAACCTCTACACATCGATGGACAAAAGACCATCCTCCGCAAATATTATTGGCAACCCGAATCAACTAGTCGTTACGAGACAACGTCTTCACACGATGGTGAACATTGCATTTATGCACTCACCGCTCGCCAACTCGAGCCTAAAAACATTAAAGACGCAATGACAAAAGACAACCGGATTGAATCCATGCAAGAAGAACTCAACCAATTCAAACGTCTTGAAGTATGGAATCGGTTGAAAGACCAACAGGGTCTACGTCATTGGTCTCAAATGGATTTGGAAAACAAATTGATGTCAAGGAACGTAATCCAAACAAGTCACGCCTAGTTGCTAAGGGTTATCGCCGTGAAGAGGAATAGACTTTGAAGAATCTTTTGGTCCGGTTGCTCGCCTTGAGGTCGTTCGATATTTCTCGTCATGACTCATATGAATATGACGGTCTTTCGATGGATGTCAAAATTGCGTTTCTCAATGGACAACTTAAAGAAACGGTTTATGTCACCAACCGAAGGATTCGTTGATCCCGAGTTCCCGAACCATGTCTACAAACCGAACAAAGCTCTTTATGGTCTCAAACAAGCTCCTGCATGGTACGATAAGCTATCATCTTTCCTCATTGCTAATAATTTCACCAAAGGTTCGGTTGACCCTACTCTTTTATACAATATCACGGGCACATATCTTAATTGTTCAAATTTACGTGGATGACATCATTTTGGGTCTACACATAAAAGTACTCAATCGCTTTTGCAAAACTAATGAAGAAAAATTTTGAAATGTCCATGATGGGTGAACTTACGCTCTTTCTAGGACCGCAAGTTCATCAATCACCCCGTGGTATTTTCTTGAGTCAGTCCAAATATGCCCTTGAATTGTTAAACAAATTTGGAATGAAAACCGTGACACTTATGCCACACCAATGACTCATACCAAGAAGCTAGACCGATTTACATGGAAAATTAGTTGACCCTACCAAATACCAAGTATTATTGGGTCTCTCATGTATCTAACAACCAGCGACCGATATTGTATTTGCCGCTTATCTATGCTCCCGCTATCATCACGACCAATCGAAACCCACCTCTCGAGGCTAAAAGAATCCTCCGATACATCAAGGGAACCATTAACTTGGGATCCGTATCCGAAGGATTCGGTTTTGAACTAATCGCTTTTGAGACGCCGACCACGCAGGATGCTTAGACTCAAGGAAAAGTACTTCAGAGCACTACAATTTCTTGGTGATAAACCGGTGTCTTGGCAATCAAAGAAGCAGGATTGTACATCATCGTCATCAACCAAGCGTAATATGTAGCCATGTCCGCATGTTGTGCTCAAGTCATCCGGATGAGAACACAACTCAAAGACTATGGTTACGTATTTGACAAAATCCCGATGTATCGCGACAATCGGAGTGCCATTGCGATCTCGCAACTCGTTCAAGACTCAAATCAAAGCACATCGATCTTCGCTATCATTTCATCAAGGACCACGTGGAACATGGTACAGTTGAATTATACATGGTACAGAATACCAATTGGCGATCTTCTCACCAAAGCCTTGCCTCCCGCTAGGTTTAATGAGTTGGTCCACCGGATTGGTATGAGGTGTTTGACTCAAGAGGAATTGGATGACCTCCTAAAACAGTCTTAAAACCCGTCAAACACCAAAATATCTTTTGTAAATAATTTTTCAAAACAAAATACAAAAATATAAAACCCGATAAAACAACAAAAATATTCTTCTAATCTAATTTTCTTTCAACATGGCAAGTACATTTCTTCCGTCAACACTATAATCTTTCAAAATTCAAGATTTTTCCGATCAAGTGTTGAGGGGAGAAAATAAATACTTAACTGCTTCAAAATATCTCGTGTACTTGCATGTTATCCTATCCCGTTGTTTCTTTTATCAATGATGGTAAAATTTTCGGTTTTATGACACCTAGGACTAAAATTTATAACCTTTCATTATTTTCATAAGTCGAGGGGAGTGTCGTCAAGTTTCTTTCTTAAAATCTTTGTTTGGTAACCAAAATGGAAGTTAAATGGCTTTGTATGAAAAAGGAAAAGGTGGAGGGACCAAACGTCAAAAGATTAAAGTCATTTTAATAAAACACCTTCCACCTAACTTTTCACTTCACATTTAATACTCAAACCTAATCTCATCCTACGCTTAACAATCATTCAAGAAATCTGTGTTTCTGATCATCAATTTGTAAGTTGTTTTATGATCTTAACGTGTTTTCAAACATTGGTTTTGATTCTTATACAAATCCAACGGTCAAATTTTTGTCTATAATTGATTTGGTGTTCTACGCATAAGCGTATGAACACCTAATCAAGTATGGGTGTTTGTGGTTAAAAGGACTGTGTCAAAACATGTTTTTAACATCAATGATACTAATTTTATCCTCTAAATCCACCCAGAAACACGAATTGAGGGTTTTTCAAAATTAGGGTTCTTGAGTCGATTTGGGTATTTTAAAATGTGAATGGTTTTGGTCAAAAAGGTTGTTGAGTGATGTTTATATCATGATGAATTAATGATTTCCAGGCTCTATAACAACCCAGAAACACTAATTAAGTCAGAATTAGGAATTAGGGTTTTATGTTCTTGAGTTTGGGTATTTTTGATTCACTGCGTGTTGGATGTTAAAACTTGGTTATTAAACTCTCACAACACCTAAGACCTACCAGAAAACGTTTGGTGCAATTTCCATGGCTAGAACTGTTATGCGTAATTCTTGAACTATTAGGGTTTTAGGCTTACGCGTAAGGTTTTCTACGCCAGTAATCTGCTTAATATGCTTTCATGCTATGATCTGCTTTTAAAATGAATATATGTGTTAAGATTGATGATATGATGATTTTATTTCGTGCTTTCTACGCATAAAACTCGTAATCAAGGTCTTTGTTACTCTACGCGATAAGGATCACCTTACGCAGAAAGTTATCGCGAAGAGAAATTTTACGCGTAATCATTACGCCGTAAGGTTCTACAATGGGACCACGCGCGATCCCGTGAAGGATATGCGTAAACAATGACTCCACGCATAAGGTTTACTCTTACGAGTAATCCTTACGCGTAAGGTTTTTATACGCCACGCCGTAAGCTCCACGCATAAGGTCCCCTTTTCCCACGCGTAACATTTCTTACGCTGTAAGTAAGGATCCCACGCATAAGCTTGTGCTCACGCCGATACTTCTCCTGCTTACGCATAAGCTACTATTCCTACGCATAAGCCTTGATCAAACCTTCGTTATGAATTGTTACGCGTGCAAACTTGTAAATAAATGAATCATAACGTCACGAAACCAATAATGTCACTAATAAACTTAAACATTTGATATGTTGTGAACCATAAGTGATAACATAAACTTTAAAACTTAAAGTTAACTAACTCACTAAACTTTTCACGACGTCATTGGACTATTGGACAAACAAGTGACTTAGGACTCAGAACAATCATTAACACAGTACATTCAATAATTAGACAATAAAACCTTCGTTGACTAACATTATGTCTTTCGATATGTTGGTTCTTTTGGCTAATGTTATTTCGCATCACGACATGGTCGCTCAAATGAATGTGGATGCACCAAGTTCTCACAATTGTCGACATCTTCCCTAATGGCTATCCGAGAAAGATTGGAAAGAACAACCTTAGGGTTGACTTTGAAACCCTCACATGCTCGTAATCTTCTTGTCTCATTGTGTGGATATTCTTAAGAATCATCCCTACCGTAACATGCTCTCACACTCGCACAAGATCGAGATCTACATTCAACAATTCGAATTCAATGCAAAGGATCAAGGGTCAAAGTGCGTGATCGTGACTATCAATCACAAACAAGTCACCATCACTCATGCGGACTTACGGGCTGTTCTTCTCATTCCGTAAATCGTGCCAACCGACTTCTATGCCACACCCATCGAGGAGACAGTTCTTCAATTCTTGATTGATATTGGCTATGATGAAGCTTCAGAATTATCTCTAAGCATTCTCATGTGGAGCTTAAGAACATTCCTCAACCGTGGAGAACCCTCTACATCATCATCACCAAATCGGTCTCGGTCGTGACGGTGGCTATGAGCATCCCAAGCTCATGGAACCGCAAATCTTTGGTCATTAATCAACAAGAAGGACATCGAAATTGAAGCTCGATATGGGATGACATGATGACGTTTCTCAAAAGCTTGGCTCAAAGATTCCTATGTCGATACACAAAACTGTTGATCCGAGAGCACTTGGACTTCATCCCGATATCCCCAAGAGGCTCAATGACCCCGACAATCACGACATGTTGATCGAGCCTATCCTGTCCGCCGAATCAAGGAATCGTCAACAAAGAAACAGGTGTTGTGTTACCCGATCACCCATCGACCGACGAAATCAAGAAGCTTGAAACATACAAAAGGTATCGGGTAGCGAAGAGAAGGCAAAGTTGGTCATCTCGATGAAAAGCCTTCGGAACTCCTACCGGAGAACCGTAAGAGGAAGTGCCGGAAGTGCAAGAAGCACAGAGAGTCAAAGGAAAGTCCCAAAGAGGAAACCTACTCCAAAGAAGAAAGTTCCTCTCGTGAAGTCGCTCCTATTCCTACACCGAACCACCAAGAAAGCTACCGGACGAAAGCTCAAGATACACAATCGATGAGGAGGTCCACTACTCGAATCTGCAACCGAACCACCTCCTCAAGAGCAAAACCTCCTAGTCCTCCAAACCGACCTAGGAAAAGGAAGACTCTGCACTTGTGCCATATGAAGAAAGCTTGAAAGTGATGAAGAGCAACTGGATAAATCCTACAGAAGAAGTTTAAAATCGTTAGACACCTTCAAAAGGCTAAAGAATTTGAACAAGATCAAATGCGTGGCCCTGAGGGTCGAGTGGTGGTGTCCACTCTTCACCGATCCCGATGCGGTTAATCGACCCGATAAGGAACCGGTGCCACCACTCTTGTGCAACAACAAAAGCTTGTGGAGGAGTCTATCGATTATAACATTGAGGAACCGTAAAAGGATAAGACCGAGAAAGAAAAGATCGATGAAGAAGCTCAGCTCGACGGAAGAAAAAGCTAACTGGACAAGATAACGAAGAGAATTATGATGATTATCTTCTCAACAATTCAATTGCTCCAAGGAGGATACTTCGCACCTCCAAAGGACCCCGAGCCTCCTCATGTCTCCTCATCATCGATTCATCATCTCACTCTTCACCACCACCGTCAAAAGATCAACCAAATCATCATCCAAATCGGTGAAGAAGCCAACTCGATCTTGGATTTCTCATGCTCATAAAAGAATTGGGAATGTGTCAAACAAGTCGAAAGAAAGACATGCTCTACAGAAGATGAATTTCTATGTCGATAGATACAAGATATTCATGATGATATCGACAAGATGCAAGTTGAAAGGAAGTATGTACGTAAGCTCATGAAAGATGATCTCAAGGAAAATGGACGAAATGATCAAAGGTTACACTCACAATTACCTTGTTGACTTTGTTCCTAAAGTTACAAAGGAGTTATTCACAAAACAACTCTATCCGAATCTACTTCATCTGGCTAAGCAGACTATGAAATCAACACCAATGCACGTGAGCATCAATCCTATTGATCCCATAATCTTTTCAAATGCTGAATTAGTTGACCAACTGGTAGCTCAAATGTCCAAACGATCTGCAACACTTGCCTCACACGAAGGTAAATTGCTTGAAGCATTGCTAGAATATCAACTAAAATCAACATGTAGAGAAGAAGTCGAAGGTCAAACGCCCAAGAGACGATGATGACAAGGATAAGGATAAAGACAACGAGCCCAAACGATCAAGAAGTCCGGTGAATCATCTTCTATGCAACCTCCACCCCAACAGACTCCAAAGACAACAAAGGTCTCCTCCTCGGTCTTCTCGAAAACCTCAGATTCTCGAGTTACCACCGAGACTCGTAAAACCGGTGATCACTTTGAGTATACGGGTGGTGACGATGAGGAAGTCCGTGAGCCCTACAACAACCCACCTCTCCCAAACAAGTTCATAAACCATAATCCTCATCTAGGTCTAAACAAAAGAAGAAGAAGGCGCCCATGGTTGACGTCGTATCATGGCTAGATGACGATAAAACAGAGGAATTTGAATGGTTCTCTACACTTGTTAACTCAACTCCCTACCCGTCAAGGTCAAGATCTGGTAGACGGTAATACATTGGAGCATGCTAAGATACTGCAAGAAAAATTCCGAGTAAAGAAGATGACGAAATCCGAGTTGAGGCGAATCAAGAATGAAGCATTTCAACTTCTAAAAGACACCTCGGAAAGTGCCATCGAGGTCGAATATCACCTTGAGAACATTGCTCGAGCTATGTCTAACAACATGGATTGGCTCAACCCAGAAGCAAACATCGACTTCACCAAACGGGACAACCCTCCATATTACACCGACTGGTCAAAACCACTACCGACAATTGGCCAACCAGATGAACCTAGGATTCCATTCAGATATTTCTTCAACAAAGACTTGGAATTTCTCCTACACGGTGGCGATGGCTCAAGGAAATACGCTACATCTTTGACACTTCCATTCCTAGCAGCCATATACTCAAACTGCATAGCTATCGAGGAAAGAGCTAATCACTTGTTCTCCAACAAAGTGGAAGCATACGACCGAGATGCAATGTACGGATTCATCATTGGCCGGAACGTCAAGAATCTACTATAGAAGTCGCCAGTTCAAGTCTCAACATGCGGTGTTCAAGACTAAGGATATCGTTGCCATCAAACACGTTGATCTTTCGACCAAATGGGACTACACCTTTCTCAAGAAGATTGTGGTCAAAAGGCAAGATGAACGGATTATGCATTCTCTCAAGTCGACTTTGAGAATTTGTCTATCAACGACATTGAAGACATGTACCTTGCCAAAGCATGTGGTCGCATGAGGCAATTTTCAATCAAGTACAACGTGAATTCATCAAGTCACCGCTCATCTTCATCGACGATAGTCATCAAAGAACGTAGAAGATCTCCACCGCAATTGAATCATATCGCACCGTGTCAACTTCACTCCACCTCGCCTTGATCTTCCCGACATCAACCGCTCTCACAATATACACTCATCAAGAAACCATTCGGCGTCGTTTACCGCAGTGAACTTCAACGAAATTGCTTAATGGCGTGTAGTGATCTTCACAAGTTTGGGGATCACACTTTGAAGATGGTTAGGGACGGATTGGCTTATAGGTTGAAGGATATACGTCAAAAGATTGGGTCTCCTAAGCGATGGAATTCTCGTGATCAAGGGATGTGAGGAGGATCATCAAAATGATTGATGAAAGGTTGTATAGAAGGGATCGCCTGTAACATTGGAAAGCTTTGTTGGTGGTCGACCCAGATTAACATCACCGGCTATCAACGCCCGATTCGCACTCGGAAACATCATGGACTTCCCGGTACCCTTGAACCGCTTCTTTCATTATAAATTTGGATGTGTGATTATATATGTCGATGGCTTGTGCACACATAACAATGTACAACCCGTAATTGTCAAGAAAGGACCCCGTGGTACGCTTGATGCCACAATCCTTATAAAAGGAGCAAAAGCTTCTTACTTTTGAGTAAAACCTATCAAACCTTTCATTTTTCAAGGTTTTGCTCAAAAGGACAAGTACTTCCCGTATGATTTTCAAAACCTCAACCGCTTATAATACTTGTTGAGGGGAGTACTTGAGTTAAAACTTTGTTCACAAATTGTTCATAGTGGTCATCTTCCCCAACACTCGAAATGGTCATATTTATTTCAACTTTTCAAAATAACATTTTATATGCCATTTTGAGGGGAGAAAATTATGTGATAAGAAATATGTTGTGTAAATGCAAATGAATCCTTGTGTAATAGACTTAACCAACGAATTGACGGTACTAAACTGTTAGTAACTCGAAAAGACTTGTCCGGGACGGGTAATAGTTTCAAGCTAGTTCGCTAGTAATGTAAACGTGTCTCGCAAAGGACTTGTCCAAGTAGAAAGTACCATGCGAGAAACTCTTGGTAGACATGAACTCTGACGGGTATGACAACCTTTCAAGGCTTGTCTACACCTTCAAGGTAGTTATTAGAGCTAGTTGTCACCTAAAAGCTGACAATGTAACTCTTTAACTATGCAACGAACCGTGTCTCATGGGAATTGTCTATCTTGAGTTGATCAATTCATAAAGTGCGCTTTTCCTCACTGTGCTGATTTCGTAAAACTCCTAAGCACATGTGGAGGGGAGTATTTCGAAAATCTAAAACTCTTGAAGTGTTCAAACATGTTTTCATTCACAAACACTTTGAGAGATTTTCTTGAAAATTGGTTTTATGGCAACATAGGTTAGTCATGGAGTTATAAGGTGATTAAGGTTAGGATAACCGTCCTATGATCCGCCAGAGCCGGAGGGATCTACCCAAGGACATCACAAATAGTTAGTACTTAAAAGTCCTTAGGTATGATTATAAAAAGGAGAAAATGAGAATCGGAGAAAGAAGGAGTTGAAGAATTAAAAGAAATGCAAAGAAAAGGGTTAAAAGAAATAGCCTCCAAATTATTCAACTTAGGCGTATAACGGGTTCAATTCATATGCTACTTGGTTGTCACTTAGTGACGCCGGTATTGAAGATTAAAAGTCGTCATGGACCCAAATGACGCATGCACTATACCTTCTTAGCCACTCAAGTTTCTCTCAAAAGAAGCTTGTTTCATTCTCACAGGAACCCTACGTAAACTATTGGCTTTCTCTTAGAGATCGCCGGTATTGAAGAAGGAGACCTCTCCCTAGTCTCCGCTCAAGAAAACCAAAACGCACTATTGAGTCTAGAGCCATGAGATTCATCAAAAGATCTCTTAGGTACACTTGATATTCAACAATAAGAACATCGGTGGTACGTTATCGAGTCCTTCATGATCTTAGCAACTGTCGAGAACCTTTATGAGAGGTTCACAACCGTGATCCTCGGTGATTGAATGGAAACTCCCGCCGTGGTCAACATCAAAACACACGACAAGCAGTCACCGGTAACTCCCATGGATTACGCTTAGTGTGTCTCAAACGGTCTACATCGTGAGGTGATGCTTCTGTATCTCAACGACTCATCCGAATCAGAGGTGTACTTGCACATCGCGTTATCTCACTTGTGGGACTCCAGTTCAGAACGGCCTTTGTAAGAATAAGAGTTGTGTTTTCACACTATGTCGTTAACACTCTCAAGTTCAAACTTGTAAGTGCCGGAACCGCTTATTACTAACCGTTTTCATGTTTTCTTCTTATGGAAGCTCCGGAGCGGGATGATCATGCAGATTCTTCTCATGCTCACGCCAACATCATCACTAATGGAAGTTCTATCCAAAAGCAACACAACAATGTAATGATTCTTCGTCAAATCAAAGAATCTACAAAGTTAAAGACTTAAAGAACTTCATCAAGATCGAATTCCAACGTCAAAGAGCGTGTGAGCATGTTGAAGAATGACGTGGAGACACCAGAGAAAACAAGGCACTGAGGCGCACTTGATGCGCATAACAACATACTATCACTTTCATCACAAAGAACAATGATCAAAGAACAAAGTTAAAGATGACGCCAAAGCATAACTGCTCAAAGAAAACTATCTCTACACCGGGAGATTGTTCGAATCAAGGCATTTCTTCTCACAAGAAAGAAGAATGTCGAAGACGCCAAAGCTACTATTACATCAACGCCTTCACCATTTTTTTCATCACCAACACTTGAGGGGAGATTGTTGGAATCACTCCTAAACCTTAATTCAAGTGTTAGTTACTCATATGTAATAGGTAGCTTATTATGGCCTTTATGTTTGTTTAAGGTCAAGCTTATGTAGAAGGCCCATAAGCTTAAGCCCATGTCCAATAAGGAAAAGGAAGGAGTGGGAGTGTTGCCCTAGCTCCTTGCCTATAAATAGTCTTGTATAACCCTCACTTGAGGGTTGGTTGTTCAAGTTATTCTCTTCATTACACTCTACGCATAATCGTCTCTATTATATCGTGTGTGTGTGTGTGAATCTTGTTCAATCGCCTCTCTATTTCTTTCTAGTAAGCTTGTGTTGTAAAACTAGTGACCTAACAGATCACATATGCCATACTTGGAGAGACAATAGTAGTGTGAGCATTGGAAAGACCTTTTGTAAGAACATCAGTTGCTTGATCTTTAGTTGGGAAAAAAGTAGGAAGAACCTGACAAGCTTTGATTTTATCCCTCATAAAATTGTAATCAATCTTTATGTATTTAGTTCTGCCATGCTGGACTCGATTTGAATCTAATGCTATTGATGAGGCATTGTCACAGTAGATGGGAATAGGAGAGGTGATTGTGATGCCTAGGTCTTTGAGTAAACATTTCAGCCAAGTCAGCTCACATTTAGTATCTGCTAAGGCCCTATACTCAGCCTCACGGAGGATCAAGAAACTACAGACTACTTTTTAGATTTCCAAGAAAGTAAACATGATCCTAGAAAAATGCAGTACCCTGAGACTGATCTTCTGGTGAAGTTGCAGTTTGCCCAAACATTATCACATAAGGCTTTGAGTTGTAGAGAAGTGTTGGTTGAAAAGTGAATACCTTGACCTAGTCTTGATTTGATGTATCTCAGTACCTTGATAAGAGCTTTAAGATGAGATGTCCTTGGAGCTTGTGAGAACTGACTTAATGTATGTGCTACATATGAGACATATGGCCTTGTGATGGTAAGATAGAGTAGTTTTCCAACTATAGCTCTATAAGTGGTTGGTGATGCGGCGGATTGCAACACCGAAGTATTACAATCCTCCTAGGTAGAGTACCTAATCGTTGTAGTGTAGTATAGGCAACACTCGGAGGATTGGTCATTCTCTAGGGGAATAGTGAGTTAGGTTCGAAGTGTATAACGGTTTAAGCCTAAAGGTTAAGAGAAGATTATTTTTGGCATTTTATATTTTATTGGAAAGCAAGTAAAAATCTCGGGTATTAGAGGAGGTTGGTTTTAACTAATTAAACTAAACTAAATGCAGTAAAATTAAATGACAACGAACGTAAATTGGTAGTGAACTTCTTATATGAGAAAAAACGTGTTTACCTAGAATTACACTACTCCCTAGTTATCTCTTACTACGTCGTCGAATTGCCACGTCCTTGCTAATTGAATGTGAAGTATTCCTAATTCTCTGTTGTGGGTTGGTTAGTCCTCTCGTCTATAGGCTCTTCTAGGTGAACTATATGAATGTCAAGCTCACCCTACGACAAGCCTATGCGATAAATACCTTTCGCAAATTAATAACCTACGACATAAGCATTAATTGGACACGTTTTTTTGGACGTTCAAGATAGTCTAGTTTTCCATAGCCAATTTTCTAACTCCTAACATGCACATCATTAAACAAGAGATGACAAACAAAGTAATTAACAATTAGGTTTCATGTGATCTTAAGTAAACACTAACTAGTTTAGCCTAGCGTAGTAACATAAAGAGAAGCAATTAGACAAGTGAAACAACAACACATCGACATGATTGAATGATTGATTTAAATAACTTATTTTAACAATACATGAGTTCTTCATTGACCAAAAAGGCCTAAAAAGTTGCTAAAACCCAACCAGGGTTCGGTGGTATAAGTTCCTCCAAAGTTGCACACACAATAATGAAAACAATGTGATTATATTTATAGATTTTAGCATGTGACAGCGTCACGTTAAGGTTGCGACACTAGTGATATCAAATAACAACATATTATTAGCATCATTTATCCCATGATTATTGCTTGTTTTATATTACTTTGTATGAGAATTGGTACTTAATCGTTTACTTTTGTATTTCTCAGCTGAAAACAAGCATTTGGTGAAAGTTAGCTATTTTGGATGTAAAATGGAGCAAAATGGATCAAGTTGGAAAAGTCTACTAAACTGAAGGTAGATACGCCATATCATTCTAAACAGATATGTTGCACATCAAAACTTAGACGAATATAAAAACCATTGCCTGACTTTGAAGAATACGCCGTATGGGTTTTCCCATATGCCGTATATAAAATATTGGTCAACATCTGACTTATTCTACTCCAGATACGCTGCATGACATCCAAGAGATAGGACATATTAGCTTGAAGACTTCACCAAGACATTCCAAGATTACGAAGAGGTGATGCGCCGTATAAGCATTAAAGATCCGCCATATCCTATTACGGTGTGTGAATATTCCAGAATATAATGATTTGATGCCAATAAACTTAAGAAAGAGCATCAATCACGACTCTCCTTTATTGATGCTAAGACGTTTTAAATTTAAAAGATTTATTATAAGTGCTTTTCCTATTCCTTCTATGTCGTAGGGTTAAAACCAAAAAATATTTGTTGTTGATCAAGGTTGTGCTAGCGATGAAGATTTTTTGAATCGCAAAGACTCCAGAATTTTTGTAGGAGATATAAACCATTTGGAAGCTAAGGATACAGCTAAAAAATTAGGATACAACTCAAAAAGCTAAGATTAAGTGGGCTATTGAAGGTGATGAAAACACTAACTTTTCCATGGTATTCTAAAGCAAAAGAGGAGACATCTAGCTATTAAAGGCATCCTTAAGAATGGGGAGTGGATTGAAGATCCAGAAAATGTCAAATATGAATTTTTGGCGTATTTTCAAAACCGTTTTCAACTGTCCATTGGGATAACTCCTTTGTTTATTGCCGATTCGCTTAAACATCTTGCTTCAAGTCAAAGTGGGTACTTGGAACAATAAATTACTCATGAAGAAATTAAGCGGCATGTTTGGGATTGTGGCGATGATCGTGCGCCGAGACCGATGGCTTTACATTCAAATTCTTTACTACTTGTTGGGATCTCTTAGAAGCGGATGTGGTCCGCTTTATGCAAGAATTCTTCCATACAGGTATATTTCTTAGAGGTTGCAATGCCTCATTTATAACTTTGATTATGAAGGTTTCTAATGCTAATTTTGCTACGGATTTTCACCCTATTAGCCTTATAGGGTGTCAATATAAAATAATTCAAAAAATATTAGTTAACAGAATTAGCACGATGATTGGATATTGTATTAGTTCGGAGCAATCGGCTTTTATTAAGGGTAGAAATATCCTTGATGGGCCTCTCATCCGAAATGAAGTCATGGCATGATATTGTAAATGCAAGAAAAAGCTCATGGTCTTCAAAGTCGATTTTGAGATAGCTTTTGATTCTTTGAGATGGGATTTTTTAGATTTGGTTTTCGAAAAGCTAGGTTTTGGTCTAAATGGCACTCTTGCAATTTTGAGATGCCTTATTGCCTTAGTTCTGCTCGTTCTTCTGTTTTGATTAATGGGTCCCCTACAAATGAGTTCGATATTTTTAGGGGCTTAAGACAAGGAGATCCCCTATCTCTTTTTTTTGGCTATGGAAGGATTGCATGCACTCACGTGCAAGGTTGAAGATTTGGGTCTTTACAAAGGTGCTTCTTTCGGCAGTGATAATATGAGCATTTCTCATCTCATTTATGCTGATGACATCATCTTTTTTGGAGAATGGTCAAGCGTAAATGTACACCACCTATTATATGTGCTTCATTGTTTCATAAAGTAACGCCCTTGGTGTTTGTGTTTCTTGATAACGAGGTTTTTGATATGGCGAGTATTATTGGTTGTGGTGCGGCTAAATTTCCTTTGAAATATCTCGACATTCTAGTTGGATGTAGCATGGTTAAATGTTCTAATTGGAATTCTATCATCCAGAAGTTCACCCTAAATTATCCTTATGGAAAGCTCATTTACTTTCGATTGGTGGTCGTCTTACTCATATTAAGTCGGTTTTAGGAAATCGTCCAACTTATTATATGTCGATTTACATGATGTCGGTGCTTGTTCAAAAGAAGCTTGAATCGTTGCGTAATAATTTCTTTATTGGTGGTGATCAAGGTGAGAAAAAAATGACTTGGGTTAAATGGAAAAAGTGCTTAGCGAGCAAGAAGTTAGGAGGCCTCGGTATTGGTAGCATTTTTGGGCTAAATATAGGGCTTTTGTTCAATTGGGTTTGGAGGTTTCATACTCGGTCTTTTGATCTTTGGGTTCGCGTATAAAAAGTATTTATGGGTTTCATGGGGGTATTAATGGCGATATTTCCATTGCTCTAATCTAAGTACACGGGGTGTTATTTTGTCTTCGATTAAATGCCTAAAGCAGAAAGGTATTGATCTTCATTCTTTATGCGTTCGTAAGATAGGTAATGGTGTTTCTACTCGTTTTTGGGAGGATATTTGGTCTGGGAATCAGCCCTTCAAAATTATTTTCCCACGTATATACATGCTAGATAATGATAGAGCTTGTTCTATTGGAAATTGGCTTTCTATTCTCGATTCGTGCTCTACTCTTAGGCATCCCCGAGGTGGGGCTGAATTGGATCAACTCATTGCTTTGTGTGCTCTGATTGGTGATGTAGTTCTTTTAGATGAATGTGATTCTTGGAAGTGGTTGTCAAACGACTCTGTTGGGTTTTTAGTTGCATGTGTTCGATCCTTGGTTGATGTGACAACTGGCAATTAGGGAGCCCATTTTAGGTAACTGCATTACGCTAAGTTAAACCGAGTAGTTGCCTTTAGAACTATTCCGGTTAACCATGATTTGTTTTGATATCGTTTATTGGTTTTTATGATTTATTTTATTATCGTATGAGTTTTAGCCCTTTACGTTAAGCACTATGTGATTCGGCACAATAAAATCCTATAACGAGAGATAACGTAACTTTTAAACCGTAACACGAAACTTGACACATAAATAATCAAAACTCGTGGAAAAACGTAAATAAAAGCGATAGAAAGTCGAAGGAAAGTCGTGGGACACTCGTAGGACAAAATATGAGCTCGGGAAAAGGTAAACGAGGTAGTTTAACAAAAATAACGGGTTCGGTCCCCCTCTTTTTGGTGTAGCCCCCCATATTTTTAATTATTTTGAGGTCCCTAGCTCCATGTAAAAATCCCCACACCCTCTCATATCCCTCTTTACTTATTATGCTAAAATCAAATAAATGATACTCTTAAACACTTTTTTTTAATCTCAACTTAAGAAAAAATTGTCTCATTTAAACCCGCTCGCTGCATTGCGCAGGCATTTTAAAAATCGTTTCCTAAAAAATTGAAGTCGTTCGATGATAAGCCTTCATAGGCTTGATACACTTCATATGTCTGACTGTGAAATGTTGGTGTCAACTGAACATCCTCACGTACGCTAAGATATTTGAAAGTCCATGAAGAAGACTTTAGACACTCCATACGGAACATTTCATTTGATCTAGAAATGTCTCCACTAGGGATAATCGCGAGTTTGCTTGATTCTGCACCTTCATCTATTGAAATTGAAGGGTGAGCAAAATCCAACTAGGATCGTCATGTTTTTAGGAGGCTTAAAGCGAAAATACAATCTAGAAATTTGATATCTATAATTTCAGATGATGGTTTTATGTATATGAATATTCAAAAATTGCGTATACAAATATTTTATTTTTTGTAAGACTTATATATGAGTTCTAAAAGTGACACTCATATATCCAATTTTCGAATCAATTCCAACTAAATTTTTAGATATCCGAATATGGATATTTTTCAACACCCCTAATTTTGGCCTTTTTCTTTTACCTAGTTTAGATCAAGTCCAGTATTTTTTTTTATTTCATTCGTATTAGCAAATAATTTCGAGTTATATCATCTATTTCAAGAAATCTTAGAAAGTTGGAGATATAACAAGAAGCATAAAAGTCGAGATACATATAGGGGCTTAGAAATTGGAGGCCTTAAAAAGTCGAAGACCTAAAGCGGTAACTTTAGTAGCTTTACCTTAAAGACAACTTTATTACTAAATGAATTATACGTAGTAATAGTATAGATATAAGAAGAATAACAATTTCAAACATTATTTGTGACTCATGGCTTTACTACCACTTATTTATACTTCGAAATCACATATTTCATGTTTCTTTCATCCAAGCAATGGCACTTTAACGAGACCATTAACAAGCTTATCAACAAATTAATGAACCCTACTGAAACACATAATCAGTAGATATGTTTGCTATCAATTTTATTATTTTTTGGGTAAAGGGGAGTAATCCTGCACCCTGGTAAATATATTAACCAAAAAGTTTAAGTACAATGGATATGAGTGCAATCCCATATTTCAGCCCGTTACATAGGCATAAAGCTTACATAACAAGATACTACCTATTTTCTAAACAAGAAACAAACCACTACTCTAATGATAACATAGGACATAACGAAAGAAAATTACTTCCTAGGTCCTTGAAGCTTGGTGCCATACATGGCATTAAAGGCATCCAAATTCACGGAAGATCGAAACTGTTTCGCATAGTCATCGTAGTCATAGTCATCGTACTCATCTTCAAACTCTTGGCCACCACCGAATAGATTAGCAGACTCATCAAATGGGTTAGCAACCACCTCATCTTCAGAATCAGACACCACGATATCTCCCACTTTAGAAAAAGGGTTAACTCTCTTAGCAGAAGAGACATGCAGAATACAAGAATCACTAGTTTTAGGAGACACACCCGACTCCATCTCTTTCAAATCACTCACAAGGGGTTCTTGTGATGCAGTACCTGTCTTAGTAGACTTATCTTCATTAACTTCCATTGTACGACCATAATCCACATCCTTGTTGGTGTCATTTGAAGGAATACCAAAAGCATCCGTATATTTCATATTAAGAACATCAAACTGATTAGATGTAGAGATCTTTGTTCCAATCGAACTAGCCACATCAGAAGCATTCTTCTTAGTGACTTCCACATTCTTAGGTTCAGGAGGAGTCTTTTTGGGTTGATATTGAAACTGCTTACCCACAACAGTTTAGTAAACCCTCCTTGACCGGAATAGTAGAACCACCTTGCTTTCCTTCTTCTTATTATTGATCGTCTTGAAACCATCATTAACACGCTTAGTAGGTCGAGCGGGAGGTTCAACAACTTTCGGACATTCAATAAGAGTATGACCAAAAATCTTACATTTATCACAATGAGGTGGTTTCCACTCGTATTCAACCCGTATCTTCTCAATAGTCGAACCCGACCCATCAAGTAACGGTATCTCAACAGTAAGGCTATCCCTAAGCACCTCATCTGACTTCACTTCAATCATGCATCTAGCAAAACTACTACGACCCCACGAGTCCTTGCACATTTGGCTAGTAAAAGCATCTAACCTTTTGGGCATGCCTATCAATGTGGCAAGGAGACTAAGGCCATCATCAGAAAACATAGCAAGAGGAACATCATAGAATTTAACCCACACCGGGATGTTGGTCAAATCCTCTTTAAGTAAGTTGGTGTTCAATGTCCATGGTTTAAGAATAATAGGTACATTTCTAATCAACCAAGGGCCGTTTTCAAGAACATCATCAACACCTTTCTTCGAATTGAACTTAAAGAAGAAGAACCCCTTTGCATTCATCATTACCTTTTGTATATCAATTTTATTATTGCAATATTGCTTTTCCATTTCTTAATAACAACGGTTGCTTCCGTTGCTAGCATTAATTCTTAGTAGCTCAGGCAACGGTTTGGTGTAATCACTTGACTCGCAGAAATTGATTCAACAAGAAAGGAGTTGATTACAGATCTATCACTTTCACTTTTTTTTCTCCTTCCCAAGATGCTACACGAGAACTCATAGGAGATGTTACACAAAAACAACTTTATGTGTGAGAGAGAAAATAGGTGAGATGATAGAGAGTGTGAGAGAAAATGGAGACAAAGAAGAAGATGAAGGTTGGGAGGAAGTTAGAAGACGACAAAAGGGTGGCAGGTCTATCCTTAAAGAAGCAAATCAATCCCAAGGTATTGTCAAATTCTTTGTGTCCAATATCCCCGACAGATGTAGGCCATGGGATCTAGCTTCTTGTTTTGAACCTTTTGGTTCGATTGCTGGGACTTTCATAACTCGAAGGAGGCTTGCTAAAGGATTTAGATTTGGTTTTGTTTCATTCAAAGGAGTCAATGATTGGAAGACTTTGGAAGATAGTCTGCAGGGGATTAAGTTGGGGGGAAATAAACTAGTGGTTAACCTTGCTAAGTTCGCGCTTGAGAATGAACGGTTGGGCTCCCATGGAGCAGCTCCGGCTCAGGCAAACCCTTCTACTACCTCCCTTAGGAGGACTGGTGCTTCAAAGATTGGGAGATCCTTCAGTAGTATGGTAAAGGGAGATGGGGAGGCACCTTCAAAGGTGAAGGAAATCGCTATCGATCCCTCGGTTAACGAACTAGCGGCGTTACACGAATTGGCCCTTGTGGCAAGCTGCAGTAGCTTCAAAGTTTTGACGGATTTGAACGTGCTACTGGGCAATATTGGAGACCCAACCCTCCAGCTCCAATACTTGGGAGGACTTGATGTATTATTGGTGTTTAGTACTATACCCAAGGCCTGCGATTTCATGGCCAGAAAGGATAAGTGGGGACAGTGGTTTAACAAACTCGAAATATGGAGGGGGCAGTCTCTAACCTTTGAGAGAATAGCATGGGTAGGGATTTATGGTGTGCCTCTGCATCTTGCAAATGTATCTACTTTCAACACTATCGGAGAACAGTTCGGCAAAGTGGTCTTTCCCGCTTTGGTCAATGAAGGCAATAAAAACCGGACTGTTGAAGGTATTGGTATATTGGTCGGAGAAGGAAAGGAAATCAAGGAGCAGGTGGTCCTTTCATGGAGAAACAAAAAATATAGGGTGTGGATTTCGGAGAAGATGGTCGACTGGTCCCCCAATTGTGACATCTTAGTTCCAGGGAGTCATATCCCATCAGATTCAAATCCTCATTTCGAGTAATTCATCGTCAAGCTCCAACGTTAGGGTTGGCGGTGAGGTGAAAGTGGTAGGGGAAGAGACAATGCATGGGAGTGGTGGGGGAAACGAGGAGTTGCATGGGGAAATGCCAGGTCCAATTAATGATGTGGGGCCAGAAAATGATTTTGTTTTTAATTCTGAGTCACCGAGAAGTCGAAGGGTAATGGTCAGCGAGAGTCAACACAAGAATGGAACTTTAGTATTGGGCCATCTCCCAGGCCCAGGAAACGCCCAAGAGAGTCCGATCCGTTTTATTAGACAAACTATTGGGCCTCAACAAAGGAAATGTAGATGTTGAGATAGAGGTTGAGAGCAATGGGCCTCTTAAATCGATTTTGGCAACAGCTTCAGTACCTGAGAAGAGTTGGGATCTCAACAACTCCCCATCTCTTAACACCAACCATAATGATCATCAGGAGGATGGTAGGGAGGAGGGCGAGTTCCGACCTACTATAGATGATATCGAAAAGGACAAGAAGATAGATGATGAGGTTGAGGAAACACTCGAGATGGGCAAGTCGAATGGGGTGGACCTCTCTGAGGTTCGGGAAGTGCTAAGAGGTAAAATTGTAAAAGAAGGTATTAATCCCGTTTTCCAATGAATGTCTTGTCGATTAATATCAGGAGAATGGGGGGGATTTAAAACCTAAATGGATTTATAGACAAAAGTATAGAGAAAAGGTGTCTTTTTTGGCGATTCAAGAAACTCAATGTGGGGGGATAAGAGAGAATGTTATTCGGAGATATTGGGGTAGAAATGATTTCGATTTCGACGTAGTAGAACCATTGGGCAAATCGGGGGGCTTAGTTAGTGTTTGGGACCCCGGTGTGTTCAAGAAGGTGGATTGTATTAAAAGGAATAATTTTTTGATCACTCATGGTTACATAAAAGGCATCGACACTAGGATCTTCATTGTTAATGTTTATGCTCCCCAGTTAAGAGGAGATAAAAAAGCGGTTTGGGATGAGTTATATAGTTTGAAAAATGGCAACAGTGGGTGGTGGTTTATGATTGGCGATTTTAACTCGGTTAGAACTAGTGTCGAAAGAAAAGGGTCTACCTTCAAGAGAAATTGTGCTAAAGATTTCAACGATTTTATTATGGAGGCTGATCTACACGAATTCGAAATGAAAGGAGGCAAATTTACATACCTAAAGGAAGATGATAAAGGAAGGAAATTGAGTAAGATTGATCGATGTTTGGTTAGTAGAGAGGTCTTAGACAGGTGGCCGACGGCATGCTTGAGAGTCCTCCCTAGATGGCTTTCCGACCATAGCCCGATTCTTCTTTCGTTACTTGACATCAATTTTAGGCCCAAACCGTTTCGAGCTTTCAACTCGTGGCTAGAATATCCAGAATGTATTGAAGTTATAAAAAAAGCCTTGGAGACTTTTGAATTTGTGGGGGAGCCAGACATTAAGCTTTTGATGAAATTTAGATGGCTTCGTAAACACCTTAAAGAATGGCGGGACGAGTTCATTCAAAAAGAAAGCGAGGAAGAAGAATTGTGTAGGAATGAGCTTGAGGAGCTGGACAAGGCCATGGAAGACGCCGATTTGTCGGAGGAGGATCAGTGGATTAGGACCGAAAGCAAAAAAAGGTTGGAAGAGATTGAGTTTCGAAAAACTAAAGACCTTAAACAAAGATCAAGAAATAAATGGGCAGCGGAAGCTGATGGGAATAATCGTTTTTTCCATGGGTTAATTAACAATAGAAAAAATAGCAACTCAATCCAAGGATTAATGATCGATGATGTGTGGATCGATAAACCCAAGCTGATTAAGAAGCACACATTTGAATTCTTTAGGGAAAAATTTAAGGAGGATTGGATGGAAAGACCGAGTCTCGATTGTGGTATTACGTCACAATTACCAAAGGAGGTCACAGGGAAACTTGCATCACAATGCAGTATGTTTACTAAAGAAGAGATCAAACGGGTTTGATTTGAATGTGGGAAGATCGGGCCCAAAAGTTTCTAAAGACGGCTTCCTTTCAAATATATAAGAAGATTTTGGCCTCACTTTGAAGAGGATTTTGTTAAGGTTTTCGAGGCCTTCTATGAAGGTAGGGGTTTTAATAGGGGGTGAGAACGCATAGATTTATAACTCGGTTCCAAAAGTTAGAGACCCGGCCACTTGCTATGACAAATAGACCGATTGAAACCTTGTTGGCGCTTACTTGCAAAATCATATCCAAGGTTAACGCATGCAATAGGCTCAAGTTGGTGTTAAGTTCTATTATCTCGATTAACCAATCCGCAATGTATTCTTGGGGACAAATTGATTTTGGACGGTCCCTTAATCCTCAATGAAGTGGTGTAAAGTGGGATACTTTAATAAAAAGTGAAGAAAAGATTTTTATCTTCAAGGTAGATTTTAATAAAGCGTATGATAACGTTAATTGGAATTTCCTCTTGATTTTGTCCAAATGTTGTGTAAAAAGTGAGTTTCGGCCAAGTTTAAGCAACCGTAAATAATTTATTACAACTACGCTATTCAAGCGGTTAGTCATTTTGAAAAATATGCTTGGTGATCTCGATTTTATTAGAAGACATTTTGTTACAAAAGTTCTACATCATCGTTAAAACAGCCTTCAATATGGTCGTTTTAGTTACTGTAACACTTGTCTCGTAAAAATAATATAGTTTTTCTAAAATAATAGTTACGGCAATTTTGTGAAACATGTATATCTTTGTCGTTATAAATCCGTTTTCACGTTATAATCGTCCTTAACTTCGTATCAAAGTATACTAATATATTTTGACAAGTCAAAATAATTTATAAAGCTTAGGACTCGTTTTTGACTTCGTACAAAATAAAAATACCTTCTTGAAATTTAGAAAAATATATATTTAAATAAGTCAACTTGTAAATTCATAACTTCTTCGTTATAACTCCGTTTAATCCGTTCAGCGACCCACGGATTCGTTTTAAAGTATATTTTCTAAATATCAAGGCCAAAAATTCGTGCCTACTGTCGGATTTTCCAGAAAAACAAAATAAGAACAGACCACTATATATACTTGTCGAAAATAGTTTTTCTCGTACTAAACCTATTTCAATCCCTTCAAATCAACTCCAAAGCTAATATAATCCTACCATACACCTTCTTAGGGTGTCATGGGTTCCTAGACATCATCAAGACCATTATATACCAAGGGAATAATTATAGGATGACTTTATATGTATAAAACTCAAAAAAATCAATGAATAAATGGTATAAATATACACAAGTCTTGCATGCTTGTACAAAATATGAAGAAATAAATATGAAATGATAAGGAAAAATGAAAAATGTAAATGATATGCTTACAAGTAACTATGATGAGGTGCAAAGAACAAAGGTTTAACCTAAACACCCTAGGTTTTTATTTCAAAACCTTAATAAGAGTGTGATCTAGATTGTAATAACTTGAGCTTGAAAAAAAATTTTGATGATCCCTTTGTTAACACCTTGAAGGCCGGTTCTATGGAGAGAAAAACCAAGAGAGGAAACTTTCTACTTGATGAATTATTATGAGTGAATGAAATGAGTGAACTTTTACTTGGAGTATGGATATAAACAATCAAGAAAATAATTCACCAACTAATAAATGCCACCCTCCCCTTGGTCGGCCAAGGGAGGATTTGTCAAATTATATATATATTTTTTCTTTATAATGTATAAAATTTGTAATAAATGTAAGTATAATGTACATGTAACATTACTTGTAAGATTTAATATACATTTGTGTATTTAAGGAAATTTTAGGTGAAAGTAATTTTAATAGATCAAAGTAGAGTATAATGATATCATAAAATTGTAAAATACATTCCTTGTGAAATTTGAGTGATAATAATTATCGTGTCGTTTTTAAGAAAACGTCGTAATAATATAAATTTAACGATTTATATACAAAATAAATTTAAAACACTAGGTAAACTCAAAATATAGTTTTAGAAACTCTGAAGAGGATTTTGTTATTTTTCGAGGCCTTCTTCAAAGATTTATAAGGTAGAGAGACTTAAGCGAATATAGACCGAAAGCTTGCAAAATCATATCCAAGGTTCTGGCAAATAGGCTCAAGTTGGTGTTAAGTTCTATTATCTCGATTAACCAATCCGCTTTCTTGGGGGACAAATTGATTTTGGACGGTCCCTTAATCCTCAATGAAGTGGTGTCGTGGGCTAAAAAAGTGAAGAAAAAGATTTTTATCTTCAAGGTAGATTTTAATAAAGCGTATGATAACGTTAACTGGAATTTCCTCTTGTCTATTATGTCTCAGATGGGATTCCCTGAAATATGGTGTAATTGGATCCTCGGGATTTTATCATCGGCGAGGTCATCTGTCCTTGTTAATGGATCTCCCACCTTCGAGTTTCAATGCCATAAGGGGATGAGACAAGGAGATCCTATCTCCCCTTTCTTATTTTTGATCGTGATGGAGGCGTTTTCTTGTATGATGAAAAAAGCCAAAGACAGTGGCATCTTTCATGGTCTACAACTTCCCAATAATGGGCCCTCAGTTTCGCACCTGCTGTACGCTGATGATTGCTCATTGTTGGGCGATTGGTCTATCCAGAACATTAATAAGGTAACACGTATTCTCAGATGCTTCTATCTCGTTTCGGGCTTGGAAATAAATGTTGGGAAATTGCTAATTTTTGGAGTGGGAGTGGAAGAGGAGGAGGTGAGAAGGGTGGCGGGGGATCTTAAATGTAGATCGGGGTCAGTTCCTTTCGATTACCTTGGTATTCGAATTGGTGGGAATATGAACCGAGTTTCCAGTTGGGATTTCATGTTCGAAAATTTTAAAGCAAGGCTTTCTAAGTGGAAAGCTTCAAGTCTGTCGATTGGTGGCAGGGTGATTCTAATTAAAGCCGTTCTCGAGAGTCTCCCCACTTACTACCTTTCATTGTTTAAGGCCCCGTCTAAAGTGTTAGAGGGCCTCGAAGGGATCATAAAAAGATTTTTATGGGGAGGATCGGATGAAGTCAGGAAAATCCATTGGGTGGCTTGGGATCGTGTGTCCTCTCCCGTCAAGGCGGGTGGCCTCGGTTTAGGAAGATTATGGGACTCCAATATCGCTCTCATGTCTAAATGGATTTGGAGATATAAATCGGAACCTGAGAGTTTGTGGCGTCGAGTGGTGGATGCAATTCACGGGACGAAAAGATGTTGGCTGCCTCTCCCTATTTGCAACAAATTTGCGGGGGTGTGGGCGACTTTAGTGAAAACTATTTCTAAGGTTAATGTGGCCGGGGTCATGCTTGAACAGCTTTTTAAAGGTGTCGTGGGCAAGGGGAACAACATACGCTTCTGGATCGACCCATGGGTTTGTGACAAACCTCTTAAAGAGGAGTTCCCCTGTTTGTTCCGAAAAGATAAAAACAAGAAGTGCCTTATTAGTGATAAGTTCAACTTGGAGTCGGGAGTTTTTGATGATTATTGGGGGGACACAAGAACTGGTATATTGACGGAGGAAGACGAGGAGAGGCAGAGATTGGAAAGTTTGCTGATGAGGGTCTCGATGAGTAATAGAGATGATAAGTGGCAATGGCTCGGAAATAATCAGAATGGTTTTAGTGTTCAAGCCGTAAAAAAGTTCCTGAGGAGTAGTTTGGACTTTAGCGATAGATTTAAGTGTAAATGGGTGAAATGGCTTCCAAACAAATGCAATATTCTTATGTGGAGGATAGGTTTGGATCGCATTCCAACGTTGGAGGCTCTTAGGGTGCGTAAATGTGTTTTCGACTCTACGGCTTGCATTCTATGTAGCACGGCTGATGAAACTATTGAGCACCTTTTCTGCTCATGTGAGGTGGTCATGGATATATGGCATATGGTGGGAAGATGGTGCAAGATGCCTCCTCTATACTTATTCTCTCGATTCGATTTATTTGAGCTTCACAATATTGCGGGTTTGGATAGAAAGAAAAAGGAGATTATCAAAGGTATCATCTTCACTTCCTGCTGGTGCATTTGGAACTCAAGGAACAATTGTCGGTTTGCTAATGCTAGAGTCGACGCACGAAGAATTTTCCTTGATATCAAGTCTCTTAGTTTCCTTTGGTTTAGTAATAGATCTAGAGGCTGTTTAGTTGATTGGAAAGATTGGTACTCTTTCAACATTTTGTAATTTTTGGTTTTTTGTTCCCTTCATCAGTTTTTTGATATGAGTGTGTTTTTGTGAATAAAAGTAAACTTTAAAAAAAAAAAAAAAAAAAGTAGCTTATAATTGTACCATCATTAGCTAGGATAACTAGCTAGCATCACTATCACGACTTCTCACCATACGACAAAAATCTAACATTGCCTTAATATTGGTGTGTGCATTGATGAGTTAAATAATGAGTTGACATCTCACTAAAAATGTTTTAATATGGTTTTGACTTTTTTAAAAGTAAAACTAAAAAGTGGAGAGCACAACCGAAAGTAAGTTACAAAACAAAATGGCCCAAGCCTATTTTATAGTGATATCAAGTATTGATCGAAACAACTAAGTAGAAACTTACAAAAAAAAAAGGAAAGGTAGTAGAAACTTACAAATTAATACTCATTGAACCACTTAAACTTATTAACTAAAAGAGTTATTAATTTATTGATATTTATTTTTTTATAAATTAAGGAATTAGAACCTGCAAAAATTTATTCTAGAGAGTTGAGTAATTTTCTACTGCAATTAGATTAACTGTTATTTCCATATAAAGTTATAAACAATAGAATGACGATATCATAACAGATAACTGTGAAAAAATCTTAAACACTATACAATATACTAGGTGGGTACCCGCATTAAACTATGACGATGGATGATACAATGCCTTTGTTTGTCACTTATTACAGAATTAGAGGATCATACAAGACTTATGTGTTACACCTGATAATTAAAAAAGGAAATCCTAATGCATACTTGAGCAACATTTGATTACATAAAAAAGAAAATCGAAATGGAAAAAGAATATCCCCTGTTTTGTTACCTCTGTTTAACTCTTGTATGCCTTTTGACTTTGGTTGACAAGAATGAGAGAGAGAAACACACAGCTCACAAAGTGAAAATGATTCTCCTTATTACTTCAAAATGAAAGATACAAAGGTTTTATACAATGTAAACAGATGGGAGGAAGGAGATGGGAGGAAGGAGAAAAGAATAATGTAAAAGTTACAAAACAAACCCTACACTATTTCAATGTTCCAATATGAGTCCTTCAACTATTAACCAACCCTCTTTACACTCCCCTCAAGTTGAGAGGTGGAAGGACCGCAAGCTCCCAACTTGGACATTAATTTAGAATGTCGATCATTGGAAGAACTTTAGTAAACACATCACCACCGGTCTTTAGTGGAAACATGAGAAGGTAGGACTTCCCATTCTTGACTTGATCCTTACATAATGGCAATCCACTTCTATATGCTTTGTTCGCATGGAAGACCGGATTGGCACTATATATATGGCACTTGATTATCACATTTCAAATCTACAGACCAAGATCTTTGAGCCCCAAATCTTTCAACAATGTCACCACTAAGTAACTTCACAACATGTTAGGGCTATAGCTCAGATTCACTTCGGTGATGATCTAGACACCACTTGTTGCTTCTTAGATTTCCATGAAATAGGTGATTGACCCAAAGAAAATACAATAGCCATGGTGGACCTTCTTGTCATAGGACAACTAGCCCAATCATCGTCACAATAGGCAAATCAAATGAACAAATGAACCATTAGCTAATAATATACCTTGACCGTGAATTCAACAAATATCTCATCAAATGTTTCACCGCTTGCATATGCATCGATGTAGGATTTTGCATAAACCGCTCAACAACCGCACAAGATAGCAAATATCGTGTCTTGTTATTGTGAGATATATGAGTTTGCCTATGTATCTTCTCAGATACTGGATCGTAAAGGAGTTCCCATGTCCGCTTGCAACTTGATATGAGAATCCATAGGCAACTTGTATGGTCTTGCATTAGTCAAACCAAACTTCTTGAAGTAAATCAAGAGTGTACTTTTCGAGAGATGAAAATGCCTTGGTCACTTTTGCACACCTCCAACCCTAAGAAATAATTCATCCGACCCAAATCCTTCATGTGAAAATGAGTACTTAATTGTGTTTTAAGAGCTTGAATCGAGTGTTGCTAGAACCAAGTGATTAGAAGATCATCAACATAAACAAGGATCGCAGAAGGATTCAAGATCTGTCTTGATGAACAATGAGTAATCACCTTAGATCGAGTATAGCCAAAGGACAACAATGTCAAGAGAGTTTGGCAAACCACCGCCTAGGTGCTTGTTTGAGGCCATACAAGGACTTCTTGAGTTTGCATACTAAACTTGAATCGCAGGAACATTTTGCACACTCTCCCCTTTCCAATATACCCTCGAGGCATTTGCATATACACTTCTTCAAAGAGATCACCATGGAGAAAGGCATTAGACACATCCATTTGACAAATTTCCCAACCTTTCATGGTCGCCATCGCAAGTAAAGCTCTAATACCACCATTTTTGCCATCGAGCAAAAGTTTCTTCATAGTCAACACCTTTTCTTTGCCTATTCCCATTCACTACAAGTCTAGCTTTCTTCTTGTCAAGTGTACCATCGCCTTTGAGTTTGATTTTGTAGATCCAATGACAAGCAATAGCTTTCTTCCCTTTAGGTAGAACAATACTTCCCATGTATCATTCTCTCTAATGCTCTTAGCTCCAAATTCATTGCATTACACCAATCTTCTTCTTTAACCGCTTTTGAAGTAAGTAGGTGCCGATCGAGCCACCAAAGCACATAGAAAAGCATGAAATTGAGATCAAGAGGAGTAATCGACACTTGATTAGCCTTTGGTTGATGAATTGGTGTTACATAATCTTTAGCCACTTGGAGCACTTGACACTCTAGTGGATCTTCCGATTCCCGCATCTTGAACACTAGTGGTTGGAATGAAAGATGGTGCAGTGTGAACAACATCGCAGATTCATGAACAACATCGCAGAATCATGAACAACATCGCAGATTCATGAACAACTTCACAGATTCATGAACAACTTCAGCAGAATCATGAACAACTTCAAGAAGAATAAAGGGCTCATGAACAGTTGTGTTGTGGACACAAAATCTTCATACCACAATGGTGAAGAAATGGGTGCAGCACAGTTGAAGAACTTGCAACATACTTGTTTTAGAGTAGGAAATATATGTTCATAGAAGACAACATCTCTTGACACAAACCTTGTATGATTCAAAGAAATTCGTAAGTTTGTACCCTTTTGATGTTGTGGATAACCCGTAAATAAACAAGGTACACTCGAATCAAATTTGTCAAGAACTCGAAGGATTACTAGCCATTGCTAAACAACCAAACACCCTTAGATGACTATACTGTGTTTAGATTGCAACAAAACTTCATAAGGTGTCTTAAATTTCAACACAAAGAATGGGAAATCATAATGAGATATGTTGCGTTGATAACACAACACCCCAATAATGTATGTGCAAATGAGCATGCAATCTTAGGGCTCTAGCTATCTCCAATATGTTTCTATGTTTCCTTTCTACCTCCCATTTTGTCGAGGTCTATCAACACATGAAGTTTGATGCTCTATTCCCAGTGAGTCCATAAAAGGGCCTATAGATCCTTTGAGAAATTCTAAGGCATTGTCTCGATCTCACCACTTTTATATCTTTTTCAAACCGCTTCTTCACAAAAGTAACAAATGACTTGAAAGTGGCAAAGGCATCGACTTTTCGACTAGTAAATATGTCCAAACAAAACTCTACTACAATCATCAACTATAGTGAGAAAATACTTATGATTCCCTATGGTTGGAACTTTATAGGTCCCCAAATGTCTATATGAATGAGTGAAATGGAACTTTGGAATGAGATTTACTAGCGTAATATGGAAGTTTTGTGAATTTTGCCATTGGACAAGTCAAACAAGAATTCTCATTAGAATGAGATACACTTTCGTGAATGTAGTAATATGTTTGAAAGTAGAATCGAAATGTGACCAAGTCTATGATGCCACAAACTGTAAGAATTATTGAAAACACTAAAAGCATAGTTTGTTGGAATGTAACAGTTTGAGAAAATGAAAATAGACTACAATCTTCAAGGGCGATACAACCATTGAAGAAAGTTGAGAATGAATTTGATCCGAGGAAGATTGAGTAGATGATAGAGGCCACTTGCTTTTACCCAAGCCCAACACCTTCCCGGTTTTCAAGTCCCGGATAACACGTAATTTCTCATAAAATGTAACAAAGCAATGAGAATCTTTTGTTAGTTTAGACCGACAAAAGCTTGAATTTGAAGGAAGGAACTATGAGAACATTGTTTAGCTTAAGTCCATTTTGTAAAGCAACATTGCCTACTTTGGAAATGATCAAGTATGTCCATTTGGCAAATTAATAACTGCTTACACTTAAGAGCCTCAACATCATTCAAATCATTGCTATCGGTGACATATGATCACTTGCCTCGTATCAATTATCCATCCTTCTATAACCCCATTCACACAAGAAAAACAAGAAAGTGTACCTTCTCCAAAAGGATGTTCCAATGCATTGGTCTCATCAATGGTCCGATTGAAATGAGGAATACTCTTCATTAGTTGCTCAAATTGCTTTGAAGTGAAGACCACATGACCACCCGCTTCAACCATTGCACTGCCTTTTTCACATAACCGGACCCAACCTTCCGAGGAGCTTTACCTTTCGTGATCGCTTATACTTGTAATGCCATGTAGGGTAACCAACTTTCTCCCAACATTTATCCGTGGATGCCACTTGTAGCCACATATGTTACACTTTCTTTGACCTCACCTTTGCTATAGAGGGTCAGATTCAACAATTGACCGTCCCGATCCAAATACTCCCTTTGAGACTCTTCTTGTCAAGCAAAGCACAAGCAGCTTCAACACTTGGTAAAGGAGAGTTTAACAACAATCGACTCCTTTGATGAGAAAATTTTTCATCCAAACCATTCAAGAACTGAAACAATCTTTGTTCTTCTTTTCGAGTACTCAAAGCGCTTAGAAAAAAAGAAATTTCGGAGTAATATTGACTATTCTTGGCAATTCATTCATTGAATCCAATTCTTCCCAAACACACTTCATACTTGTATAGTACTCACTCACGATCTTCCCGATTGCATAGTCTCATAAGTTTCTCTGCTCAACTTATACTTATGTGACCCATTGTCGAGAGCAAATCTTTTCTCAAGTTGAATCCAAATTGCATAAGGGCCCAATGAACATAATAGACTTTGCAATTGATTCAGACATCGAGTTCATTAACCAACTAATCACCGATTATTACATGTATCCCATCGTTTTGTAAATTCCCATCATCTTGTGATCTTGAACTGCTCCTCCGATGAAACCTAACTTTCTTTTGGTAGAAAGAGCAATTTCAACCGATCTTTCCAAGAACGATAGTTTTGTGCTCCTAACAATTTTTCATTCACCACAAGAGTACCAGGCCATCGAAGGATGCAAATACAATGGATTTTGGAACAAAAGAGATTGACTGCTTTGGCTAGTAGCATCGGTTGAAGAAGATGATGCCGCCATTGTTAACACGCATGAAGCTTCAACAATCTTGAAAGAACCGTTATAACAACCGATGATTCAACAAATTCGCCTTGAATAAGACACTTGAACCGAATCACTTTACCGTAATGTAGATGAAAATTGATAGTTATTGATGAAAGAATTGTGATGAGAATGATAGAAATGATGGAGAAATGATGATTTGATAATGATCGGAAAAAGTTAGTTACGGTGGTTTATGGTGATCGGAAAAGTTAGTTACGGTGGTTGTAACGGTTGTAATCGATCAAGAACTCACATCGAGCTCGATACCATGTTGACAAGAATGAGAGAGAAACACACAGCTCACAAGTGAAAATGATTCTCCTTATTACTTCAAAATGAAAGATACAAAGGTTTTATACAAGAAACAGATGGGAGGAAGGAGATGGGAGGAAGGAGAAAAGAATAATGTAAAAGTTACAAAACAAACCCTACACTATTTCAATGTTCCAATATGAGTCCTTCAACTATTAACCAACCCTCTTTACATAGCTTAACCAATGATGTGCATTAGGACATCAAAAAGAATTGCACAGTCATTCTTGAAGAAGTAACCTCATACGCCTATCGAAAGAGTAATACCAATAGTCGAGCTTTAGTCGATTTTAGGTAAAGACTAGTCGATTTTATATATTTTTATTTTTTATTTTATTTATTTTTTTAATAATGCAATTTATGCTATTTTAATGCTAAACCTAAAAAAAAATAAAGAAGAACATTGACATTATAAAGGAAACATATTATTATTGACTCGTATTTAAACACAAAACATTGAAAGAGAGCATGGTGAGATCTAAAGATAAACACATGCTGACATGCATGCAATATGCGTCATAATGAAAAAGAAGATAATCTGATGACGGCTTGATAGAAAGTAACTAAGAAAAAACGAAAGTCACGGCAATGTAGGGTGGGAAACGAGTGTAAGTTGTGAATCGTTGTTTTGCGTTTAGGGTTTTTAGAGGATCGAACCCTCTGATACCATGTTAACCGGTATATTGATTACATAATTTCCCACATGGAGATACGTTTTATTGATACGATATATACAGAAAAATACATAATGAAACCTTAATGGACCACAAACTCACAAGTCGGGCTTGGGCCGAATATCTACTCTAACACAAAGCTCATAAGAATAGATAAAGAGATGGAGTAGATTTTAGATAAACGAGAAACATTCACTCGTTTAAATACCATATAGTCATATACTTCAATAAGTCTTTTATAAGATGTCTTATTAAAAAAAATGTAAACTAAAAATGTATGCTCAAAAGTCAATTTCTTAAATTGTTTTTTAAAACAAAAAATGTATATTTGCATATGATTAGAACTAAAAATGTAGCATATTCGCGGCTTATACTTGTTTTCTTTTTCTTAAATTGTCATTTTAACCCCTAATATACAAAAAGAAATAGAAGTCAAAGCCTTGCCAAAAATGTATGCTCAAAAGTCAAAATGATCCGAAAATAGTTATTAGAAAATGTTGAAGAACTTAGAAGCCATTGCATTTAGAGATGCTTTTGTTGATGAAGAGAACGAAAATAAAATCCTAGAGCCCGAATGAAACCAATGTATATTGGTCACCAAACCAAAGATCACACGTATACATCACTACAATAAATGTATTATCTGCTCACACTATATAATTTACATTTTTTTTAAGTACGAAATTTTTGTTTGAATTTCACACTTCCACAAACGTGAACAAGGTTATTAAGTTTGTAAGCGTGAAGATATAAGAAAATATTATTACATTTTCTCACACAAAGTTTTGAAGAAAAATTGTTTACTATAGACACAAATATAATTTTTTTTTAAAGCTTGTGTCATTCTCTATAGTAGTTTACAAAAAGGTTTATAAAATGAGGATGATTTCTAAAAAAGTTGTAAAACATAATAAGCATTCGTTTTCATGCTTGTGTGACATGAATTTAAACATTATAAAACAAAATGGTTTATAAGCTCCAATGAAGTAATACAAGTATCAATCTCTAAAAAGGTTTCACAATAGTAGATACTCTTAAAAGTAGTTACAATTTTGTGACACGCAATTTCTTCATGCGTCATCCGCTTAAACAAATTTGGCGTAACAAATATCGCTACACTTTTAAGACACAAAACTTATTTATATACACGCTAATACACAAGCAAAAGTGTGCCAAATTCTATGATTTTCTTATATGTATTCCCGCTTGTAGATGTAACAAATATGTGTACATTTATAAGTGCGAAGAAATTGAATTTTTGTTCACTTTATAAAAACGTGAAAAATAAAGTGTAAACAAATAACATTTTTGTTAATTGCGTCCTCGTTGATACTTTCGATCTTCATAACAACCGCCACAATCCCTTGCTTAAACCTCCCTCATTACCGATATTGCTCTTAACATGCAAATTCACTCATCCAAAAGCTACACAAATTTGTAAATTGTCATGTATGTGTTTATTAAAAGATAATTGTGTACGTGTTATTATTGATTGATGTTTGATGTTACAAATAGAGCTGTAACACTGCAAAAATCTAAGGATGGCCTGTTTAATATTGTTTTGACAAGCTTTGACAATTTAAATAATACGTTGACATCGTACTAAACTAAGGCTTTAGAATATTTTAAATAATATTCCGAAAGTCAAAACCCAAAAATAGGGATAAGTCCATATATACCAATTTAAAAATAAAAATGTCATATATATCAAAAATACAAGTTTTGAATGCATGGGGTACAATGTATTTAATACATGTTTTGGGTAAATATGACATTATAACGTTTAAGTTGGTTAAGTATGGAATTGACCAAAAATATATATATGGAGACTACAACCAAAAGTATGTTACAACATCAAAATTGGTATAGGCCTGTAATTCTGGTGATATGAAGTATAATCAAATGAATGAATAAGATTAATAGGTATTTAAAGATAAACACTAGAATAACATTTTTTTTTGAACGATGATTTTGATAAAAGGAAAAAAATCTAGCAATGAGAAAAACTTGAACACATAATTTCTAAATTAGCATAGCATCAAGGAGGAAAACTCTAGTGAGATTACTCTGTAGAAATCGATGATCATGTGCTATAACCAGCTTAAGATATTAAACAGAAGGCCAACTAACTAAACACAAACATATGTTGCGCAGAACTCTCAAGAAGAGATAAAGAGACGAGACGCAAGTAGTTTACTTTGTTTCTTTTCTTTTTTCTTTTTTTTCCCTAATTGTTGTTGATATATATTTAAAGGGATTTGCTAACAACAACCTTATGGTTTTATTTAGGGTTTTTTTAACTTGTGACATGGTGGCACTAGTTTAGAAGTGTTTAATGAAGGCAATTTTGTTTTTTTAAATAACTTAATTTTCATATAAAACATGAGTAATTTTGATAGACATCATAAATTTAGAAAAAAAATTAATATCAACAAACATGAAAGTATGGTAATTTGGATATCAACGAACATGAAAGTTTGGTAATTTGGATATCAACGAACATGAAAGTATGGTAATTTGAGTATTGAAATTCTCATAAATGAATGAATATATATAAGTCTGATATGTATGTATTTATTGAAATATAAGAGTTTGTGTTACTGATGGATGAATATTGATGTTACACACTTGAGGTATTAAACAGACGACCCACAAATTTAACACTTTGTTTACTTTGTTGTAAGCTTTGTTTTAAAGACATATTTTCAATAACTAGCAAGAAGCTAGAAGATAAAAAAATTACAATGTATTTTTACAAGCCATTATAGAAGTATCACTCCATTCAAGCCAAAGCCGTTTTACATTTCTATTTCTATGAAGAATCCAAGTGTAAGACGACTTGTATATCTTCTCCAATACTGTTTTTGTGAGGTGCTTTCATGTCAAAGCACACTCTATTCCGGTAACACCAAATTAAATGATCCAAGTGGCCGTTTGAACAACAACATCGAAGCAAACCTTAGCCGAAGTCTTTAGTTTAACCGTATCAGTACTCCAACCGAGCAAGTTTTGGAGGTCCGTAGAACTTTGTTGTAAGATATGATGTCTGATATTATATAAAATCAATAAATGTGTGGCATATTGCTTATGATTAATATTTATAATTGTAGCATATTCGCGTTTGATTCTTGTTTTGTGTTTCTAAAAATATCATTTTACCTTTTATTATACGAACATAAATAAAAGTCAATCCTCCCCAAAAATGCATGCTCAAAAGTCAAAATGATCGATATAGCAATTATAAATTGTTAAAAACCTGAGTAGCCATTGTGTTTGGAAATTGCAAATGGTTTTGTTGATGACAGTATGAATACAAAACTCTAGAACCCAAATAGAACCCGCGACAATGCTCACCTTTTAATCTAAAGCCACCACAATGTTTTCCATCTTCACGATGGCCACCGTAATCCCTTGCTTAAACCTCATTCATCAGCAGTGTTGTTCCTAACTTACAAATTTACGTACACATAAAAAGTAGAGGTGGCAAAACGGGCGGGCACGAGCACGGGCTAAAACGAGCACGGGCTAGAATGGGCACGAGCTTAAAGCAAGCACGGCTAAAGGCAGACACGTTATACAAATCGCTAATAAAAGACCTAAACGACAAAAATAAATTCCTTAAACGTAATATCTTATTTATATTAAAAACTTAAATATATTATATATAAAAATTTATTTAATACGATCGTAATGTTCTTCAATTGAGAAAGAAGCGCTGCTAGTACCATTTAAGTTTTCAATTCGCTTATATGCTACCATTTCAAAAAGAGGGGTTAAATGTGACAAAATCTTTAAAATTATTCATTTACCAATCTTTTCTTTTTGACATTTCACACCTCTAATAAAAAGCCACAAAAAAGTGGTAAATTGATATATATGTTTATTGCATATGATTAAAATTGACAAATATAGTAGCATATTCTCAACTGATGCTTGTTTTCTCTTCTAAGATTACTTATCATGACTATAACACACGTTAGAAATATACGTCAAGTAAAGCCTCCCCCGCATACTGCATGCTCAGAAGTCAAAACTATTCGATATCAGGAATTGAAATTTTTACAAAACCTGCAAACAAATTTCATTTGAAGATGAGTTCGTTGGTGAATAGAAAAGTCCGAGAACCCTAATGAAAATCGAGATACGTGCTCACCAAACGAGATACTACTTATATTCAAGATATTCAAATATTCTTGTTTCTACCTGCAAGACCTTCAATCAGATTTAGATAGCGTATAATCATTTAATTTATAGATGGTATCTAAATAAGTTTTATAATAAGAGCATAATATCATAATTTTATATACGTTGGTCAGAGATCGTGCAATTTAAGATTTTAAAAACTCACGCACGATTGGTTCCTCGATCACTTGGGTCATTGTCAATGACAGATCTATCGAAGGTTTACGCGAAGAAACGTAAAATCCTTGAATCAATGAGCTAGTAAGTTAATTTATGTTTGTATTATGGATGGTTAGTTAGGGTGTGTGTCCGTCAAACGCCTCGATTCGACAAGCAGAAACATCGCCGTGAATATATGGTGCGCACGCATTTTTGGCGCTTTCTTCTCTACCTACAAGAATCAGAATCACTCACTGATGTGTGTGTCATTTTATATAGTTTAAAATTATTATTTAATGTTTGCTTGGTGAGGGTATTATTTTAATAGTCAAATTTATTATTAGGATAGAATATACAATACCAATTGATCACTTTCGTTTGTGGTACATAATACATAGTACATGAATTGTATATGCATAAATAAACTTTTTTTGGCTGCAAAATTTATTTGAGAGCCTAGTGAAGTACTAGAAAGTGGTAGTATTTCAACCATATATAACTCAGCTATATAGGCAATCAACTAGAGAATAAAGCACTTAGTTTCTTACGTGTTATGTTTTTAATGAAACCAAAGTTCACTTAATTATATCCATAGTATTTGTTGTTAATTGGCGGGACATGTAGTTGGCCTCTCCATTGTGTCAGTTGGTATTTGACGGAGAAAGACGGGCAATCTGGTTGGGCCGAAAGTTGGAAAAGCAGTTAACCTCGTAAAGAAGTGGCTCCTTTACTGCTGCCATTCTTCGTGGCCTGATTATGTGCATGAGCATGCAATTCACACCTGTTAACAAGTATCTGATCGAGTTTAACGTGAAATCCCTTCTGTTTTTAGTATATCTTAGTTGACATAAAATGAGCAAGTGATGTCATTAAATTCATCAACAACCATAGCCTAATTATCTTTTAATGCTATCTTGTTAAAATCTTAAAAGCTTTCTTGGACCGGAAGCGAAATGTAGTCTAGTAGCTTAAAAGACTTTGAGATAACCATCATGCTAGTCAAATGCACCTCAATAAGATTAAATCAAAATGGGTTCATCTGTTTGGTTTATGTATCCCGTTTGTAAGATAATATACCCTATTGGTTTGTGGAGAGTCATTGTCTGTCGAAAGAGAGCCATTTTGGTTGTGTGGTCTGACCTGTGTTTCTGATTTGTCTAGAGCGCAATTAGAACAATAATGGTTTCTTATTTGGTTGAGCCAAAATGGCTTACATTAATAAATATGAAGCCTAACGAGAAGCTAGGACACTCTTTTAGTTTCCTAAAATGATCTACAACATAAAATTTCTTTTGATATCCAAAACAAAGGCAAAACCAGACTGATTATATAAGAAAGTTAAAAAGAATGTAGATCGTTTCTTATATGATCTAGCTTATTGCTTATAATTGTGTGGTTTTCTATTTTCACCCTTCAGAAAGAATACAATTGTATTGTCTGTGGTTGTGATTGTACGGTTTACCGTTTAAACTAGAAATTGATCGAGTAGCTCTATTTATGAGATTCAATCTAGGAGTGAACTAATTCATGTAAATTCGAGCTCCTGGTATTTCCCCGGGTTGCTCTCCTTGATAATGCCCTTGAACTAAAAGTATCTTTTCTCTATCCTAATCATTTATGGATATTGCTAGTTATTTTTCTTTATTTTTTCAAAACGGCATGAGTATTGCTAGATTGATCATCATTGACAGCTTATGCAGAAACAATGCTTAGAGATTCCTTGAAGCTTTAAATCAGATTACAGGTATATATTAATTTGAGTTACTTATTCTTTTCCATAGCATGATTCTCACAACTTTGATCCAATAGTGTGGTTGTAGCATGACTTCCAGCTAGGGGAGGTACATAGAGGTAGGATCTGGAAATTATAAATTTAATTTCCGTAGCCGGTAGCCACAACTTTGTAAATGTAGATAATCAATAATATTCGATGTCATCAGTTTGAACTAATAGTTTGATGCACTATTTGTGCAAAGATACTAAACGCTATTGATAAACATTTTTTTTTTTTTTTCATTTTTGTCTGCAAGCGGGAGAAAGAAATCAACGAAGTGTGTTTGTTTTTTCTCTTATGGCTGCAGGCGAGAAGAGGAAATGAAAGACATGCGTTTGGTTTTTCCTCTTTATGTTTGCAAACGGAAGAGGAAATGAAAAATTGTGTTTGTTTATTTTTAGACATAAGAGGCAAAATGACTTTTTTCATCTACAATTTTGTAGATTATTATCACTTCTTGTATCTTATAAACTTCAAAAATCCACCTCTTCTCTCGGGACATAAAATACCTAAAAAACAAACGTAACCCAAGTTTGTTTGTCTGCATGCATGATTTACGAACTATTCCAAAATCAGAGCTCACGACTCACACCTTATTAAACATCCAAGAAGTTTACAAAATAAGTTGTGTCTTTTCATGCAATTGTCTAAAATCTATATAACACGCATTAAAAGTTCAATATTTCATGTATCATGTAGGACTCCCAGGGAATCCACATAGGGACTTGTGTGTGGAAGAGCTTTCATAGCCTCATGTGGATTCCACATTTCCACAAGAACTGTTAGCTTCCGAAGAATGAGTTATCTAAAATACAAATTCTTTCCTATATATATTTAGTCCACAAACTTCAAACAACCATATCAATAGCTCTATTGGATCATATAACCTCCGTTCGTTCTCCCCTTCTATATGTTAAAGGGTGACCAGCTAAAAGTTGTTGCAATCAGAAGCCGTTGCATAATATGCGGATATATAACGCATTGTTGAACACCTGACTAATTAGGTTGCTGGGACAGGAGATCATTGCCTGGGGCTTCATCCTTGGGAAAGGGTCAGGTCGGCACCTCGGTGGTGGCTAGAGTCAGGGTGTCCCCACCGATCTACACCTTTGAGGATAGATTTTATGAACTCATGCTGGCCCAAATAACAGACTCCATATGTTGCTCTAGTATGTTTCTCTTCAACCAAAGACGAAAACAGAACAAGAAGCTATACTGAGCTTCTAGTTCTCAAACCAATATGCATTTTCTTTTATAAAAAATGATGTATGTTTCTTTTAAACAACTATATTATGTTCTATTCCACCTAACATACGTTGTTAGTTTGGTATCTTAATTATCTCAGTTACTGTTGTGATGGTTGAGTGTCCATCTTATGTATCCTGGTTGCAGGAGTTTGCCGATTTTATGGGCTTGGATTTTGACCCAGTTTTTGTGGCCAGTTTTGTTTTAATTCATTGTTGATTTTAGATAGAACTTAATTTGTTGTTTGTACATGTTGTAGGAGTTGATTAAACAAAAAGCATCATGCGGTGGTGTTGGTGAAATGAAGAGAATTTCAGTTGTTTAGGAGTTTAAAAATAATTGGCACGTATATCATTAGATTCCACATGATATTTTTCATGTCAAGAAGTTTCTAGTTTTATATTATCAAAAAATTTCACGTCTGTGTTGCAACTTGTTAGTATATAGAATTTCTAGATGGGGGAAAAGCCGATGCTAAGGAATGCATGCGATTTTAAAGTTCATCTACTCAATTAGATTCTGGATTAAACTTTAGGTGATTTCTAGAAATTAACTCCTAAAATAACGTTAAATCGTTAGCAACGTATTCACTTCTGCATGGAACGTATCTTCTTTTGGAGATACAAACTCACACACCCACTGCAGTACATATAAATCAAACAAGTAACACATGTTTTGGTTGTACTACCATCGAGTATTGTGGAGTAATGGAGTGAGATACTAGGAATGTTGTATTCACAGATTATAATATACAGACATATATCCTTGAATCGCGAAAAAGGAAATCATTTGGAAATGATCAAGTTCTGATATTTCAAATAGTTGTGAAACAAAGTGGATTCTTGAATTAGATTGATTTGTCAAATGCACTTAGTAGAGTCGATGTTGGTACAAGAATTCTGCCCGATTTGCGTTGTGAACCATACAAGGTATTGATTATTGAACTAATCAAATATCTTAGCTGAAAATCTTTGTCTGGTTGTAGGTGCGTTGTTCTGAGATTTTTGTACTCTCTCTACACCGGGCATCTAGAAGTATTCTTTTGTCACATAACAAACATGCGTAAATAGCAAATGTCTCCCCCCATCAGAGCACCTTCATTTTGTGCTTAAAAAATTTAAAATGATTCCTTCCTCAATGATTGCCCTTTCGATAATCATGATTATGTTTTCTAATCTCATTTAAAACTTCTCAAGAGTTGCCATAAGCCCACAGCTGTATCAGCACCTGACAGGCTTGTAATAGTTGTTAACAAAATATTAAATCTCGTTTTTTTATAAAATAATGCTCTAATTTATTTCAACTAATTTTACCCAATAAACTACCAGTCTCCTTACCTATAAATATCTCTTTGCATTCTGTTTTTTCTCCAACCATTGTGAACTTCATCGACATATATCTAACACCATCTATCCCAACAGTTTCAACAATAAGGATGGAGTCCATGAGTACCCTTTTAGGAGAGTGGAACTCCTTCGGTGGCGTAAACGTTTCTGAAGAGGCCTATTTTATGTCTCAATTGCTTGAGAATTTTCCTCGGTCAAATGAATCAGAAAATATTTCTCCATTTGAAGCTCCTCCTTCGACATTTTGGCCAAGCCATGAACTAACCATGAGCCTTGATGAGGTCAAGGAAACTTATGTTTATCTGTCAGATAACACCAATAGCAACCCACATTGTCTGTCACAAGATCATAATTCTTCTGATGGTAGTAGCCTTATTATTCCCACCACATCAAGTGGTGCAGGCTACCCCCCAATCGGTTGCTTGAGGGAAGGAAGTGATAATATGGTTCCAAAACAAATAAAATATAATAAATTGTTTGCAAGTTCTAGGAAACGTTCTGCTAGCATGTCAGATGTAAGTTAAACATGCTGCAAATTTGTGTTTACCAAATATTATTTAATCTAACCATCTTACTAAAAAGAAGGTATGTTTATTTTAATATGCAGGTCCACGAGAACAAGGAAAAGATAAAGTGTAGAAAGAATCAAAAGCTTGTTTCAGAAATCAACGAAGATGAAGCTGAATGTGAAGCAGCTTTTGGGAAAATCATGAGAGTTTACGCATCCGATGATGACTCAAATTGGTCTCGGAGTCAAGTATTAGTCCAAGACCAAAAGGGGTAGCAATTCCAAATTCAAATGGCAAGACAAAAGCTAGTAGGGGGTCAGCAACTGATCCACAGAGTGTCTATGCAAGGGTAAATTATCTTAATTAAACTGCAGCTATGTTCATAAGTAAATATAGAACCAATCATAGTTATTGATTCTCTTTTTTATGTTTCCATTTTTGCAGAAGAGAAGAGAACGAATTAATGAACGGTTAAGAATATTACAGAAACTTGTTCCTAATGGTACAAAGGTGAGCAGACATACATTGTTTTAGAATACTAGTTTAACTAAATGTAAGTCGATACTAACTTATAATATCTTTCTCCATATTGAAGGTTGATATAAGCACAATGCTTGAAGAGGCTGTTCAGTATGTTAAATTTTTGCAGCTTCAGATTAAGGTGAGGAGACGAAAACTTAATTTTACTATAAGAATCGGTGGTAACTTTAATGGTCTTTTGCGAAGTTCGTATGGATCTTTTTTTTTTTTTTTTTACCGAAAACAGATTATGATAAGACAATATCCTATGGACCCTAACATTATATTATTTGCAGCTGTTGAGCTCTGATGATATGTGGATGTATGCTCCGATTGCATACAACGGAATGGACATAGGGCTCGACATAACAATCCCATCACCAAGATGATTAATATTTGACTATCCGAGCTGCCACATTTTTTTGAATAAAGAAAAGTCTATATCTTTTTCTTAGTCCAGAAAGATTAAGAATAAATTCATCGAACGATGCTTTTATGCTTGTAACTCGGCATAAGGAGAGAGAACACTACTTTTTTTCAACGGAAGGATTGTACATTCATGTATATATTCCATGACCTTGTATCAATACCTTCAATACTAATGACTTGATTAATGACATATATTCCCTTCTAGCAAATTTTAAACTTCTTATACCAAATGGCACCATATAACCTCTTGCTGTTAAGTAGATATAGTGTGTGGTGGTGGATTCAAGCTCTATAAATAAGGCGAGCTTGAGCTTATATAGGCTCGACTTGATTTATTGTCGACCTTTGCGAGCTTTTAAGATATAAATATTTTTATATTTTTTATGTATATTTTAAAGACTTATATAAAAATATACTAAGTTTAAAATATTTATTTATTAAACTACCGAGCTATTCGAGCCGAATTCAATCCTTATCTTATATTTTTTTTCCCTGAAAATGGTGAACTTGTATTAATTATGAATCATCAAATTACAAGAGAATAAAAAAAAGCCTCACATGAATATGCTCATATGGCTTATACAACATAATAGACTAACACATCCTTATCTTATATTTCAATTATAACTTATTTAAAAAACACATTATTACATATAAATCGAGCTTTTCGAGCGGTGCTCGAGCCGAATTCAAAATTTTTTGAGTCGAGCTCGAGCTTTCCTTTTGAGGGCTCGTCGAGCTAGTAAGTCGAGCTTGAGCCAAACATAATATTGTCAATCGAATCGAGTCGAACCCTGCCAAAGTTTGACTTGATTCAACTCGCTTACACCCATAGCTCGAATTGAAGCACCTTATTTCAACTTGTCTAATTATGTCTGATAATTAACTAATAGTCCTACTTTATACGTTTTTTTAATCTTTGATCAATCTTTGGCTAATCCTCGACTTATATCGTCATTAAAATTTCATTCAAAGTCGTAAAAAAAATATTTAAAAAAAAAAAAAAAAAACAACTCCCAATGCCGTCTTCCACAGGTTATGGGTTCTAATACCGTCTTTCACGGTATACGAGAGAGGTTGAGATGTAGGCAGCCTTACCCCTACCTAAGGTAGAGAGGTTGCTTCCGGTTCTACCAAAAGTCGAAAAGGACCTCGACCTTGCAAAGGGTGAGGGTCGAAGAGGTGTAGAAAATTATTTTGACTTGTCATAAAATAGCATGTTTTGAAGATGTAAGGCGTTTATGCTGCTACGAAAATCATTCTTGATGATAGTTGTAGATTTTGTTTGTTCCAAATCATGACTACATGTAATTCTCTTTTCTAAAGATTTAGAGTTTAGAACCTTTACACAAAAAGAGTTACGTCTACCCTAGAACCCAACCCACCCTTCAATTGAACCGCTATTTATTCAGAAAGTGGCATGTTAGTAGGTTGAGATGTAGACAGCCTTACCCGATCCTATGAGAATAAAGGTACACGTATAAAAACATCATGTGAATCATTAGTTCAAAGCAGTTACTCTGAATTTAGTACAAATCTTTGTAGTAATGTTTTTTTTTTCAACGACATAAGGACAAACAAACCTATAGCTGACACGGTTGACTGTGATTCTAAGGTTAGGTCAACACAATCCCCAATTTGTCCTGCCCCACCTCTCTCCCTTTGTTCTCATAGGATCGGGTCTAGCACAATTATAAATAACTCAGAAGCCCAAACTAAAGCCCATGATCCACTAGCCCATCTGAATAAATCTTCTTATCCTGGAAGCCCAGTACGATCTAGAAGCATAACTCACTCATCCAAGTGTATTCGGTCCCACTCTATTCCAACCACAAAAACTTTATCTAAAAACTTTAACAATACCAGAAAGAAGAGATTTGCTTCTCTTAAACTCATTGATCCGCTAAATGGTGTTAAAGGTTGTGCTACACAACTTAAGAAGAATAGACATAACTGCAAGAACACAACCCAACCCATACAACCTGATATGTCCTCGTGTGCAGTGAAAGATTCTCTGACTCCTTTTCCAAGATAGAACGTTGTAACAATCGTATCTTGTCCAACATAAATCATGATGCAGATGATGAATCAAATGAGGTATCGAACACTATACATGTAGGCAATCAAATTGGGTTAATAATGAATGGCAAAGAAAGTGATATTGCACGTATCCTTTCAAATGGCGACCATATTGTTTATCAATGAATATCCTTTCTTTAAACATTTTGTGGGGGGGGGGGGTGGCGAAGATCATAAAAAGTCTTTGGTTGAAAAGACTTTGCTTTGATCACAAGGTGTCTTTTATGGGTATTCAGGAAACTATGACAACCAAATTTAATAGATATACTATACCATATTTTTGGAACAATTCACCATTTGACTTTGTTTTTAAAGAGTCCGATGGAAAGTCAGGTGGTATTCTTGCTGTTTGGGACACATCTTGGTTCAATATGACAGACTCTAAGCAAGGGGAAGGGTACCTCGCGGTTCTTGGAAACTGGCGTAATATTGATTCACCGTGTCTCATGGTCATTGTGTATTCACCTCAAGGTCTTCGTGATAAAGAGATGCTTTGGAATGACCTTACTAGGATAATTGATAATCACAATGACTTCTCTATTATCCTAGGAGACTTTAACGAAGTTAGATCCGAATCGGAAAGATTGGGGACTGTTTTTGATCGTCGAAGTGCTACCAAGTTCAATGATTTCATTCACTCTTCGGGTCTTTATGATCTCCCAATTGATGGTAAAAGATTTACCAGGATGAATAAGCTTGGTTTGAAGCATAGCAAGCTCGACCGCTTTCTTGTCTCAAATAATATTCTTCAACTATGGCCGAACTCAAATGTCACTGCCCTTCCATGTGAATTCTCGGATCACACGCCTCTCCTTTTTAAAAATGCAGCCCCTGACTTTGGCCCAACTCCCTTTAAACTTTTTAACTCATGGCTTGATCATAGTGAATTCCTTGCTTTATTTCAAGCTTCCTGGAGTCTCTCAGTTTTGGGGTTGCCTTCTACAAGCCCACCGCCAGATTCTATGGCTACTACTGGGCTACCTTTAGTTGGTTTCAAGATCAAGTTACAAAGGCTTAAAGGCTCTATCAAGTTTTGGCGTGCTAAAGTCCAGCACTCTGAAATAGTGGCTTTTCTGGAACTTCGTAACAAGATTAGAAGTTTAGACAACAAAGCGGAGTCAACCCTCTTCTCTCCTTCTGAGGTTGAAGAAAGAAATTCATCAATTAAGCTTCTAGCCAATTTGGAGCAATGTAAGGTGAAAGACCTTAGGCAAAAGGCTAAGATAAGGTGGGCGGTTGAAGGTGATGAGAACTCAAACTTTTTCCATGGTGTAATTAACAGTAGGCACCATCAATCTAGAATAAATGGGCTAAATATTCTTGGAGAATGGATAACAGAACCGTCGTTAATAAAAAACCATGTTTACAGCTCCTTTTGTGGCTTCAAAGTGAATAACCGTTCAAGACCAATATTTTCAAGTAGTCTTTTCAAACAACTCTCACTGGAAGACTCCTATTCACTTGATTTCCATTCACTCTAGAAGAAATCAAAGCGGCGGTGTGGGATTGTGGTAGTAGCAAGACACCGGGCCCCGATGGTTTCACTTTTAAATTCTATAAAAACACATTGGAATAGTCTTGAACATGACATTGTTTCCTTTATTAAGGATTTTGAGGTTTCGGCTTCTATCCCACGATGGTGTTATTCATCATTTATCACTCTCGTTCCCAAGGTGGATGGCCCGCTAGTTGTTGGAGACTTTCGTCCTATTAGCTTGATTGGTAGCCAATACAAAATCATCGCCAAAGTTCTTGCAAACCGCCTTTCTCGAGTTATCTCTTCGGTCGTTGGAGATGTTCAAATGGCTTATATTAAAGGGTGTCAAATTATTGACGGACCTATCCTGGTGGATGAGATCATTGCTTGGACTAAGAAATACAAGAAGCGTATCATGTTTCTTAAAGTCGACTTTGAGAAAGCGTTTGATTCCTTGAGTTGGTCTTTTCTATTCTCTATTCTTGAACAAATGGGTTTTAGCTCAAAGTGGAGGACATGGATACACTCATGTCTTAATTCGGCTTTTGCTTCGGTGTTAGTCAATGGATCACCAACAAAAGAATTCAAGATTGAAAGAGGGCTTAGACAAGGTGACCCTCTCTCCCCCCTTCTTATTCATATTGGCAGTGGAAGCTCTTAAGATTGGTCTTCTTGAAGCAATAAACAACAACATATTCCATGGCATCAAAGTGGGAATAGACAAGATCCACATCTCTCATCTCCAATTTGCAGATGACGCCTTAATCATGGGGGAGTGGTCTCATTCTAATGCTAAGAATTTGTCAAGAATTCTTACCTGTTTTCATCTCGCATCCAGGCTAAAAGTCAACTTCAACAAAAGTAAACTCTATGGAATTGGTTTTTCTAATGTTGAGTTATGCTCTCTTGCTTCGAACATTGATTGTCTTGCATCTCAATTTTTGTGCACTTACTTAGGACTACCTATCGGCGCTAAAATATCTAGGTGTCATAATTGGAATCCGCTTGTTGATAGGTTCCACAAACGTCTCTCTAAATGGAAATCCAAGACCTTCTCCATTGGTGGGCGTCTTACGCTCATTAAATCTGTACTTGGTAGTTTGGGTGTCTATTACTTCTCTACCTTCAAGGCTCCAATAAAGGTCGCCAAAAAACTTGAAGGTATGCGGAGAAATTTCTTTTGGGGCGGATCTTTAGATGATAAAAAAATTCCGTGGATTGCTTGGGACAATGTTATTTCTCCTTATGATCAAAGTGCGCTTGGTATTGGTAGTTTGAGAACTTGTAATCAAGCTATGCTAGTGAAATGGTGGTGGAGATTTCATACTGAAAAACAAGCTATGTGGTGTAAAGTGGTTCGATTTATTCATGGATCTTCGGGCGGACTCAATGACTACTCTTCTCTTAGACCCAACTCCGGGCCATGGTATGACATTGCAAAGTTAAAAGATGACCTTCTCAAAGTTCACATCAACCTCCCTTCTCTTTTAAGAAAAACTTGGTAATGGTCAAAATACTAGCTTCTGGAAGGAGATTTGGGTTGGTGATTCACCTTTAATTGCTTCATTCCCTCGACCTTTCGTTTAGAACCAAACCCAAATTGCCTTGTTTGTGACAGAAAACCCACTACCCGAGCGCCATCCACTGTTGTGGCCACTACTCCAGGTCACACCTCTGCTCAGCATGCTGCTACTGACCCCCCTTCTTTCTCCTCCGGGGCTGAACTTCATGTGGGCTTGGCGAAGAGAACCAAGACCCGGTCCAGAACTTGAAGAACTTACAAGTATGGTCAGCCTCATCTCTAACTTATTTCTTTCGGATGTCGAAGACGGTTGGGATTTTATCAGTGATGCTTCAAGAAGATTCTCGGTTAAGGGCATGAGATCTCTCATCTCCTCTTCGTCTCAAACCGCTTCCCTCCCCACCATTTGTTGGAACAAAGTCTTGCCACTCAAAATTAACATCAACACATGGCGTGTCATAAATGGAAGGATAGCTACTCATGTCAACCTCGACCGAAGGGGTGTAGATTTAAACTCCGTTAGATGTCCCGTATGTGGCGATGACATTGAAACAGAAGAGCATGTCTTTGTACATTGTAAGATAGCGAGACACCTGGAAAGATGTTTTAAGATTGTGGAACATCCGAACACCTCTCTTCAAAATCTTCAAGATGTGATTTACTTGGCGGACAACTCTCCTCTTCAATCAAAATATTCAAGATTTTTTAATGCTGTGTTTAAAACAACAATTCGGTCCTTATGGCGGTTTAGAATTAATGTTATTTTCTCTCCAAAGCGGCCATCGAGAGTTCTCCTCTTCAACGATATCAAGACCTTGTCTTATCTTTGGATTACAAGTAGAAGTAGGAACTCATCTTTTAATTGGATTGAGTGGTTTAACGATCCTTGTCGTGCTATATCCCACCCTTGTAACTCTATCTAGCTCCTTGCTAGTTCTTTTTTCTTAATTCCAGCTGCCGTTAAAAAAAATAAAGATAGTTTTGAGACGTCTTTTCAGTTAAGTGATCATATTTTGTTAAAACTGACATACGAGCATAAAATAGACATTGACCTATAGCTCGTTGCATTTCTTTAATTAGAATATATTTTCCTTTACGATAAATCAGAAAAGAAGATGATTGACACAAACAGTCATAGGAGAATGTTAGCTGTTATACGTAGGCTCAATTTGTTAGTGACTACTTATCAAGTTTACAAAATTAAGATTATAAGCTTATAAATAATTTCATTAAACTCTGTAAGATAACCATGATCTCTATAAGTCAAAGATATCATGATCTAGGCTAATCCCAGATTCCCAGCCCATAGGAGTATATTGTATGAATTAGATATAAACCCGTCATCGATAACTAAAATATCAAAAAACGGAACCCAATTGGCCACCTTCCCAATACTTGCATTATTGTTTTGAAAATTGTCAAGCTGACCATTCTGCTTATCGAAATTTTTGGTTAAATACCACTTTCCTGCTTTTTTTTAAAGTCAGAAAGATCAATCCATTCACTTGAATTATTTGGCTGATATAGCTAGGTTCTTGTATATCATCCAAGCACAAATGGATATAAATCTAATGCACCTAAAAAAGTGTCAAATGAATCGTACTTTCTAGTGCTTACAAGTTATTGTATCTAAATAATTTTACTCAATAAAATTATATCATGATTGTAATAATAATATTGTAATTGTAGGACTAAATTTAGCATAATAAGTGATGATCATAAGTCATGACATTTGAGATCCTAAGAAAAAAGTAAGACGTGCATTTTTCTTTTATTATCAAAAGCAACTCTCACAATCGATTAATTTTCACACCTATTTTTTACGAGACTAGAATTCACAACCTTTCCATTAAAGATATAACTCTCGCACGAAATCGTCAGACCAAAAGCCATTGGTACTTAAAGATCTACTTAATTCTTGTTGGAGAAGTGGAGAGAACATATTTATCATTCAGCTAAATAATGTATTTAGTGACTAATTTCCGTAATACACCTGTAATTCTGTGGTTTATATCTAAAAGGAAATAAAGGTCGAAAAGTACTCCTATCATTAAAGGTATATTTAGTTTGTTGTATTTATTGTATATGTCTTTATTTATGGAAGTAGTACATGGATTAGATGTCATTGTTTGTGTTTGAACCTATGACTAATTTATAACTTAGACGTTTAATATAAATTTGAAAATAAAATCTTATTTACTCTAGTCGTAATCAGTGTAGTTGGCTGATGATATAACCCTAGACAAAGTCGTAGTTTAAAACCATTAGAATGTATAATCCAATCCTTAAACACGGTCTTTTAGAATATTTTTAGCAAAATCTATAAATTATTATTTTAGGCATGACATTATTTTGACATGTTTTTCACACTCGAATCTTACCATGTCAAACTCTATCGTGCCGTCCTACACCAGTTACTAGTACAAGTCTAAAATGCAAGGCCTTAATTCTAAAACATGTCCAAGTACATCGGTTTGGGACACTAGATTACTTGAACGATGTGCAATGCGTTTAACTATTCAATTAACTTAAAATAATCACTTTATAGAATTCGGTAAAGATAAGATTTACTTGGCACTCCGCAAGCTACCATCTCCTTGACGGGTTAGTGACGGAGGGTTCATCACACGGCAAGATCAGGTCAGAGTTTCAGCCACCGATGGCTGAGAACTTGCAGCACAGATCTAATTCGACGAGCTTCAAGAAAAATTCCGTCTCTACGACTACAAATAAATTTCATGCTTCAAAAGTTAAAAGAAACTAATGCCAGTAGAAGCATATTTTATTCTCTGATTCTCTTTTGTAATATGAAAAATGTGGTTGTTTCAAGTGTACACAAAAAGGTACATTATAATTGTACATGTTGAATATATTTTTAATTTTATCTTTTGAAATTGTATATGTTGAATATTTAATAAACTCTCTAGGTTTAACTTTATTAATGACTATTATTTATTGTATAGATTACAAAGCTAATATAAACTTAATCTTACTGAGCCTTAACCCACATACCGGGCTGGGCTAAATATAGTAAACCATAATCTATTCTTTAGTACTTTTTCGTAGTTTGTGCGGTGAAATCGCGAAAGCTCAAGGCAAAAGAAAAAACTCTTAAAAATAGTTCATTTGCTAATGAAGCATCCGATTACAAGCGGTAATAGTCTTCAATGCCTTCACAATTCTTGTTATTGTAGCTGCGGAAGTTTGTCTCAATTGCAAGAAAAAAAAAATCTAGAAAGAAAAGGAAAAACAAGAAGATATGTAAGTCGATCACAACTCGGAAAAGATTTGATAGTGATTGCAAGACATTAAAATAATTTGATATTGATTGCAAGACTTTAAAAAAATAAAATAAATAATTGGCTATGAATTTTAAATCATTAAAACAAAGAGTAAGCATTTGGTTTTAAAAAAGAAATAAGCATAAGCAAGAACATTGATAAGGAAGCCAAATAAGAAAAGCATCACGCATACAACATTAAAAGAATATTGGAATAGCGATTCTCTTTTTTCTACAATATTAAAAACAAAAAATTGTTGGTGTTGTGGCATGAGAAAGCAACAACCACAAAGGAAGATCTAAAGCAAACAAAAAAAAAAAAGACATAAGAAAAAAATAGATAGGTATGGAGATTTAAGAAGAGAAAGGCTGACTTTTTTTTCGTTTTTTCGTTTGCATATAATGAACGCATAATATGTTTTGGGATTGGAGATATGGAGATTTGACGTGGTTAGAGCATTGACAACGGTAACGTTATACGCCGTTATAGGGCGAAATAACGCCGTTTTTGGCGTTAAATTCTTGGAGGGCAAGCGTTATTGCGTCGTTAGTCCCTGGGCGTTAAAGGGATTTTTTTTTTTTTTTTTTTTTATGCGTAAATGAGGGTTGTTTTGTAAATTGTTAGGAATGTTATTGATGTTATTGGGATGTTATTATTGTGGATGTTTTTTGGGGATGTTAAGGTGAAATGTTAAAGTTGATGTGGCGCTGACGTGGACGGTGTTATTGATGTTATAGTGTAATTGTTGGGAATGCTCTTATAGAGGCGGCTCGTGATGGCTAAGTAGGTCTTGGAATTTAACCCGTTTTACTGTTTTAGTATCATATTAGATGATGAAACCTTGTCTAATGTATTATATTATTGATATGCATTTGTTGTGTTTTACATAAAAGATACTAGAAACTCTAATGGACCCAACCCACATTCTTATTTCATTTACATTTCGATTTATGTCTTCATTTACTATGTCAAACATTGAATTGAATGTTCATTTTAATATGATCGGCTAAGAACCTTTGGTGCTAGCATAGTTATGATTTCTTAATTTTTTTGTTTATGTTTTCGCACTTCATTATTGCTTCTAGTGTATGCATGCATAGTTCGTTGGTAGCCACCCTTTCTTTGGTATTTTTTAAGCCCGATTGTACTTGTTTGTCTAGGAGAATTGACCAAAGAACCTTAGGGAAGTGGGTTGCGAGGGTTCATAAGAATTTACCAAAGGACTATCAATCCCTCTCGTGTGAATTGACCAAAGGATCAACTTCCGGAAGGAGGAACTTAAGAAGTTAGGGATGTGTGTCTAAGATCCTAGTGGTCGGGCACACATTGTTACGAATCTTGCATGTAGGGCACTTAACGACTTAGCATAGATTAATGGGGACCTCGTCAATCCGAAGGGTAATACTTTTAAGATCGGGTAGGGGTCTATGTGTTTAGGCCAGACGAATTGACCAAAAGATTCTAGCGAATTTAAACCCCATTTGAAGCGGTAGGAACTACTAATTAGAAAAGATAGACATAACATGATAGGATGAATAATTAGGTTAGCAAACTTTCTCCCTACTATTGATATGCATTTCAAAACCCTATTACACTATGACTCAACTTATATAATGTATTTATATTATTTAGCTAACATAATTTTATGTATTTAATAACTTTAAATGCACCTTTAATATTTAAGGTCAATTTCATATTCACTTAACTTAAACACGATAATATAATATTTACCTAAAATTTAAGGTTAATTACATTGTACATCATGCAGTTGTAACTTATATTTTGGGTATATATGACATTTAATATTAAGATTTGGTATATATGGAATTATCCCTAATATTTATATCATCTTTAAGAGTAAATTGCATAAAATCGCTCATGTTTGACAAAATTGCATGTTTCGTCCCAACCATTTCGAAATTACATACCATCCTTATTGGAAACTGTTGATACAAAAGTTGGGCGTTCCTTATTTGGACTCCGGTTCTCGTATCAATTAGACCTTGATGCTTGAGACCGCGACTAAGAAAACAGAAAACACCATTAGGCTTATTGTGGGATTGTCTCCCACGATTATCCTCCGGCGTGAGAGTAATTAATCGGTTTTTAGGGTTTAGTGGAGAGTTAGTTTTTGTGATCGTACCTTTAATGAGGGCCGAGATGCCCTTTATATACATACGAAATCCTTGTTGGTTTCGTGTTCCACAACCTTCGGCGTATCCCGCCTAAGTCGGTTGGTTGATACATATCCCATAAATAAGAGATATTCGATATCAAGGCCATAAATAACCGGGTTTGGGCCTTCGTGAGCCCAAACCGTTACGCGTTAGCCCACTCGTCTTGGGCTTGAGTGTTAGTAATCCATTGGTCGGGTTCATGACCGAATGCGGACTATCGTCACCATGTCCCCAGGTCTAGTATGCGTGAGGTGGAACCCGCGGATGCTAGACCAATAACTGTAACAAATATATTCCTCGAGGCGTGGCGGGAAGCTTCAAAGTTTTCCCGCCTAAGAGAAGATACGGTGGATCCAGTCTAATTAGGTCAAATATATGCTTTGTAAAATGTGAAAAAGTGGGTAGAGGGTGTGCCACGTCAGCAACTCCTATCCACACGTTTAGAGATAGTGGGTTTCACATGTCGATCATCGCATGGATGTGGAACCCTATATAAACTTCCGCCTCCTTTCCACTGTGGTTATCACAGTAAAAAGCATTTCCACCATTGTTAAAAAAGCTCGAAATATCAACCAAGAAACCCACAAACTTTTAAAGGTAACAGCGCGTGCGCATTCAAAATCTCATCATGGTTCTTGGATTAAGCGAATTCTCATCCGATATAGCGAGGACGAACTTCATGAGTTCACTTGAGTATTATATCCGCTTCATGCTGCATCCGGTAGTTCCGGCTGCGCGCAGTCGATAGCGGATTTCCACGAAGGAAAGTGGGGGTATACACGCGTTTTTCAATTTCCAAATCAACGTGTGCCTATCTCCTTATTCTTGTGCGACGTTCTAAATTACTATCGCCTACACATATCCAAGCTGCATTGTATATGCTCAAAGAAAATAACAAACTTCGAGGTGAATTGCCGTTTGTTGGCGATTAATCCCACCATCTATCTCTTCCGCGTTTTACCATACGTCGTGGTCAAGCGGGTGGGTTTCTTTTGCTAAGCGGGGCGGCCGCAGTGTTATCTTGAGAAATTAGACGCGCTTAGAACCGGAGAGAAATTTTTACGGGTTGATGAAGCATTGTTCCCCAGGGCTTGGCTTCTATACCCGAGTTCGCTAGAAGGATGAGCACCCACTCACAGGCGTCAGTAGCGGATGATGCGGAAGCGATAAACGCCAATTGTATTCCCATCAATTCCTATCCGGAGGAATTTTGGTGCACATGGGCATCGATCGCAATTATTTCGATAGTCTGACGAGGTGCCAACCTTCCTAGATGCGAATGACCGGGTGGGTGCTCGTCCTTCCTTCTCCTTTGCTTTGTGAGCATTTCTTTTCGCGTTTGTATTTTATATAACTCGTGTTTTGTTTGTTTCTTCTTTGCGAGAGATGGATTTGTTCGGCGTTGTTCGCTGGCAAAACCCGCCGGTCTCCGTGGGGTGCGCCTCCGAGAGAAGGAGAAGTCCCCATTTTGGATGCTACTGCGGGCGCACCATGGAGATGAATCTAGAGGAATCGGGGTGGTTCCCCGTTGTCTTTGGGCGACCCCTCAAGCAGCTGCGTGCCCAGCCCAGTGGTACTCCACAGGTGGAGCTTTCACGTCTGAGCGTGGCGGAGGCGTGGAGGTCCTCAGGGTAGAACCAGAGGAGGCAGGCCAAGGAGTAAAGCGCAAGAGAGCGCCTGGTGGTGATGGCGCAGGCTCATCCAAGAGAAAACGTCATGTCATTCTTGATGCGGAGTCGTCCTCAGACGATGTATCGCCCTCCCCCTTGCAACTGAGACTGCTCCCCCAAGTAAGTATTGTCGCCGAAGCACTTATCACATTCCCTGTTTATGTTATGAAATAATCACTAATTCTCTTCTTTTGCGTGCAGTGTTGAAACCGTTGGGGTTACTGTTGAGCGTTCTGAGGAGTCGCCACCCGAGGCGAGTCCCATTCGCGCTGACTTTTCTGAGCCCAAGAACCAAGGCGCCGAGCCGTTGGCATCTGGGGATGTGCTAATGGATCATCTTGTTGAGGAGCTGGTGTTGGGCTGCTGCACTGTGCTACATTGGTTCTTGTTGCTAAAGTCAAGGTATTCGGGAGAGTAGCCAAAGCGAGCGAAGGATAAGCAAATTCTTGCGGAGGCGCTTGGTGGCTAGTCTCAGTCAAGCAGAGGCGTGAGCTCTTATGCCAAAAACTTGTTGGAGAAAAGATGTCGTTGCTTACCCAAGTGAGTCAGGAGCGTGCCGCATTAGAGGATTATAAGGCTACTTGCTTCTGGGCTCTTAAATATTTGGAGAATGGGAAGAATGAGCACTTCTCTCGGTTGGAGGAGTTTCGTGCAACCGTGGGAGGCTTGCTGGAGAAGCAGGAGATGAAGCTACGCAAGCTCAGCATTGAATACGATGAAGAGCTATATCCTCAGCTGGTTTCCACGATTGCTGAGCGCAGGTGGCTCATCAACCATGGTTTGCGCCTTGCTGTCCTCAACACTTTGGAATCTCGAGAGGTGACAGAAACCTTCGGGGCTGTTGTTCAGTGCGCGTTTGCGCGTAGCAAGGCGGAGGCCATAGAAGAGCTTCATGAGAGCGGCCTGTTGACAGTGCCTGCCGCACAGGTGCCTGGGTATAGTGAGCCTGCCTATGATGATATGGTCGCTGCGATGGAGAAGATGAAGCTGTTGGAGCTTCCTCAGATTGCCCAGTTGGAGAGCGACCAGGATTATCCCATAGGTTTGATTATGGAGTGGTTAACCTTGGCCCGCCACCGTGCGGATGATGTAGAGGCGCAGCCTGACTACTTTGAAGCCCCGACAAGTCACACGGTGCAAGTGCCTATCTTTGCTCGCCCACGCGATATCACGAACCCCTGCGCTGAGAAGGAAATCCTTTGAAAGAATTCTTAGAAGCCCATGCCATGAGGCTTGCCAAGAAGAAGGGCGTGAAGGGAAAGGCCATTCTTTGTGGTCTTGGCGCAGCGCATCTCCCGAGATCCGACGGGGTACCTGTTAGTGTGGCAACGGTATCAGGCCAGGATTCTGATCTATTGAAGAGACTTAAAGAGGCTTGGGATGCTGCGTACCGTGTTAAGAGCTCACATCTTAGGCGTTGTAATAGTTTATAGGCTATAGCTTCTCTGTGGATATCCTTATGTATGAACTTGTGGTCCATAATGAAATTTCCCTTGTTTGTTGAATGTGTGTTGATCCATATGTTTTATCGAATGTGGTTGCGATTATAATGTTTGTACTTAGTTATCTGTCTTTGCATAAAGAACGTCCACGTTGTCTAAGAATCAAACAGTTATATAAACGCGAATAGTATATGAAGTCCATAATCGTGTATGAAAATCATGATTTAATGTACTTGAAACATAATTTCAACGTACTTGTATCATAATCGTGTATGGTGTGATATGCAGCGTAATGTAAATATCATATCAAGGAGTCAAGAGTCCTGATTCCTAGTTTGTTAAACGCGCACAGTGTACGTTGTTGCGCGTCCATCGTGGGATGCACATTGAACTTATTCCAACGTCTTGAGAATAAGGTGTTTAACAAGGATGCATGATCCGATGTTGATGGGTTTGCAACCCTCTTACTCAACGAGTTATTTAGTAGGTTTACTCATCCTTTTACCATCGTGGGTTTTAGTAAGTGCATGCACGCGATGTAGGCAAAAGATAATATAATAACAATGCTGAGACATAAATAATATGTATATAACAAAGTGAAATGTGTCACGGAGTTAGCTAGAAACCGCGACGTTTTATTAATACTTGCAAGTTTTGTGAAAAGAAAAAAGACATTTGCCTAAGTAAAACATAATGTAAATACACGGATACTTATTGAGCACTTTACTAAAGTGTGGGGGTGTCCGTGCGCTGGGCCGTAGCCTTTCCTAAAGATAACATCGTTTGAGATTGAAAATGTTCCATGTGCGTTGTAGCTCACGACCATCCATGTCACGCAGTTTGTACGCGCCCTTTCCCAATGCTTCAATGACCTCATAAGGTCCTTCCCACTTCGGTCCAAGTTTTCCTGTATCTTCTGCATGGCTCGCATCATTGGCGCGATATACAAAGTCTCCTGGTCTGAATGAGGTGCTTCGAACTTTAGCATCGTTGTTAGGTTCCCATATTTATAACACAAGCATCAATAGAAGAGATAGAGAAGAAGAGATCGGATGAACAAACACACACACACACACACACGTATGAATATAAGAAAGGTTATGTGTAAAGTGTGAAGAGTGAATTGAACAACCAACCCTCAAGTGAGGGTTTACAAGATTATTTATAGGAAGGAACTAGGGCAACATACATGTAACACCCCAACCCGACAAGGGTCCGAGCGTCACATTATGGGGTCAAATCAGAACATACATGCAAGCGAAAGACTTACAAAACCAAGTCATGAACACATGACCCAAAATACAAACCCAAAAGATTACAATTACAAATGAAACAACAGAAAATCAAAATACAAAAGTCAAGAATCATAAGTCTGTAAGAACAAGATAACTCTAGGGTCAGTCTCTAAGCACTCCTACTCTCGACTCTCAATCCCAGCATCCCGCTAAAAATACCTGCCGCCAGAGAAAAGAAAGTGCGGCTGAGCTTAAAAAGCCCAGTGAATAGATATAAACAATACAGTAACAATATAATCAAAATGAGAAATGGACCAAATCATGTCAACACAAAGAAAGGAAAAGAGCCTGCTGAGAACATGTCAGACGAAGCAGAAATGCGAAACGCATATGAGTCAAATACTGAAATAGAGTGCATAACAAATATAAAAGGATCGGGTGTGATCGCCCGATTGCTAACCATGCCACATGAATAGGCCAAATAATCATATCACAAATCATATACCATCAAATCCAAAGTTGTACATGGAGTAGCTAGCTCACAATGTACCGAATATGATGGGGTGTAGGAACACACACCAACCAATCACCGGATCTGAATCTGAGATACAAATTACCTAGGATGCATCCATACGCCCCGCAAAACATATCATAATGGCCCAAGAGATCTCATACAAACATAACAAAAGGGGAACGCCGGGGACCAATCACACCGCCCCAGATAGTGTCATGCCACCGGTGCCTTAGTGACATGGCCATGGTACCTCCATGGCTAGGGATACAGATACAGAAGCTGGGCAATACAAGAGCAAACATAATCATATCAAATGAAATACTGAACTGAAACATATCATATCAAATACTGAACTGAACATAGCATATCAGATACTGAACTGAATCATATCAAACGGATAACCAACGAATATCAGAATGAGATAGCAGATTAAATATCAAAAAGAATATCAAAACATATATTAATCAGATAACAGAACGGATATCAATAGCAATAACGGTTAACAATACCAAAGAATGCCCTTACTGAAAAAGGACGGAATATTTGTACTAATATTTACGAACAAAGAATGTTTTAGAAGAAGAGACTGAATATCCGTACTTTAGCAAATGAAATCAAATGGAAATGTGAGCACGAAGAAATAACGTCACGTCTTCTTCAACGAATCTACACGGATTACGTTTCGTATAATACTTATTAGCTCATCTAAGTTATAACGGATTCATTGCTTATATAAATCGTATTAATATTTTTAGAGTTAAATATAACAATTTATCATAATTTAGGGTTATTAGTGACAAGTATTTTAAACTTAAAAACTCAATATTATTATTTTGATAGTCTAGGGTATAATGTGTCAATTATAATAGTTCAAGGTTTGTATGTGACCACTTCTTAAAGATGAGGGTTAAAAATGAAAATATTAAATATATCACATGAAATCATATTCAAACCATACGTACAGCAGCATTTTAGCAATTCCTTTTTACAATGATACTTGTTTCATACATCATTTCGCTAGACCTTCACACTTGATCGCGGTTCAAATGGCTAATCGACACCACTAAGTAAACACCCGTAACTACTAACCCCCGACTCGACTTGCCATACACACTTTCAAAATACAAAAAGACTCAACCGTTTGTTCCGCGATTACCCTCGAAATTGCCCCCACAAGACCATGCTATACAAATTCATTTGATACATTTTACTGAATTGTAACCCCATTATCCATGCACACATGATTTAAAACAGCTAACTCCTCACATTGAGCTCCTTTAGTTCAAATCATACACACACATGAATATCGAGACCTGACTACGCCTAGGGTTTCTCAGATTTTAGATTCTCATTCAATGCGTGCTATTAATATCAGTTTTAGGATTTGCTTTCTTCGCACCATACACACGTTACATATATGTATTCGAACAAAGAAAAACTCTTGTAACATTATTTCCGGATCGTTCTTATCGTCTCGATGTATATCACTTGGTTACATGAAGATTTAAAACAACTTAAGTTGCATATTAACGAGATACATTTAAATTAGGTTGATATTATATTGATCGTATACACAAGGACGATAGGAATACCTTTGGGTCGACAAGAACGGGTCGAAGAAGGTGAACACGAGAACTGAAACTACACTCTTCGAATATACCACAGCTGAATAGCCAAGCTCGAACACTGCTATACTCGTCACCAATCACCAATAGTCCCTTCGCATCTCCTGGCTTCTTGAAGTTCTCTCATCGAAAAGAAAACAATGGCAGCGCAAAATTAAGAAAAAGAGTTCCTTCCTTTCCTTTATGGGCTTGGGCCAAGGCTCATGGGCTTTCTACATAAGCCTTGGCATGATTACTAACATAAAAGCCATATTAAGCTAACTATTACATATTAATTACTAACACTTGAAATCTAGTTTAGGAGTGATTCCAACAATCTCCCCTAAGTGTTAGTGATTGATAATATAAGCGTTGAAGGTCTTGATGTAATAGTAGCTTTGGCGTCTTGACATTCTTCTTTCTTGTGAGAAGAATTGCCTTGATTCGAACAATCTCCCGGTGTAGAGAAATTGTTTCCTTTGAAAAGTTACGCTTTGGCGTCATCATTTTCTTTGTTCTTTGATCTTTGTTCTTTGTGATGGTAGTGATAGTATGTTGTTGTTATGCGCATCAGTGCCGCCGTTGCTCCGGTGTCTCCGTCTTTCTCAACATGCTCACACGCTCTTTAACGTTGGATTTCGATCTTGATGTAGTTCTCTTAGTCTTTAAACTTTGTAGATTCTTTGACTTGATGAAGAATCATTCGACTTTGTGTTGCCTTTTGAGAGAACTTCCATTAGTGATGTTGTTGGTATGAGCATGTGAAGAATCGCACGATCGATCCGCTCGAGCTTCCATAAGAAGAAAACATAAGAATGGTTAGTGATAAGCGGTTCCGGCACTTACAAGTTTGAACTTGAGAGTGTTAATGACATAGTGTGAAAACACAACTCTAATTCTCACAAAGGTTGTTCTGAGCTGGAGTCCCACAAGTGAGATAACGCGATGTGCAAAGTACACCTCTGATTCGGATGAGTCGTTGAGGTACACGAAGCATCACCTCATGTTGTAGACCGTTTGAGACACACTAAGCGTAATCCGGGGAGTTACGAAGTGACTGCTTTGTCGAGGTTGTTTGATGTTGACCTGGCGGGAGTTTCCATTCAATCGCGAGGATCACATGTGAACCTCTCATAAATGTTCTCGACAGTTGCTAAGATACATGAAGGACACGATAAAGTATCACTTGCGTTCTTATTGTTGAGCGACAAGTGATAAAATGTCAAGTGTACCTAAGAGATCTTTTGATGAATCTCGTGGCTCTAGACTCAATAGTGCGCTTTGGTTTTCTGGCGGAGACTAGGAGAGGGTCTCCTTCTTCAATACCAACAATCTCTAAGAAAGCCGATAGTTTACGTAGGGTTCCTGTGAGAATGAAACAAGCTTACATTGAGAGAAACTTGAGTGGCTAAGAAGGTTTAGTGCATGCGTCCTTTGGGTCCATGGCGACTTTGATCTTCAATACCGGTGTCATCAAGTGACAACCGGTAGCATATGAATTGAACCCGTGTACGCCCTAAGTTGAATAATCGGAGGGCTATTTATTTTCACCCTTTTCTTTGCTTTTCTTTTAATTCTTCAACTCCTTCTTTCTCGATTCTCATTTTCTCCTTTTATAATCATACCTAAGGACTTCTAATTCTAACTATTGGTGGTGTCCTTGGGTAGATCCCTCCGACTCTGGCGGATCATAGGACAGTTATTCCTAACCTTAGTCACCTTATAACTCCATGACTAACCTATGTTGCCATAAAACCATTTTCTTGAAAATCTCTCAAAGTGTTTATGAATAAAAACATTTTGAACACTTGAGAGTTTTAGATTTTTTGAAATACTCCCCTCCACATGTGCTTAAGTGTTTTGTGAAATTTGCATGGTGTGAGAGAAGCGCGCACTTTTGAATTGATCAACTCAAGATAGACAATCCCATGAGACACGGTTCGTTGCATAGTTAAAGAGTTACATTGTCATCTTTTAGGTGACAACTAGCTCTAATAACTACCTTGAAGGTGTGGACAGACCTCGATAGGTTGTCAAACCCGTCAAAGTTCATGTCTACCAAGAGTTTCTCGAATGGTACATTCTACTCGGACAAGTCCTTTGTGAGACACGTTTACATCACTAGCGAACTAGCTTGAAATCATTACCCGTCCCGGACAAGTCTTTTCGAGTTACTAACATTTAAGATCTCGTCAATTCATTGGTTAAGTCTGTAGCACAATGATTCATTTGCAATTTCACAACATATTTCTTATCACATAATTTTTCTCCCCCTCAAAAATAGCATATAAATGTTATTTTTGACGAAATTTTGATATCGAATATGACCATTTCAAGTTTTGTGGGAAGATTATCACGAAGAACAATTTGTGAACAGAGTTTTTAATCAAATACTCCCCTCAACAAGTGATATAAACTTTTGAGGTTTTGAAAATCATAAGGGAAGTACTTGTTCTTTTGAGCAAAACCTTTTAAAAGTGAAAGGTTTGATAAGTTTTACTCAAAAGTAAGAAGCTTTCGCTCCTTTTATAAGGATTGTGCTTGAAGCGTACCACGGGGTCCTTTCATTACAAAACGGGTTGTACACTTTGTTATGTGTGCACAAGCCATAGTCATTAAATAATCACACATCCAAATCAATATTGAAAATGAAACGACTTAAGGGTACCGGTAGTCCAACAATATCTCGGGAATGCGAGCTGGGCGTTGATAGCTGTGAGAGTAATCTGGGGCGACCACCTGAAGCTCTCCAAAGTTACAGGCGGTCCCTACGAACAACCTTTCATCGATCGGTGATGATCCTCTTCACATCCGTCTCTCACGAGAATTCCATCGCTTTGGTGACCCAATGCCTTCATGTATCGCCTTCAACCTATAAGCTAAGCCGTCACGACTTTCTTGATGTGTGATCTCCAAACTTATGAAGATCTTTACGCCATCAAGCGATTGCGATGTAGTTCACTCGGTGAACTACTCCAAGCGGTTTCTTGATGAGAGTGTATTGAGGAAGATGGTTGATGTCGGGAAGTTCTAGGCGAGGTTTGGTGAGGTTGACACGTGTCGATCGATTCAACGGCAAGTTGTAAATCTTCTACGTTCTGGATCACTATGCTTCGATGAAGATGAGCAAGGACTTGATGTATTCACGTTGGATTTCGATCGAGAATTGTCTCATTCTTCCTGTACCTTGGCAAGATCTGGATCTTCAATGTCGTTGAGAGACAAATTACGAAAGTCCGCTTCACGAAATCATAGTCCCTTTCGTCTTGTCTTTTGACCACGATTTTCTTGAGAAAGTGTAGTCCCATTTAGGCGAGAGAGCTACATGCTTAATGACAACGATCCCTTTATCCTTTGTACACTTCATGTTTAGACTTTGAACTGGCGACTTTTGTAGTAGATTCTTGGCGTTCGGCCAATGGTGAATCCATACATTGCATCAATGTCATCTTGTTCCTGTTGTTGGCAAACATGTGAGTAGCCTTTTCCTCGATGGCTATGCGGTTGGAGTATATGGCTGCGGGAGCGGAAGTGTAAGTGATGTAGCGTATTTCTTTGAACCATCGCTACCGTGTAGAAGAAATTCGGTCATTGTTGAAGAAGTAGCGGAATGGAATCTTAGGTTGATCGGTTGTGTCGTTGGTAGAGGTCTGGTCCGATCGGTGTAGTATGGAGCCTTGTCTTTTACGGTGAAGTCAATGTTTGCTTGAGGTTGAGCCAATCAATGTTGTTAGACATGGCTCGTGCTATGTTTTCAAGATGGTATTCAACTTCAATAGCACTTTCGATTTGTCTTTGAGCAATTGAAAAGCTTCATTCTTGATGCGTTTTAACTCGACTTGGTCATCTTCTTCACCGAAACTTTTCTTGAAGTAACTTAGCATGCTCCAATGTTCGACCTTCTACCATATCTTGATCATCGGTTGGGGCGGGAGTAGCATCAACAAGTGTAGAAAACCATTCATACTCGGTGTCATCTTCGTCTAGCCATGAGGCGACATCGACCTTAGGCGTCTTCTTCTTCTTCTTTGGCCTAGATGAGGATCTTTGGTTTCTTTCTTTGAGCGGGAGAGGTGGGTTGTTGTTGGGGCTCGGGGACTTCCTCATCGTCACCACCGGTGTATTGAAATGATCACGGTTTTTCTCATGCAGGGTGGTAACTCGAGTCACGAGGTTTGTCGTGAAGAGCGTGGAGGAGATCGTCTTGTTGTTGGAGTCCTTTGGGGTGGTGGTGGCATGGAGGATGATTCACAGATTTTCTTTGGGCGTTTAGGCTCTTTATCTTTATCCTTATCCTTATCATCATCGTCTCTTGGGCGCTTAGGCCTTCGACTTGCTCCTTGCATGAAGTCTTGAGTTGATATTCGGTAATGCCTCAAATAGTTTACCTTCGTCGAGGTGAAAGTTGCGGATCGTTTAGACATTTGTAGCACCGACTTGAAATCAACTCGCATCGGAGAAAGCTATAGGCTCCATTGGATTGATCGTCATTGTTATAGGAGTGGATTGCATTGTTTGCTTGACCAATTTCATGAGATTTGGATAGAGTTATCGGTAAACATCTCCTTGTCACTCCGGGAACGGTGTCGAGTAGGAACTTGTGAGTATAGCCCTTAATCATCTCGTTCATTTCCCTTGAAGATCACGTTTCATGAACTTACGGACATACTCCCTTTCACTAGACATCTTGTCTATCTCGTCATGAAGAAGATTGATGTTGTCGTGAGTTGATTCAACTTTTGTTGGTCACGTCTTTCTTCGACTTGCTTGTGACTTTGACAATCTTTGTTTTAGCCGGGATATCCAAGAGTCGGTTGGTTTCTTCACGATTTAGATGTGGATCGGTTGTTCCTTTGGATGGTGGAGGTGAAGAGTGAGAAGGCGAGTCGATGATGAGGAGGCGTGAGGTGGCTCGGGGTCCTTAGGTGGCTCGAAGTTTCCTCCTTGGGCGTGCGGGGCTGTCTAGAAGAAAATTATCATAATCAAGATCTTCATCATTTCGGACTTAGCCGTTTCATCGACCTTAGTATCTTCACGGAGTTTTCTCGGTCTTTTCCATGTCGGTTCCTCAATGTCATAGTTGATGGAATCCTCAATCGCCTTTGTTGTTGTTCGTGGGTGGTGGTACGGTTCCTTATCGGGTTGATTAACCGCGCCGAGCTGGTGTGGCTTGAGTTCCACCACTTGACCCTCGGGGCCACGAGTTTGATCGATATGAATTCATCGGCAAGATATTTGAGTCGAGGTTCTTCAACTTCTTTTGATAGTCTTTTCCTCATCAAATGGTTCTTCTTGAGCTTTCCTTATCATGCTCAAGCACAGGAGTTTTCCTTTTCCTTTATCGACTTTTGGTGGGAGGTTTAGCTCTTGTTTGAGTGTCATCGATTGCGGTTTGAGTAGGTGACCTCTTCGTCGATTCGGTTTCCTCGAGCTTTCATCCACTAGCTTTTGTTGCGGTTCGAGGCTTGGGAATAGGAATGGCTTCCTTAGATGGAATTTTCCTTTTGAGAGTATGTGATCTCTTAGGAAACTTTCTCGACTCTCGATGCTTGTAACACTTCTGCTTGCCTCTCTGGTTTTCCTAGTAGGTGTACGGAGGACTTTTCATCAAGAAAACCTACTTTGCCTTCATCAACCGCTACGGATACCTTTTGTATGAATAAAGTTGTTTGATGCATCGGTTAGAAGGTGATCGGCAACACTTGCACCTTGTTTCTTTGTTGTTGATTCCTTAAATCGGCGGTGAGTGTAGGCTCATACAACATGGAGTGATTGTTGGGGTCATTGAGTCTTGAGGATCGATATAGAAGATGACCTTGTTTCTTTGTTGTATTCCTTAAATCATTGTGAGTGTAGGCTCAGAGCTTGTTTTGGATCTCGAGGAATATCAGATTTTAGAGCTCTTTGGATCAACAGTTTGGTATATCGATATATGGGATCTTGGTGCCAAGCTTTTGAGGAAAGACATCATGTCGTCCCATATCGAGCTTCAACTTCAATGTGTTTCATGTTGACCAAAGCCCAAAAGATCTGTAGTTCCATGAGCTTGGGATGCTCATAACCACTATCACGTCGAAGCGGATTTAACAATGATAATGTAGAGGGTTCTCCATGGTGGGAATATTCTTAAGATCCACGTATGAATGCTTTGTGATTACTCCGTAGCTTCGTCATAACCAATGTCGATCATGAATTGTAGAACGACCTCTTGATTGGTGTGGCATTGTATTGATTGGCTCGATGGCGGGAACAAGAAGAATAGCCCTTAAGTCTGCTTGGTGTGATGGTGACTTGTTTGTGGTTGGCGTCACCGTCACAACATTTTGACCTTTGATCTTTCGCATTGTATGCGAATTGGTGAATGTAGATCTCGACTTTGTAGCGAGTTGGTGAGCATGTTACGATAAGGGTGATTCTTGAATATCCACGACAATTAGACAAGAAGACTACGGCGGTGAGACTATCAAAATCAACGAAGGTTATTCTTTCCGATCTTCATTGGATAACCATGAGGAAGATATCTTCAACGGTGAGAACGTTTGGTGCTTCCACATTTTGCATTTGGCGTCCATGTCGTGATCGAAGATATTTAGCCAAAGAACCAACATATCGAAAGACATTACGTTAGTCAATAGTTGATTTTATTGTCTATTTATTGAATGTGATATGTCGATGATTATTCTGAGTCCAATGTCACTTGTTAGTCCAATAGTCCAAAGGCGTCGTGATAAGTTTCGTGAGTTGATTAACTTTAAGTTTTAAAGTCTATGTTTTCACTTATTTTCACAACTTATTAAACATTTAAGCTTATTAGTGACATTATTGGTTTCGTGGCGTTATGATTTATTTATTTACAAGTTTGCAGCGTAACAATTCATAATTAAGGTTAAAACTAGGCTTAGGCGTAGATTTTGCAAGCTTATGCGTAAAGCAGGAGTGGTTATCGGCGTAAGCGTAAGCTTATCGTGGGTTCTTGACTTCTGGCGTAAGAAATATTACAGCGTGGGAAAAGAGGGCCTTATGCGTAAAGCTTACGGCGTGGCGTATATGGAACCTTACGCGTAAGGCTTACTCGTGAGAGTGAACCTTATGCGTGGGGTTCTTGTTTACGCATATCCTTCACGGGATCGCGTAGTCCCCATTGTAGAACCTTACGGCGTAAAGGTTACGCGTAAGATTTCTCTTCGCATAACATTCTACGGCGTAAGGTGATCCTTATGCGTAGATGTTCAAGTAACCTTGATTACGAATTTTTTCGCGCGTAGAAACACGAAATAAATTCATCATAACACCAATATTAACACATACATTCAATCTTTATCGGTTCTAAACATGAATACTCATTCAAGCGGTTATGCGTAGAAAAGCGGTTTCTGCGTAAACTTAAACCCTAAAGTTCAATTTCTACGAGTAAGAGTTCTAGCCATAGGAATTGCACCAAAGTTTTTACGGGATGTCTAAGAAGCCTATTGAGTTGTTTTATCCAAGTTTTAACATCAAAATCTAAGTGAATCAAAAATACCCAAATTCTATGAACATAAACCCTAATTTTCAATTTTATGCAATTAGTGTTTACGGGTAAGTTCTAAGCCTAGATATGATCAATTCAACATGTAAACAACATCAAACAACTATCTTTTAACCGAAACATTCACATTTGAAAATACCCAAAATTACGCATAAACCCTAATTTTCAAAATCAATCAATTCGTGTTTACGGGTGAGTATTAATGATAAAAATGGTATCATTGATTATACAAGCGTTTTGACACTACCATTTTAACCACAAACACTCAAACTTGATTATGTGTTCATACGCTTATCGTAGAACACAAAATCATCTCTAGGTTAAAATCTAACCGTTGGTTTCAAAGCGATTCAAAACCCATGTTTAGATTATTACAAAGAACGTTTAACCACTTACAAATTGATGATCAAAACACGGTTTGAAGATTGATTTTAGGCGTAGGATTTGGTAGGTGGATAATAAATGTGATGAGTTAATGAGTTTAGGTGGAGTATTTTGTTAAAAATACTTTGAGCTTTTGACACTTTTAGTCCCTCCACCTTAACCATTTACATCCAATGCCCATAACTTCCATTTTGGTTACCAAGCGAATGATATTTGGAAAGAAATTTGTGACACTCCCCTCGACTTAAGAAATAATGAAATTTTATAAATTTTAGTCAGGGTGTCGATAAACCGAAATGTGACCACCATTATTAAAGAAACAAGCGGGATGAGGTAACATGCAAGTACAAGGTTTTATGAAACCGAAAAATATTTGCTTTCTCCCCTCAACACTTGATCGAAAAAATCTTGAATTTTGAAAGATTAGAGTGTTGTGGAAGATTGTACTTGCCATGTTAAAAGAAATATAGATAGAAGAATATTTTGTTGTTTTATCGATTTTATATTTTGTATTTTGTTTTGAAAAATATTTACAAAAGAGGTTTTGGTGTTTGTTGGTTTTAAGAATGTTTTAAGAGTTCATCCGGTTCCTCTTGAGTCAAACACCGCATACCAATCCGGTGGACCAACTCATTAAACCTAGCGAGGAGCTAAGGCTTTGGTGAGAAGATCGCGATTGGTATTCGGTACCCACAAAGTATAATTCAACGGTACCACATTTCACGTGCTCCTTGATGAAATGATATCGAAGATCGATGTGCTTTGATTTGAATGTTGAGCGAGTTGCGAGATCGCAATAGCACTCCGATTGTCGCGATACATCGGGATTACATCAAATACGTAACCATAGTCTTTGAGTTGTGTTCTCATCCAAATGACTTGAGCACAACACGCCGACATGGCTACATATTACGCCGGTTGAGGACGACGATGTACAATCCTGCTTCTTGATTGCCATGACACGGTTTATCACCAAGAAATTGTAATGCTCTGAAGTACTTTTCCGTGAATCTAAGCATCTGCGTGATCGGCGTCGAAAAAGCTATTAGTTCAAAACCGAATCCCCGGATACGGATCCCCAAGTTAATGGTTCCCTTGATGTATCGGAGGATTCTTTTAGCCTCGAGAGGTGGGTTTCGATTGGTCTCGTCGATAGCGGGAGCAAAGATATCTGGCAAAAACAATATCGGGCACTGCTATTTGTTAGATACATGAGAGACCCAATGATACTACGGTATTTGGTAGGGTCCACCAATTTCCCATGTAAATCGCGTCTAGCTTCTTGGTATGAGCCATTGGTGTGGCATAGGTGTCTGAGTTTTGCATTCAAATTTGTTAAAAGTTCAAGGGCATATTTGGGTGACTCAAGAAAATACCACGGGGTGATTGATGAACTTGCGGTCCTAGAAAGAGCGTAAGTTCACCCATCATGGACATTTCAAAATGTTTTTCATTAGTTTTGCAAAAGCGATTGAGTACTTTTATGTGTTGACCCAAAATGATGTCATCCACGTAAATTTGAACAATTAAGATGTGTGCCCGTGATATTGTATGAAAAGAGTTGGGTCGACCGAACCTTTGGTGAAATTATTGGCAATGAGGAAGGATGATAACTTATCGTACCACGCCCGAGGAGCTTGTTTGAGTCCGTCTGAGCTTTGTTCGGTTTGTAGACATGGTTCGGGAACTCGGGATCAACGAATCCTTACGGTGGTGACATAAACCGTTTCTTTCGGTTGACCATTCGAGCGGTTTTGGCGTCCATCGAAAGACCGTTATATTCATATGAGCATGACGCGCGAGAAAGATCGAACGACCTCAAGGCGAGCAGCCGGGCGAATGATTCTTCAAAGTCAATACCCTCTTCACATCTATAACCCTTAGCCACGGGCGTGACTTGTTTACGATTCGTTCCTTGACATCAATTTGTTCTTCCAAATCCATTTGAGACCAATGGCGTAGACCCTGTTGGTCTTTCAACGATTCCATACTTCAAGGCGTTTGAATTGATTGAGTTCTTCTTGCATGGATTCAATCCGGTTGTCTTTTGTCATTGCGTCTTTAATGTTTTAGGTTCAGATTGGCGGACGGTGAGTGCATAAATGCAATGTTCACCATCGTGTGAAGGCGTTGTCTCGTTCTGTTGGTTGATTCGGGTTACCAATAATATTCTCAAGAGGATGGTCTTTTGTCCAACGATGTGTAGAGGTTGATGTTGGTATACATTGTGCGATTTTGAGGATTCAAATGGCTTGTAGATGATTCCGCAACATCGGTGCGGCGATTTCATTAGCAAGCGGGTTAAAAAGCATTTGGATCAAAATCTGCGGTGGGGTACTTCATTGTTTAGAACATCATCAATTTGGTTCGGCGTCGTTGGAAGCGGTTTGTTCAACTGTTGTTGTAGAGTCAATGGTGGTGCTTCTTCAACGATAGTTGTTGTAGCAGTGTATCGGTATTGGAATATGATCGGGTTGAGCGGTGGAAACATCGGATACACACAGAGCACGTTCATCAATGTCATCACTAAGCAGAGGAGCAAATAGCTTTTCCATTTGTTGTGAGTAAGTGGGGGCTTGGTTCGGTGATGATGGGGTTTGAGGAAGTTTAAGCGGTTGTGACGGGTTCCAAGTTGTTATGCTCGAAGCCATTTACGTAAGCTCATCGAAATTTGCATGAATCGTTTCCATAACTTTGCTTTGTCTGACGATTCGGATCCGGTAACCTTTAGAATTCTCACAATATCAATAAAGACTCAATGTCGACTTTGGCTTTGAGCTTTCCAAAGTCATCACGATCATTATTTGGGTAGCAAAGGGATCCAAATACATGAAAGTGTTTGAGATTCGGTTTTGTTGTGGATAAGCTCAAAAGGTGTTTTGTTGTGGCGTTTTGTAATCATTGAGCGATTTTGAGTGTAGCATGCGGTTGATCTGACACGCCCACAAGTAATCTGGAAGTTTAGCATTGATTAACATTGTTCTTGCGACTTCCACTAACGTCGGTTCGTCTTTCAACAACTCCGTTTTGTTACGGTGTGCGTGCAATAGATGTTTGATGCTCAATTCCCACTTTCTCATAAAATTCTCGAAGAGTTTGATTCACAAATTCGGTTCCTTTATGCATTACGATTTGTCGGATTGTGTCGGGGTGAACTTGAATTTTCGTGAGAAAGGTGATGATCATCTGTGGAGCTTGATCTTTACTTGAAGAAAGTAGACCCAAGTCCATCTTGAGTAGTCATCGACAATTACCAAGATGTAGCGTTTGCCATTAATCGTTTGCACGCGCATCGGGCCACACAAATCCATGTGAAGAAGATGAAGCACATCTTTGAGTTGTGTTCCACCTTTGAAGGAAAATGAGCACGAGTGCTTTTCCCTTGTTGGTGAGCAAAGGTGATCTTTAGAATATCGGAATCTCGGGAGACCTTCAACAAGTTTGTATCGAGCAAGGTTGGTTATGGTTTGAAAGTTTAAATGTGAGAGGCAGCGGTGCCATAGCCAAGATTTTGTTGATGTTGCCTTTGAAAGTAGCGGATGGGAGATGAAGCAACCATGTCTTGCATTGAGATTGTGTGAGACTAGAATTGCGAGAGCGGACATAAGATCGTTTCCTTGTAGATCACGAATGAAACAAGTTTTCTCCCGAAAAGCAACTTCCAAATCTCCATCACGAATTGACCTTGAAAGAGATTGTGACCGAGGCCTTCCACATAATAAACCACTGCTAATTTCGATGTTTCCATTGATGTAATCTCCGTAGCCCATGATAGGCTGAAGTGATCATTCCGAATCGGCGGTGCCAATGAACTTTGCAATAAAGTTTGATAACAGTTTGAGATTGCTGTCATGTGTCGGGAACATCCGCTATCAACAATCAAAGGATGATCTGTATCACTGCATTACACAGGCGACACGGATGGAATAGAAGTAGATGTGGAACCCGAAGAGTTAGAGGGTTCGAAGCGATTATAGTAGAAATACACACATCAATGATTTTAGGCATCCATTTAAATCCTAGTGTATTATGTATCCATTTACGCCATCTCCAACTAGTATTTGCTTTAGTCTTAGTGAATGCACTAGGTGGTACTACATTCCTTGGAGGTGATCTTTGGAGCTACGGGGACATCAATGCGTTTCTTAGAATCTAAAGAGGGTGGTTTACCAAGCACGGACTTAGAAGCATTAGTGGGCCTAGAGGTATTCCGTTTCTTAGGATTCCGTAAGCGAGACAAGATAGCTTTAGCAACACATTTATCATGACAATCGAAAGCATACTTTTCGACAAATAACACAAGAAGCTTGGACTTAATATCAAAAGTACTTAAAGGTTCGACATTCGTTACAACACTTTTCCATTACATTTGTCGGACGCAATATCTAAAGTGGGTGCAACTTGAGTCTTATTCAAAGTCCTAGGGTGTTCTTCTACTTGACATTCTTTATTGTTCTTTTCTTAGGTGCAACTTCCTATTCTTCCTTGTATTGCTCTAGGTGTGAAGTGCGGACGTTTGGAAAAGAGGCAACTATTCTGTTTCGATGAGGGAAGCACATTAGTATCTTGTGGTTTGTCGGTAGGCATTCTAGGGTCACGTTTGCTAAGTGTTACGGTGCAAGTTTCTTAATGATGCTAGGCTGAACTTGTTCATACTTTCCTAACATTTCTCTTAACTTAATGATAGTGTGCAACAAATCTTGATTTTCGAGCGAAGATTTCGAGAAAAATTCATGACTTCTTTAGTGTGTGCAAGATAATGATCAAGTTCGTTTGATGCTTCATCACGAGTCATTTGAGTAAATCAAATATGACACCATATTCCTTTTAACTTTTGCAAGTTCTTGTTCATATTTTGAGATTTGACATTTCAAAGGCGTTTTGATCATCCAGTTGCTCAAATTTTGGATTAAAAGTTTTGGAATGCAAGCTGGTTGATTTTGTTTTGCAAAGCAAGTTCACGATTTTGACAATCTTTTGACACCATTGAAGGCGACGTTTTGCATTTGAAAGCTCGTTTAACGATCGTTCATTTTCAACTTTTAAAGACTCGATCGATGCACATTATCGGTATTCTCAACAATTTCAACAGAATCAACAGAATCGCGAGAGATATAATCGGATGCATATGGCAAAGAATGCAATAACACAACATTATGGATATCGGCACAGATAACATCTTCCAAGAGTCGATCAACATCTTTTCGTAACATTTTCTTTTTCGTTTTGTATTAGAAATAGATGTTTACATTTTCTCGAAAGCGATTTTCATCAATCAAGTTCCTTATGAAATTCCCTTTCCCAATACAATGCACAATTTTTCAAAATTTTAACATGGGGTAAAATTCTTTTCGAAAAATATCTCTTTGTTCTCGCGCTGAGGCGATTGAAAATGTTCAACTTTTATTTGAATGAAATTCAATCTCACGTTCTAAAAGTTTGAGGTCGAGTGAAAATGTCAAAATATCTAAGAATTTGACGATTTTGGGTTTTGATTTTACTTCTTTGAGTGAAGGTAAAGGACCATAAATTTGTGCATAATTTGGTTGGGGAGCAACATTAGAAGACTCGAGACGTTTTGTGATAATCCTAGGTGTGTTAGAAGAATCCTTTGGTGTGTGTGAAAGTGCGACTTTTGAATAGTTAAATGGTTTGTTATAAACAACATTTTCTAATTTTGATCGACTCTCGTCTTACGCATCTAATTCCTCTTGACGATGATATTCAACAACACTCATATGAGAATCATCAATTTTGTATTACTTTGGAAACTTGAGATTTGGTTTGAATGCTTTGGTTGAAAGCTTTGGTTTATGTCGGCAAGATTCGGTCCATATCCATTTGGATTGGGTTTTAAAGTAAACTTTTGAATAGTTGTGATTGACTCACCATGTTTATAAACAACATTTGAAACTCTTTGAGTTTGTTTTGTAAGCCGACAATTTCTTCAAGATGGTCATCTATTCGTTTCGTTGAATGCTTTTTGTGCTGAGAGAACTGTTTTGACAAGTTAACAACTCGACCTTGGCTTTTGAGTTTCAAAGTAAGGCGTTAAGTTGTTTTTATGTTCATGTTTGGTTGTTCTATTTGAGACAACAAAGCATTCTTCGATGCGGCTAGATCACGAATCTGTCGTTCTAAAGATTTTTCGTTTTGGTGTGATTTAGCAAAGCGACTTCAAAACCTTTTCACGTTTTCTTGAGTTTTGAAAAAATTGAGTTGCCGTTTTAAGCATTCAATATCCACAGTTAATGATGCATTTTCTTGTGTAATTCTTGATTTAATGAGCGACATTCATCCATTTGGGATTGTTAATCTTTAAGTAAGAGATCAACATCGGATTAGGCAAAGGTTCGGCGTGTTCAGCGTGAGTCACAACATGATCACTATTCGGATCCTCAAGTATAACCACGGAGTCAATTTGAGTATCAAAGGTAACCATAAGATCATCTTGATCGTCAAATGTAACTACGGGGTCTAGTTGAGAATCGTCGAGAATGAGATGTGGGCGACTCATGTTGAACATTACGAGCCTCGTCGGATTCGGATGTTGGTGAGATATTAGATCGATGATGAATATGGTTTGTTCGGTGCACGAGACAAGCCATCGATGTCATGCTTGGGCTGTGTCACTCATGTGGAGCTCGTGCATATTAGCCATCAACATAAGCTTCTTTGCATTAGCTTGCAAGTCCTCCATATCATCATCAGAGTGCATCGCCATAAAGCTCATTCTTTGTTTGTGAGAGTTCCACCGACTTCATCCTTAAGAGCCAAAAGTAAAGCCTCCTTGTGATAAAGCGCCCCTAGTCCTCGGCTTTGGGCATGCATTAGCCAGTGACCCTTCTCATTCTGTTGTAGCAGCGAAGACCATTTATCCCATTCGAGCATTACCTGTTCAACCACTTGAGCTCTCTGTTGTTGTGGAGCACCCATGTTATTCCTACCCATAGCATTAAACCCTTGACCACCGCCCATCGGCGACCATAACCACGATTACGAACTTCAACTCGTCCATTGTTCTGTGACTGATTCCTTGTGTTTGATGAGGAGCGAATGCGATTGTTGGATTTGTTTGTATAACGACCAAAAGCTTTAGCAATCATAACAAATCCTTGTTGCAATGCATCGAAAGCATCTGAGTCCTCATTAGCTTCACTGTAAAGTGCTTGATCATTGTTGTTGTTGTATGGAACCAATTGAGTTTGTTGAGATTGTTGTTGTGACGGATCATATGGTGTAATTGTGGCAATTGGTTGAGGAGCTGGTTGAGGAGGATAACTAGTTTGAGCCCACAAAGCAAGTTGTTGATTGTCCGGAAGTGAAGGTGAAAGCAGTTTGTCCACGGATAACCCTTTCTTTATCAACTTCTTTTGATGAGGCTTCAAATAGTCGTACAACAATCCGTATGTAGCATGATGAAGATTCTTAGCAGCGGATGAAAATGACATACTTCTCCCAATCGGGACCAAGACTACTTAGGAACTTAGTATTGGCGCAATTCTTGGCATGATGATGTTGTGTTTATCCAAATCATTGATGATGTCGAGAATCGATGATGATAAGACTCTAATGTCTCTCTGGTTCAATCATGAAGTGTTCATAAGCCAAGTAAATTTTGGATTCCATATCCTCTTGATTGAGTTCGATGCCTTCCATGAGAAGATGAATATGTTCCACATTGCTTTTGCGGTCTTTTGAGCATCAACACTTGAAGGATTGGATTGGGTAATCCTAAAAGGATATATTGCATTGCTAGCTCATCGACTTCGTAGTGTAGAAGTTCATCACCGAAAGGTCGATATGAGTTGCAATGTTTGTGAGATCATCTCTTGGTGGAATAGCATTTGGATCTCCGGTGTAACGACAATAGGCATCGAAATGGACCTTCCAAGATAACCTTCTTTAAGAACTTTCCATGTGGCTTCTTTAGATCACAAAACCTAAAGAACCTAATCACCCATTGATCATAGTTTCGGGAGTGAGCATTGGAGGTCTATCAAGTGATCTGCCTCATGAATGGATTCTTGGCTACTTAAAGCTTCACACATCTTTGCAAACCAAGGCGGTTCCTTCATAGTGTTCTGGATGGATGTTGATTGTAAGCGTTTGTGTAAGGTTGTACTTGAAGACTAGGTGGTGGTTGAACCATTTGAGGTTGAATTGCTCCTTGTTGTGGATAATGTTGTTGATTAAATTGTTGTTGATAAATTTGTTGTTGTTGATTAAATTGTTGATGTTGTGGACTTAGTTGTTGTTGTTGTTGTTGATTATAAGTGTAAGGAAAGTAGCTAGAGTATGGTGGTTGAGACATGTTGAAAACTTGTGTTGTTAAATGGATCTTTGTAGTCGAATGAAGCGTTGTTGATGAAGTATCCTTAGGCGTAGAAACCAAGTTTAGGCAAAGTAACACTTAGGCGTAAAACACCAAACTTACGCGTAAAAGTGATATTCTGGCGTGGGATTAGCTTCTGGCGTAAGAATTGAGAAACACTAAGATTAGGCGTGGCGAAAGTTAGGCGTAGAAAACTTATGCGTGGGATTAGCTTATCGTAAGACAAGGCTTAGGCGTAAGAAAAATCTTAGGCGTAAAGAGTTCTACGCATAAGTTTGAGCTTATGCGTAAAATTAGGGTTTGCCCAAAAATCCTTTACACTATCACGGTGTAAATGATATCCAAAGTCGAAGTGTTTTCGAGGCTTATCCAAGCAAGAAAAAACGAGTAAACTCTGGCGAAGATCGAACCAAGGAAAAGTTATGCGTAAGATTAGGGTTTTCTTCTGCGTAAAACTTAACCAAAAGCGATTTTTAGCCCAAAGATGTTTCTAAACCAGATTTTTGTGATGAAACGACTTCAATATCACCAAAATAACACAAAAGTGTGAAACTTGATGATCCAAAACTTCTAAACACCTTATGCGTAGAAATGAAACCACGTATAAAACCAAGCTTAAAATCAATGAAATACACGTAAAGTTTGAAACTTTTGCCAAAAGCAGATATTTTAACACCTAAAAGCGTTGAAAGTACAAGAATCTTGGATTGAAAAGTGTAAAAATTGAGTTTTTAAACGTGCAAAGTTTGAGAACCGTGAGTTACGCGTAAGACCAAAAATAACTTCAAAAACAAAACCTTTCCACCCAACTATTTGGCGAATGATACCACTGTTAGGTTCCCATATTTATAACACAAGCATCAATAGAAGAAATAGAGAAGAAGAGATCGGATGAACAAACACACACACACACGTATGAATATAAGAAAGGTTATGCGTAAAGTGTGAAGAGTGAATTGAACAACCAACCCTCAGTGAGGGTTTACAAAAATATTTATAGGAAGGAACTAGGGCAACATGCAAGTTCCTTCCTTTCCTTTATGGGCTTGGGCCAAGGCTCATGGGCTTTCTACATAAGCCTTGGCATGATTACTAACATAAAAGCCATATTAAGCTAACTATTACATATTAATTACTAACACTTGAAATCTAGTTTAGGAGTGATTCCAACACGACCGTAAGGCATGTGCTACAACGGACCGTGGTCCCGAGTGCATCTTGCATGAACCGCGTGGATCTCTCGAGTACGGAATCGCTTGAAGGGTCCGACACATCAAGCCATGGTTGTAGAAATGAACGATATAATATACCATCTCGAAATTTAATCCTCCGTGATGTGCGACGTATTCGCTGGGCGCCCTTCGCTCTGAGACAAGTATACCCTTGCTGATAAACTCGACGATTGGAGTCATCCATGTAGGACCTTGCTCCTCTAGTACCATGGATATCTCCATCTCTGAGATGGATTTGCTCTTAAAAGTCTCCACCAATACTTGTTTTGACAGGTGCGCAAAGCTTGTGGATGCAATCTTGCTCAGTGCATCCGCCTTTCTGTTTTCCCCTCTAGGAACTTGTTTGATGGTAAACCTGTCGAAACCCTGAATTAGTAACTTGGTCTTATCGAGGTATTGAACCATGTTTTCCTCTTTAGCCACATATACACCCAACACATGGTTGGCTACTAACCGGGATTCCACATTTGCTTCTAGGTTGCGTATGCCCATTCAAGCTGCAATGCGTAATCCAACAATCAGGGCTTCATACTCTGCTTCGTTGTTTGTGGCTGTGAATTCAAAACGCAGTGCGTAAGTGAATTCCATTCCTTCTAGATTCGTGAGGATAAGGCCTGCGCCTGACCCGTCCACGCATGAAGATCCACCAGTGAATAGGATCCATGGTTCTTGTAGTTCCACCTTGCTTTGTGAAGGTGCATCATCAATGTCTGGGTTTCGATGATGAAGTGCGCTAGTATCGCCTTTAACCGCGATGCGTGGTCTCATAGGAGATGTTATGCTCACCTAGCAACACGCCCACTACGTAGTCGTCCCGATCGTCGGGTTTGGAGATGACTTGCTTGATAGGTTGGTTTGTGATCACCGCTATTGGGTGCACTGGAAGTACTGCTGACCATTTGGCGGCGCATACTAATGCCAAGACCAACTTCTCCATTGCGCTATAGTTAACCTCCGCTTTCTTGAGTGCTTTGCTTACAAAATATACCGTGTTTGTCTTGAATTCTTGTCCGTCAATAGCACATACCGATCGCTCCCCGAGTCGCGGATAAGTACATAATTAATTTTTCCCATGGGCGAGGCGCGACTAGCGTGGGAAGCGCCGCTATGTGTTGTTTAAGTTGTATAAAAGCTTCTTCCGCTCCGTAGTCCGGTGAAAGTCTCCTTTTTGTAACTTCTTGAGCATTTTGAAGAGGGGAGTGACTTATCTGTGATTTGGACAAGAAACTGCTCAAACCGCTAATTTGCCATTCAGAGATCGGACTTCCTTCAACATGCGGTGAAGGAAATTGGATGATGCCTTCGCTTTTTTGGACATGGTTTAATGCCATCGGGCTCTATCAAATATCCAAGGAACATGCCTTCTCTAGCGCCAAAGGTGCATTTCTTAGGATTTAACTTCATGTTGATCTTTCGTAGTGTCTTAAATGTTTCCTCAATGTCGCGCACCAATTCGTCCTCGGTATGGCTTTTTATGACAAGGTCGTCAACATAAACCTCTAGGTTGCGGCCCACCTGTTTTTCAAATGCATTATCTACCAGTCGCTGGTAGGTGGCGCCTGCATTCTTCAAGCCAAAGGGCATCTTTGTATAACAATAGACGCCTTGGCTTGTATGGAAGGCCATTTTTTCCTCATCTTCTTTAGCCATTTGGATTTGGTGGTACCCTTTGTATGCGTCTAAGAAACATTTAAGTGGGTATCCGCACAAAGATTCTACCTTCCAATCTATCTTTGGTAGTGGGTAGTAGTCTTGTGGACATGCTTTGTTGAGATCCATGAAGTCCACGCACATCCGCCAACTACCATCGCTCTTTTTGACCATCACTGGGTTGGAAAGCCAGTCATGGTAATAGACTTCTCGCATGATACCTGCATCCACAAGTTTGTGTACTTCCTCCAGAATGGCTTTTGCGCGCTTTGGAGCCTGGTCGCGCTTCTTTTGTCGTACTGGGGAGTATCCTTGTCGGATTCTCAACTTGTGTTCTGTAATCGAGCGTGGCACCCCAGTCATGTGCTTTGGTTCCAATGCAAAGGTATCCAGATTCTTTTGCAAGAGTGCGCACACGGCCGCCCTGCCTTTATTAGACAGCGATCCCCTGATCGATACTTCTTGCTCTAGGTAATCAGGATGAATTGCGACCCTCAGGTTTGATACTTTAGTTGTGCACTGTTCTGGAATGTGTGCCATCTCACATGTAATCGTGTTACATTCTCCAGGTGGTACGGTGGTATTGTAGAGAGTAACAATGCCCCCTACCGGAACTTGAGCATCCCATGTGTTGTGAGCGGTGCAGCGATGGCTAATATCCACAGCCTTCCAATAATGCCATTGTATGACGGGGATTTGATCACCATAAAGTTCATCCGAGGCTATCGTGGAGTGTTCCTTATTACCAACATTGACTAGTAGGCGATTTGCCCCATGGTCCATATCTTTTCTCCTGTAAAACCGGTCAATGACGTCATGGCGGGCTTAAGCGACTTCAGTATCTTAGGTCGCAATCGCTTGAAACAATGTTCATACATTATATCTTGTGGATGCTCCTCCATCAACGTACATATGGTGGATATCGTGACCCCACATTAATTTCGATGGTAAGAGGTTCTACCCTGCGTTGTCCGCAACCAAGGTGGGAAAGAAATTTCGCCCACGGAAAACTTTTACCGACCTTACGCCTAGTCTTTCGCTGCCATGATTGTATCATGTAAATGGTATCAACCTATTCTTTGGGTGCTTCTTTCTTGTTCCCAGTCTTTCGCTTATCTTTCCCATCCTTGATGTTCTTAACTAAATGGTCCAATCTGCCTTCTTTTACTATTTTATCAATTAGTTGGCACAATTGGACACACTCATTGGTGGTATGGCCCTTCTATCCATGATAGTCGCAGTATCCGTTCTCCACGCGCCGCTCTTCTGGGGTGCGCATTGGTGGGGGTCTCGGGAAGTTCGCGCCTTCCATTGCGAATATCTCCTTCGTAGTCTTGGTTAGCGGGGTATACTTATCATTCTCTCGTCCGCTCCCCTGACCGCGGTAGTTCTTGTTGCGGTTGCTATTCTGGTCAATGGATTGTCTCCTAGGCTGTTCTTGTGACCTATAGTTTGAGTAGCCTTTCTTGCTGTCTGCCGCAGCAGCTTCTCCTTGGATAAAGGACCTCGTGCGTTTCATAAGTTCATCAAAGGTTTGGGGGACCTTGTCGTTCAACCTTTTGATAAGTTCTGGGTTATTGATTCCGTTCATGAACCCTGAGATCTTTAGTACTTCGGGGCATGCCTTGACATGTATGCATTCGTCTTTGTAGCGTTCCACATAAGCGCTTGTAGATTTCCTCTGCCGTTGTTTTACCTTGGCAAGTTCGACAGGGTTTTTAGCGCACTTCTTCCTTTGAGTAAAGTTCAGGCAAAACGCCTTCCACAACTCTTCAAAACCACCAATGCTTCTGCGTGGGAGCTTCTTGAACCGAGTTTGCGCATTTCCACTAATGTGGAATTGAACATGTGGCACCACACAAGTTGTGGCCAATTTTCGATGGTAGCGGTGACTCGAAAAATTTTAGGTGATCGTCGGCTCACCTGTTCCATCGTCACGTTTTCACATTGGTGGGCATGCGCCTCTCTTCTCTTTTGAAAAATCGCCGATGCGCCGGGTGAACGCATCCACCTTTTGGCGGCGCCGTGGAAGGGACATATCTTCATCCTCACGGTCGCGATATCTTCTCTTAGACTTCAGGTGTCTGTTTCTCGTCCTCGTTTTCCGAGGAGTCTTTGGAGGACGAGCTTCCCTCTTTCGGCGCTTGCTCCGTGTCCTCGAACCCGAGCTCAAGAGCTTTCACTGGGATTGCCGTAGTCCAAGTGTCATGGACCTGCGGCTACCAAGCCTAAGCGTGGACATTGGTACGCCGTTCATCATCTTCGTGTTCTCCCAAATCATCGTATGTCGGTGGTTCAGCGTTCACAACTCTCCTCCCGATCTGGTAAACACTTGGGGTCGGCGGCTATCCTCTCGCGCCTCTCCCTCGGTGACGTGATGGGGATGTCTCATACTGGTCGAAGTTGAGTCGGGCTTGCAGGGCTCGACTCGACCTCTTTTCGCTTCCTCTTGCATGAGGGCGCCAAGGTTTCGTAGTTTTGAGACACGAAGTCACTTGGCGCTAGTTCAGTCGCGACTCCTTCTAGCGCCGAGGGTGTCTGCTTCCACCTCTAGACCCCTGTTTTGGTCGGTAGCGTCTGGCGGGGTTGTGAGGTTTGTTCTTGGCACCGATTGGTGGGGAATGGTAAAGGGTGCTGTGATGGATCTTCTGTTGGTGGTTGTTGTAGTGGCATGGGTTGTCCCCGTGCATGGTTCCATTGTCGCGAAGACCGGATCTGGGCTCGACCCTTGGTTTCGGGTCGCATTGGTTGTTCTAGAGGCCCGCTTAGAGGCCGATCCACTTTGTCGCTTCTTCCTTGTAGGTCACTATGTGATCGCCGGCTTAGGTTTTCGTGCTTTGTCATTCTAGTTCTTAGTGATTGGTCCCACGGATGGCGCCACTTGTTGATACAAAAGTTGGGCGTTCCTTATTTAGACTCCGGTTCTCGTATCAATTAGACCTTGATGCTTGAGACCTGCGCACTAAGAAAACAGAAAACACCGTTAGGCTTATCGTGGGATTGTCTCCTACGATTATCCTCTGGCGTGAGAGTAAGTAATCGGTTTTTAGGGTTTAGTGGAGAGTTAGGTTTTGTGATCATACCTTTAATGAGGGTAGAGATGCCCTTTATATACATACGAAATCCTTGTTGGTTTCGTGTTCCACAACCTTCGGCGTATCCCGCCTAAGTCGGTTGGTTGATACATATCCCATAAATAAGAGATATCCGATATCAAGGCCATAATTAACTTCGGGTTTGGGCCTTCGTGAACCCAAACCGTTACCGCGTTAGCCCACTCGTACTGGGCTTGAGTGTTAGTAGCGTCCATTGGTCGGGTTCATGACCCGAATGCGGACTATACGTCATCAGAAACATTTTGGGCATATTCGTCCCTGCCTCAAAGTTAAATAACTAGAATACCCTTTGTCTTTCTTCCATTATAGTTTTCATCTAAATTTATTTTGGAAAGAGTTACACTTGTTCTCTAGATTATAATACCCAATACACCATTGCTTATACCAATATTGAACACACACTAAGTTTATTATCTCAAATCAAATCCCACAACCGCATAAATTAGTTGTGGCAGGAGATTCAAGAAAAGGAATTAAGCTTATGTTGATTTGGGATATTTAGTTTGGAATTAATAAATCTAAAGATTATTAATATGTAATTTTTGGAGTGGGTTTCTTGATATATAACTATATATAAATATTTAGGCTTTTCTTTGTTGATTTTAATAGGTGTTGTAGAAGTAATTGTGTTTTTTGTTATCAATAAAATGCATAATTTATTTAGTGTTCATGATTTCTTGTCATTTTTTAGTTTTCTTTAAAAAAAATTAGTAGTAATGTTGGGATCGCCCTAACACGTAAATGGAACGATATTTACAAGATTACATTATCTTTCTTATTTAGCCAAAACACATGAACTAGTTATGTCATAGTGTAATAGTTATGTATGTGGTAGGCTTTAAATACCCTCCTAGACTTCACTAGGAGGGTGAGACTCATTTGTGTATTTTCATCTTTTATCAATAATAAACACATAGTTTCCCTTCTTTCTTTACTTCTTCTCTCTAACCATGGAGATGGTATTCTACCATCATCCCCGACCTCCCAATTCACATAATCAACCATACACACGATCCTACAAGTGGCATCGGAGCCAAGGTTTTATTTCTATGGTTGAATTGTGTGGTCTTTTATCTTGTCAAAAATCGTATTTTTTGTGAATTTGGTACATGTATGGAACTTTTTTTCCAGTTTTTAATGAGTGTTTCTACTATCCATTGGGTTATCAGTTTCTGATAAGTGGTTCTAATGTATCTGGTGGTCTAAAGTGGTTATCTGTCCTTTAACAGTTTAAATGTTTTATGGTATCAATAAGTTGTTTACAAATCTAGTCTGGTTTTTTCGTTTTCATGTCTATTCAGTCACTTTGTTTGGAGTTTCAACAGTTACAACATATCAGAAAACTTGGTCGGAAACATGGTCGGAGAAAAGGTCAAAATCTGAAAAGTCAACAAAATGGGTCAAAACCCTTTTCTTACGAATTTGGAGCCATCTACAGTCATATTTACGAATTTCTTGAAAAGAAATGCGTAACAACCTAATTTTACGAATAAGCCTTATTCGTAATATGTTTACGAGTAAGCTTATTCGTAAGCTGATAACCTGTTTACGAGTAAGATTTTCTTTCGCGTAAGGTTTACAAGTAAGAATTTTTTACAAGTAAGGTTTTGGTTTATGAATAAGATATTATTTGTAAGATCTTACAACTAAGGATCTTACGAGCAAGAAACTTAACGACCAAGACGCAAGATATTTTATGACTAAAATAGAATAAGATGAAGGAGGATGACATTTTGACCACAAACCAATATACTAGACTCTCGTTGACCTCAGTGTTATCATCATATCATCAGTCACAATCAACATGAAACTTAATGTAAAGGACGAGACCAGGCTCGAGTCAACAAACATCTATAACGAGATCTCAAATTTTCTCAAACAAATAGTGAAGATCTATAAAGATCTTCGTATTTGAACCATTATCGATCATAGATCTCAAACCATAAATCCATTTGACGATACCATCCAACTACTACAACGAAAATCAAACAATTAATCTCATATTTTTTTTCGTGTTTATTCAATAAAAATCCGACCTTGAAGGTCTCCACACGAAGAACATCATCATAGATTTCAAACCAAAAAGAAAATTAAAACAATATTAGATCTCTGATTTTTTCGTGGGTTACCACCTCAGACCTTCGAAGGTCATTCAAAACACGAAATAAAATATCATCGTCGATCTAATCTATTTTGAAGCTTAGCTTCTTTCACTATCCGAACATCAAAAAGAAATAACAAGAACAATAGGTGTTCCATTCTTCCTTTTATTCAGTTTAATTAAAACGAAAACAATATAAGAACCTACCGTGACCCCCCAAACAATCTTGAAGCCTTCACTAATGCGTTCTTGATTTGACTTGTGCTACAACTGTCATCAAGGATACGGTATGGTTATGTATATGTTTGTATTGATTCAGATTGATTGATTAAGGAGATGAGATGATGAGTTGATTAAAGGGATTGTGCTTTGGATGAAGATGGGGGCGGATAAATGAGGAACTGGTTCAGCCGTTTACATTTTAGGCCCGGGTGTTCTCCATTCGTTTGGGCTGTGTTGGATTGGATTTGGATGATTGTAATGAGTTGAGCCACGTTAATCTAAACTTGAAATGTTTAAAACGAGAATGACATAGCTTGGGTATAAAAGAATTCTCTAGTGTTATCAATGTAATTTTAATACATTATATGCATTCTTGGTATAACATTTTGCGAAAAAGAGCTGTATGTTGGTGTTATAAATTTTTCACAGGGTGATACATTTTTTGACAAGATCAGGAAAACCATTATCATGGTTTAATTTAACCAAGTAACGAACGCTAGTTTTGGGCATTTAACCGCAAGATGTGACTAATTGAGGTTGAAGTGGGATATCACGGGTGCGTGTACTTAGTATCTTGAAGATATCAGGGTTGGTTGGATGCACGATTCTTCGAGATCCTTGTTTGAGATTTTAACGGTTACGAATGACAAAGACTTGAGTTGTCTACTTATACCTGATGTAAGGAGTTACATTGTTGTGCTCACAGCAGATAGCTATCACTTGAAAGGAGTTACGTTGTAGTGCTCAAGTGTCACACATAGTTGTGGATAGTCAAGAGGTGATGTACGTCATATACTTGATGGTTGGTTGGTTGAAGAGTATAGAGTACTTAGGGATTCGATGGTGCACAAACTCTCTACACCAGTCTTAGTCAGAGACTAGTGCAAGATTAAGTCACAAGTTCGGGTTATTTTACTTTATTCTCAAGTTCATCATATTGGGTTTTCTCCATCAGTAGTCACTACAAAGAGCCGTCAAAATGATAATGGGGTCGGTAAAGAGTTAGCTGAGAGAAGTATAAAAGTATAAAGAAGTTTTATCAGAAGTTGATTCTCATGAGATATTTATGGTACTTCACACTTGTTCGATTAATTGGACATACACGGTTGCGCTGTCTCCAATTTGATCATCAACATACGTGGTATATGTTTTCGATTCATTGAAACATTGTGGGGAAGAGAGTGTATGGGTCATGTGCTTTCTTCGCCTTCTTTGCGAAAACCCTTTCCCTTCATGAGTTTCTGAAATTAGGGGGAAGAAATGAGACGATTTTGTGGTTCAAACGTCTTACTTCGGTGTTATTGTCTCAACTTTCACGGGGTTATTTTGTGTGTAGTTACCTACATATGATGTTATGATGCTTCACACATGGTCAGTTTATCGAGTACTTGCATATTCACATGTGATTATTACTCCGATAGACCGCAACAATCAGGGAGAAGTTGTATTATTTATCTTTCGTGGTTTGTTTGGTATGAAGCGTCTACATTCGTGAGAAGATCTTGTTTATTTCTTGCATGTTACCCCCGAACGGATTTTCCACATTGTGTACAACTGTGATTACGTAACAAGACAGATTTACCTGGTGTGTTTTACTGCTCATCTACAAATTCCGATGCGCACTGAAAAATTCAAAAGTTAGAAGACATGTCTACTACATCAAATTTCCGAATCTGCTGAAGACAGTTGTCAGTTTGGGAGGAAGCTGATTCAGAAACTTTGCCAAAAAGAAGTGTACGGGAGAAGCTGCTAAAGACATGCAGAAATTGGGGGGAAGTTAATCCAATTCATGCATATTACATCATTTGCCTACAAGTGAAGAAAAAGTTCTCAAGTCAAGGTACAAGATGAAGACAAAGAGCGTCAACTGTCGTCATCCTCAGCATTTGAAGAGCTTATGAAGACCTTTCTTTATTTTGTTTTGTACTTGTAGGAAATGTTGTAAGTAATCCCTTATGTCTTACCATTGGGGGAAGATTGTTGGGATCGCTCCTAACACGTAAACAGAACGACATTTACGGGATTACATTATCTATCTTATTTAGCCAAAACACATAGACTACTTATGTCATAGTGTAATAGCTATGTATGTGTTAAGCTGTAAGTACCCTCCTAGATTTCACTAGGAGGGTGAAACTCATTTGTGTATTTTCATCTTTTATCAATAATAAACACATAGTTTCCCTTCTCTCTTTACTTCTTCTCTCTAACCATAGAGATGGTATTCTACCATCATCCCCGACCTCCTGATTCACATAATCAACCATACACACGATCTTACAAGTAAATTCAAAGAGGATGAAGCCGATGGTATTTAGTCATTTAACTTTGAGACAGGGATGAAATATGCCCCAAAGGTTTCTCATAGAGACAATATCCACAATTTCAAAATGGTTGGGACGAAACATGTAATTTCGCCAAACATTAGGGACAATTTATGCAATTTACTCCCTCTTTAATTTAAAATTAAGTTTTCTTTAAAAGGAAAAATTGCAAAGTTTTAACTAAAATAAGTCTAATAACATGAAACTATCTTTAATATGTAATAAAAGTAAAATATAATATCATACTAAACAAGTACGTGTAGAAACAACAATGAGGCGGGTTTTGGCGGGGCGACCATCCCCGTCCCCAAACCCAATGTCTTCACCACACCCGCCCCGATTCCCATGAGGTGTCTAATCGGGGCTTCCCTTTAGGCGCGATACTCCCCCTAAACACTCTCGTAACCCAATTAACATGCCCCACCCTCCCTCAATGAGTTCGGATTTTAGGTTTCCTCATCGAGCTCATGTATTTTGTTATCCCTAGCTATGTGGCATATTTGAATAAGTTTAAACACACCACATATTATCCATAAAGATTTATAATGATAATGGAAATTGCTCAAGAAACTTATCTGGTAAGTAGTTATGTACGCTTTTTAAAATTAAATTTCAATCTGTTAGACTTATTTCAGTTAAAGATGATTTAAATATTAAAGGTGCATGTAAAGTTATTAAATACATAAAATTAAAATGTTAAATACATGATATAAATATATTATGTAAGTTGAGGGTTAAAAATGCAGTCTTTAGAATAGTGTAGGACCAAAATGTGAAACTAACCTTATTTTACAAAGAAAATTATAACTGACCCATGTTTACAAAAGCAAAATCAAAACCACCCCACTTATACAAAAAAAAAAACGTGAGCACTCTAATAGTATAATCAAATAGTAGTTGTCACTTCAATCACAAACCACTTGATGTTCTCCTTGAATGCATGCTTAGAGCGCTAGATATCATTTTGTGTCATGGGTTGTGTCATGGGAAAAAGTGATATCACCTCAACATTTTTTTCCCATGGCATCACTTTTGGCTGCACCAAAGCCCCTCCTTATTATAGCACCAATTTTTCTGGTGCCATAGTACATAAGTTTTTGTTAGGAATTAGAAAATTCCATAGTGAAGTATCGGTCACCCCAAATATAATCTAGCATAAGTTAGCTCGTAGATATTACGTTATTTACTAGTTATTTAGTTAGTTATTTAGTTTAGTGCAACACCGTGGAGGAAGGACGGGTCTTTACCCACTGTATGCATGATCCACAGTCCGAAGGAGGATGTTTATTGTGTAACTATAAATACCCTCTAACTCCCAAGGTAGAGGGTTGGACCTTTCTCATTCTTAATCTAACCTTCTATGTTTTCTTTCACTTTCTCTCTCTAAGAAAGGATCCCACTTTCTCTCTCTAAACCTACTCATAATTCGACCCATATTATTGTTTGTTATGTGTTTATGAAATCCAATATCTTACAATTGGTATCAAGAGCCATGGTTTGATCACTCATCTTTCACGCTCTTTGTTTTGGTGGATTTCATATGGTTTTTGGGGTATAAGTGTTTAGGAGAGTTTGAATCATTTGGAAAATTTTCTAGTGTTAAAGTTTGAATTTTGATTGTACTTTTGTGTTTAGGATCATCATATATGTTTAGGTTTTGAATTGGAAAGCTTAAATCATTGTGGTTTGGTCACTTTTGATTGATAAAGTGGGTATTTGTGATAAGTGTACAAAGCGAGTTGAGACTCGTAGTTGAGTTTCTTGGATGCGAGTTGCTTCTTCATTAGAAGCGAGTTGGTATAAGCGACTTGGCTACTTAGCGAGTTGACTATTTATGCGACTTGGGTTCTAAGCGAGTTGTTTCTTTAAGCGACTTGAGGTCTAAAGCGACTTGGCTATTAAGCGAGTTGTACTGCTAGCGAGTTATCTTAAGCGACTTGGTGGTTAAGCGAGTTGTCTCTGTATGCGACTTGGTTTTTTAGCGACTTATTTCTTTAAGCGAGTTGGCTAAGCGAGTTGACAATTTTGACTGCGACTTGTCCAGATTCAACGTATCTAATGCGAGTTGAGCCTAAGCGAGTTGCCTAAGCAAGTTGTCTTATGCGAGTTGCTTATTGAAGCGAGTTGTCTCATGAGTTGTCTATTAAGCGAGTTGTCATCTTATGCGAGTTGTGCCTTAAGCAAGTTGTCGTTTAAGCGAGTTGTCTTGGAAGCGAGTTGTCCTGGATGCGAGTTGATTGAAGCGGTTTGACCAAAAGTTGACTTTTTACGACTAAACTTCAAACGGCCATAACTTTTGAACCGTAACTCCGTTTTGGACGAAATACCAGTCAAAATGAGCGGAACAGGTTGAATATGGTGAGGTTTCATAGCAAAGCTTTGAAACGAATTTTTTGAGGCCTAAATCCCCTCCGAAAGGAAGTTATTGAGCTTTTTAAGTTTTTAGACCTAAATTTCTCCGTAAAATCGTGCATCAACCAATCAAAATCTCAACCAAACAACATCTCTGCTAATCCTACAAACAATTATATGTCCTTACACACAATTGTCTATCATTGTGTCGATCCATCAGTCATCTTAACACATTCCATTGGTCATTGCTTAACGGTTTGGTCTTGATTTTAGTAAAATCCCGCGAAGATTCTATCTCTCGGTTTAAATCATAGACTTGTAAAATCCGTGGATACTACAACATCATGTCTTACACTCTCGACCTTGTAATTTCGAAGTACTTAAATTGTATGATGATGTAGACAATCATGAGAATATTTGCTACATTGAGCGGTTAAAGATGATTGAATCATTCAATGAGGATGTGATATCTCGGGTTCGAGACTACGAAATGTAAATGCACCATCAATGTTATAGAATGCTTGTGCAAAGGATAAGAAAAGTTGCATTGAACCTTATCGACAACTTCATTCACACCTCACATTGCTTCTATCTATGGGAAGTGAGCGAGCGATTCATCGCACTTTTCCGTCAAGAATTATCAACGTTCAAGAGCACATTATTCTTAAACTTAGAACAATTGGAACAACAACTTGATAAAGAAATGGTTCAAAAGGATAGTTCTGTCTTTGCACTTCATGTGATCTACAACCAATTTAGGTCATTCATCGGTGGGGAATTTACATCGATTATGATCAAGACATGGTGAAATGTCTTTCAAGAAACACACCTGGAATGGAAATTAGCGTGTTCATAGAGACACTTATCCAACTCATGGATAATGTGGAGAAGTATATTGAGGAAGTTACTCGGACATATGAAAAAGTGGATGAGTGTCCGTGCGATTGAGAGATAATTGTGATAAGTTGGGTAATGTATTTGTTGAAGAATCGGGTGTTCTTTGAATGCAAAATGTCGAGGCAACAAATAATGATGAGTCGGGTAAAGCACGGATGATGGATCGATTGACACCGAATACGAGAGGTTACGAGATAGATAAGCTTGATACGACCGGTGGCCCAATGACTCTTGTTACACATGACGTGGATGCATATATCGGACTGTAAATTGAGCGGTGTCATCGATGAGGTACCTTAAGCGATCAACATAGTGCATCCGCTAAGGTACCTAAACATTCGATCTTAATGCTAAACATGATTCGATAAATGTTCCTTGGTTGAATTTGAGTCTAATAATTTCAAAACGAATGATATGGTTGATAAAAAGGTTTTTGATGAACTTTCATACAAATTCTCAAAACTTGAAAAACATTGCATTTCACTTGAAATTGCGATATAGAGTAAAGAGGAAAGTTTTCAAACTAAGAAATCATGTAAAAATCCGGAATTTCCTAAATTTCGTGAATTTTTTGAAATAAACGATTTAAAAGCTCAGCTTCAAGCCAACAACTCGACTATCAACAACTTGAAGAAACATATTTCTGATATGCATGTGAAAAGTAATTTGGTTACAAGTAACTCTGATGTTAATGCTATTAATGATATTCAAATAAGAAATGATGAATTAGCGGTTTGTGTGGCCAAATTACTAAAGGAAAATGAGTCTTTGAGAAAGCATCACATAGAACTAAGTGACTATGTCAAAGAAGCTAGAACTAAGTCAATAAAACAAACAAACTCTTTGATAGCAAAAATTGATGATCTCAAAGCTCAACTTCAGGAAAAGAGTTTTGCTATTGTTGCTTTAAAAATGAGCTCGAAAAACAACAGGAATAGTGTGAACACTAAGTTTTCAAAACCATCAATCTTGGGAAACCGGTTATTAGACAACCAAATGCGTTTAGATCCGAACGACCAAAATTTTCAAAAGCGGTTTGCCTCCCAAGTTGATGCGAAACAAGTTTTGACAAAACCAGTCACTTCACCTCATTTGCCTAGGAAAATTGATATGAATGATTTGTATAAGAACTCTTATCTAGAAATGGCTAGAAAGAAGGCACAAAATCACAAAGACGGAATTTTAGGTGCAAGACCTAGGGTGATGAATTCTTCGAGATTCCAAGGCACTGCTAGTAGTTCTAAACCATTACCTAGGAACACTCAACTAAAGACTAGGGATTGGCTTGAATCTAAGCATAGTTGCGTTTCGAATAAATCTATTCCCATAGTAGATCACTCTAAGAACTCTAGATCATCTTATGAATCCAAACAAGTTGTTTGCTCGAATTGTCTGAAATGCATCCTTAAGGCAAATCATGATAATTGTTTTTCAAAATCCCTAAAGAATGTAAATGCTCATGCAAAGGTTCAATTGTTAAGTATAGGATCTACACTAAGTCTATGAAGCAAAACAAACAAAAAACTTCGCCTAGATGGATACCAACTGCTAAATCTTTGAAAACTAGGAATAACGATAGGTCTTCCACTATGCATAAGAAGCTTAACAATCCTAGACCTTGCCATAAGTGGATACCGTCTAGTAGAATGTTTAAGGATGTTGGACTTAGGTGGATTCCTACCGGAAAGCTGATTACCGATGACAAAATCAAGGTTAACTCTGAAATCCCAAAGGGTTTGGATACTAATGTCACTAACCAATATATATGCAATCAAGTTTGTAATATTAGTGCAGGTAGTCCTTACTCGATTGCGAGATACTTGATCCTTCACTACATGGATCGGCTTAAAGTATGGATTACAAATGGATTTATATCTCATAACTCACGGGTTCAATTAACTCAATCTTGATATTCATTTGGCAATGACGTTTGAACACAACAGTTCAAGCCTCGTTCTCTAAAGAAAAGAAAAGTGTACGTCTTAGTGCGCTTTATCTTGGAAAGAAGATAAATCTTCTTATGACGTCTGTTCACATCAGTTCAGGCCTCGTTCTTCATCACTATGGTGTCTGCAGATATCACTTCAGGCCCCGTTCCTCAAAGAAAAGAAAGGTGTACGCTTCAGTGCGCTTTATCTTCAGAAGAAGAGAAATCTTCATGTTTATGATCATTCTCTACGCCATTCTTCATCAACAAGCTTCATGTTTCTCCCATGCTCATTCTGTCATCAAATGGATCTACGTTCATTGGTGTATATTCTTATTCACTTGTTAAATCAAAATGGCAACTTCGAATGCAATTTTGAGGGGAGAAGAGTGAATATACTACATGATGATGGATGTTTGAATATACTACATGATGATGGATGTTTGAATAATGGTCATACGACTTAATTTTGATGACTCTCCTCCAACGCCTAATGCTTCACTTACTAAGGATAACTGGGATTCATTGGGATTCATTGTTTTCAAAGATATGTTTGATGAGTACTTCCAAGCTCCGACGAATGTTGATCATCTAGCTTCAAGCTCATGCTCCGGTTTCTACCGACTAATTGGTTCACCATCTAAGAAGTACTTCTCAGAATTCTCAAGAAACCTTATCTCCAGTTACTTCACAAGGCGTTGATAATGACTATCATGATATTGTAGTTGCACTACTGAATAATGATCCGCTCTTTGGTATTCCTTTGCCAAATCTTCACGGATTATTGTTCATGAATAATGATCCGCTCTTTGGTTATTCCTTTGCCAAATCTTCACGGATTATTGTTCCTCTCATTGTGCTCGCTATAAATCAACCATATGAACATTAAGGAAAATGACTACCTCATCCGCTAGAAGACATTTTTGGTAAATCTTCAGATCAGTTTCTACATGTATACCTTAAGGAAGAATGCATTAATGTTGAGGAATCATTTGCTACGGTTCATTCAGTGGGTCAATGTTCATCCGATTGTATGTTTATTCACGTGTTGAACATTTGACACAAGTTGATTACTTCGAAGTTACTCATTTATCACCTATTTGAGGTTGAAGTTGACATTCACAAAGGCGTGTTCTTATTTGATAACTTGCTCGGGCTTAAGAATTTAAGTTGAAGTCTTGGGTTATCTAGTTACCAAAGCAATGAGGTGGATGGTTGAAGACTGGTTAACTATCACTATTAGGAGTTACTTTGTTTTACTCGATGTCGACGATATGTCGGTGTGGATAATCGCAAGAGGTGTTAATGTCTCATACTTTGCTTGAGTAGTGAGTACTTAGAAATTTGCTTGAGCGTAAATTCTCGACATCGCTCTTCCATTATTATGTGCAAGCTTAAGATACAAATGTGGGAATTTGACTTGAGTTTCAAGTTTGGTATATCGGGTATTCTTCATCATGGTCATTTCAAATTGTCTACATATGGGTTGATAAAGATAGTCGAGAGAGTTTCGTTGCAGTTGATTCTCACAGGATTCATTTGGGCTATTTGAGTTCTTCTCACAAGATTTCGAGTTTTGGGTATATTATGTTTTTTGAACTGAGGTATCAAAACCAAGAAGGGGAAGGAGACATATATCTAAAAGCACAACGAGTACACATGATGAACTTAAAACTTCTACGATTGAAGTTATCCCGTAAAGACAATGGTCATAACCGTAGAGAAACTCGGTGTTTAACTCGTAGCCTTTGGTGTATTATTCCAACTAATTGGGAGAAATGGTCTATGGAGACTTTTGGTATGTGTTACCTCGACTTTTAGTAGGAAGAAATATGAGAAGAATATTTGAGCGTGAGATGATATTGCTTATCGACATCTTCAATATGATTATGATAAAGTGCTTCGGTTTCGCTTCATGTACACTATGTAATGATGATTTCGATGAGATCGCAACCATCGGGAGAGATTTGTGTACATCGAGGACACACAACATGATCACTTGATCGAGCTTATTATGTTATTCGGAGTTGATATCCGCAGAGATAATCGGTGATTCAACATGTTACTTGGATGTCATAGTCTCGACTATGGTTGGGTACTTGTGTACATTATGGGTGATTGGTTATATGAAAGATATCTGGAATGCACTTGGTAAAATGAAGATGTTGACGATTTGTCACACCCCAAATTACTGTTTTGCGTGGAATGGAATTCGGGATTGATCGTCATAGCATCACAATCACAGTTATATTGAACGACCTAAAGTGTCGTTTGGAAAATACATCGTTTGATTTAATAAAACAATCGAGTTTACAAAGTAGGTCCCAAATGTAAATCAACTTGCGGAAATAAGTTTGTTACAATTCAAACGATGTTTTAAAGTAAGTAAAACCCAGTGAGACGCGTCGTCACCACGACTCCATGATGTGTCCAAATGCATGCCATGAAGTGAATGCCTTAGATACCGAGATAAAACATGCTAAAAGTGTCAACACAAAGGTTGAGTGAAATCCATAGGTTTAAGTAATTCGCTTGAACACAATAATCGTAGTGTGAGTTAAACGGTTTCACACTCATCGTTAAAAACAAAATCGTATTTATTTCACTAAGTTCATGACACCAAAGCGTAAACATCGCACCAATAAAATTGGTAATCATCGTTTCATCGCCGCCCTAATAGGTAATTTGCCAATTTACCTTAATGATTCAAATATAGTGCGCCGATTTCCCTAAATGGGTCAATAGAGCGGAGTGTTAATTCCAATAGGCCTATTCACAATATTCGCCACCGCAAGTGACTAATGGTTCATGATGTAGGGACTTGAACATGGCAAATACTTAGTGACAATAAAACATTCGGATATAGCATCTGATTCAAAGCATTTGTGTTCGATTAAAATGTAGCATGTATCTCCCCATGAGTTTGTAAAAGCAGTTAAAAGAATAAAAGTGGGGCTATGAACTCACATGGACAATAATGCGATGGCAAAGTGGATACACCGAGGTATAGCGTGAATCTCGTAAATGACCTATTACGAATGATATGATATGTAATGAGTTTCAATGTAATGTTATGCATGCACTACGTATGTTATTTATACCATTTACGGGTTTTGAAAATATTACTCGTCGTCGAAAAATACTCTTTTGACGTCTTGACCCTTCAAAAATGACTTTACATGTTTTTACGTCAAAATGTCATCCTATAATGGTTTTATAATGATTTTTGGTGAAATTAACACTTTTCGTCGCAAAACAATGTCGTTGGAAAAATCATGAAATCAACAAAAATGGCTCCGGAGAAATAGTCGTAAAACGGTGTACGTCGATCGTTAGAGAACGAACTCGACGGTTTTGGAAAGTTTGTATCGATATCTAGAAGTTTCAGTTCAGGAGTTTTCGTTCAAAAGGTCTCGGTCATAGAGATATCAAAGGCTAAAGATGGTGGTTTTTGCTAATTGGGTGCAGAAAATGAGTTTCGGCCAAGTTTGAACATCCGTAAATAATTTACTATGACTCCGCTTGACAAACGGCTTTTTGTTTTGGAAAATATGGCCGATGAACTTGATTTTACTAAAAGACATTTCGTTCTAAAAGTTCTACAACCTTGTTAAAAACAATGCAAACATAGCTTTTACATTAACGAAATACTTGTAACGTAAAAATAATATAGTTTTTCGTAAAATAATATTTACGGCAACTTCATAAAACGTGCATATATTTGTCGCTTTAAACTGCTTTCACGTAAAATATGTCCTTAGCTTCGTATCAAGTATACTAATATATTTTTGAGAAGTCGAAATAATTTGTGAAGCTTAAGGCTGCTTTTGACCGAAATATGTAAAATCGCTTGCTGAAATTTTCGAAAAATAAACATTTTGTCGTCAAACTTTAAAAATTCACCACGGCTTCGTTATAACTCCGCTTTTATCCGCTCAAAAGGCCACGGATTCGTTTTAAAGTATATTTTCTAAATATGAATGCCAAAAGGTCGTACCAACAGTAGGTTTTTCCAGAAATTCGTTTTAAGGACAGAACACAAAATATAGTTATCGAAAATAGTTTTTCTCGGACAAAACCTATTCTAATCCCTTCAAATCAACTCCAAAGCTAATCTAATCCTACCATACACCTTCTTAGGGTGTCATGGGTTCCTAATCACCATCAAGACCAAAGAATACCATGGGAATATTTATAGGATGACCAATATATTTATATAACTCAATAAATTATGAAATAAATGGTATAAATCACATAACATGCATATAAGCTCCAAAATGAAAAGAAACATATGAAAATGAAGAGGAAACATAAAATGATAAAAAAACAAGCTTACAAGTGATAGTGATGAGATGAAAGTAACAAGGATTAGCCTAAATACTCTTGGTTTTATTTCAAAACCTAATAAAGAGTATACACTAGATTGATTAAACACTTGAACTTGAAAATAATTTTGATCCCTTGTGCTAGATGTGTGGCGGTTGGAGGAGGAAGAAACAAAGGAGAGAGTTTGCTACTAACTATGAGAATTATTTGAGTGAAATGAGAAAAGATGAAAGTGTATGACTATAAGTAATGTGTAAATCTCAACAATCATGAAACCATATCAATCAATTAATATCACCTCCTCTAGGACCGGATTTTATGGGTCATGTTTCACAAAGATATTTTTTTTTTTTTTTTTTAAATCTTGAATAAACTTTGTGTATTATTTGTAATTTGTAAGAAAATGTAAGGAAAGTGTAGATAGTTGTAACTTTTTGGTACAAGTAAGTTTTTAATAGGTTAAGATAGAATGTAATGAGTTAATAAAAATTGTAAAAATACTTTCCTTGTGAAAATTGAGTGATAAAATAATTATCGTTTAATTTTTTAGAAAACGACGTAACAATTTAATTTTTAACGATTAAGGTACCAAATAAATTTGAAACAACAGGAAAACTAAAATATAGTTTTTATAAACCAAATGTAAGTTTAAAAATACCTCGGGATCATTTTTGAAAGTAACGGGTTAAATATTCAAAATAAAACTCACGCGATAAAGATTATTAAATAAAAATTACGCGTTGAAGGTGAAATGAAATGTCGTGAATGTACTAATGAGATGCACATGATGTCAATGAAATGTAGACTAATCATAGTCCATATGAAATGTACGTGATGTCATGATCATGAATTAGCCGCTAAACCTCCAAGGTTCTGCAATTTGAAACAAGTAAACCAAGTTTACTAAAAATGTTGAAATAATGAGACATGAATTGTGTCGAGAAATGACCGAAAGTACGGGTTGTCACATTCGCCCATCAAAAGGAATTCAGTCCACGAATTGGTTCGTGTTAGTCTATCGGGTTTAGGGTTTGATGTAGCAAACTTTCCCATTCCCAGCAAAACCCTCAAAAGACTTTTGGTAACCGATTTTACTTAATCTCACAACTCATCAAACAAGAACTGTCATGAGATTAGGCTAAATCGGTTTAGGTAACAACTTGTTTCTAGCTCGATCTTTCCAACTCATCAAACAAGAACATCACGCGGATCAAACTGAAACAAGTGGTTTGAAGAAAATCTTTGAAAATTTGGCTCGACACGAATTGCTTACTCATATGAGACTACTATTCCTTCATTGCATGATTCTTCCGAATTAGACATAGGTGATCGGGCTATGTATAATTTAGGAGTAACTATGTAATGCTTGGACTAATCGACTCATATGTTGTTTGGTGTTGAGTCAAATCGATGTTAAAATTGTGATGAACATCGAGAGAGAAGACATGGAGAAGTGTCGTTAAAATGATAGTTGAAGTAAAAAGAATTAAAATCCTCGTAAATGATAACAAATCGGAAAGAAAATAAAGTACGATAGATGAGAATATTTTACAACTAGTGATTCAAAGAAAAGATAGTACATCTTTAAGTTATAAAGTTTCGGATACGATGATAGACATAAACTTAATATGACATAGAACATAAGGAGAAATAAGACTGTTAGTTTCCGAACTTCTTCGTCTTCGCGTCGTTGATACCTTGACGAGCTTCTCCTCCTCCTAACATGTATGCATTCCCATGAGCACCTTCAACTTGTTGACCTTGGTTTTAGGGACATTGGCTCTGATAGTGTCCTTGCTCCCACATTGAAACATGTCATTATAGTTTTACCTCTACAACTCTGGCGAGGTGTCCTAATTTTGGCATCGCTGCACTTGGCGTGGCAAAGACACGAGTGATGAAAGTTACATCGATTACATCGTGGTTGAGTTCCAACATATCCTTTTCCTTTGCGGTCCTTAGCAAGGTGTCCCACTTTTGACAGATAAAGCATATACCATGGACCATCATGATGTAGCGTGCATTGATGACATCGTGGTAAGTTTCAAGATAAATTCTTTCCTTTGTTGGTGCAAAGAACATAAACCCCGCGACTTCTTGTCTTCTATCCCGTTGTTGGTGATGGTTAGTGCTACGACTTTGGTTGTTGTTGTTATAACCTCCCGGTCATTTTCCCATTTCCTTTTGTTGTGGTTGATTTGGTTATATCGTTGTAGTTGTTGTTTTGGTTATTGTGGTAGTTGGTGCGGTTGTTATTGTTGTTGATGGTGTGATTGTTGTTATTGTTGTGGTGGTTATTGTTGATAATGTTTTCCTTTTCATAACTTGAGCCATGAGTATTTGAGTAATCTGGTAGATTCCTCAATGGTTTGTGGATCGAAGAAGTTACATCTCCTTGGATATTTTGTGAAAGTCCTCCAATGAAATTTTTCAATAGTTTCTCCTTGTCCGAAACCATAGTCGGACAAAGACGGTCAACTCTTGAAACCTTTTGATGTAAGCAAGTCATGATTTCAGCAGAGCCATGGCCTCGATAATGCATGACTATTGTCGTCGTTCTTTTCAATCCTTAATGCCTCTGTTACACTATCCCTTACCAACTTTTGAATAGCTTGTGTCATTTCAACTGTAGCTTTCTTGATTGCCATATCTTCTTCAAAACAAGAGGAAATGTGAGACGTAGCAAAATCCGATGTTAATAGTAAGCGCTTCAAAGAAATGTGATAAGCGATGAATTTGAGGTTATTTTTCAAAATGATCGACGGTTTCCTACGAAATGGGTTATGAGGTGTTGTAAGTGCTTCAATGTATGATGGTTTAGAGACTTAATGTGTGAATAAAGTGTAACTCGACACGTTAGTGGTGAAACAAAGGAGTGAGAGTGACCGCCGTGCTTAAAGGTTCATCTCGGCATTCGACGTTATCGGTGATGAGTCGATTGATGTGAAAATTGTGATAGGGAATGACAAGGAATTCTCCACGTTAGAGTATGGGGAAAAGATAATGGGATGGGCATTTAAGGGCATCCATGTGACCATCGATGTGAAATGAAAGTGAATAACTCGAAAATGTACGTAATGACCGCACGTGAAGTGAACCCGCACTTATGATGAAATGATGAGATGCTATGATGATGTAGTTATAGTCTAGGGTCAATGATGCAACCTAGTTCTCTATAATCAAGCTCGATGCCAACTGTCACACCCCAAATTACTGCTTTGCGCGGAATGGAATTTCGGGATTGATCGTCATAGCATCACAATCACAAGTTATATTGAAGCGACCTAAAGTGTCGTTTGGAAAATACATCGCTTGATTTAATAAAACAATCGAGTTTACAAAGTAGGTCCCAAATGTAAATCAACTTGTGCGGAAATAAGTTTATTACAATTCAAACGATGTTTTAAAGTAAGTAAAACCCAGTGAGACGCGTCGTCACCACGACTCCATGATGTGTCCAAATGCATGCCATGAAGTGAATGCCTTAGATACCGAGATAAAACATGCTAAAAGTGTCAACACAAAGGTTGAGTGAAATCCATAGGTTTAAGTAATCGTTTGAACACAATAATCGTAGTGTGAGTTAAACGGTTTCACACTCATCGTTAAAAACAAAATCGTATTTATTTCACTAAGTTCATGACACCAAAGCGTAAACATCGCACCAATAAAATTGGTAATCATCGCTTCATCGCCGCCCCTAATAGGTAATTTGCCAATTTACCTTAATGATTCAATATAGTGCGCTCGATTTCCTAAATGGGTCAATAGGAGCGGGAGTGTTAATTCCAATAGGCCTATTCACAATATTCGCCACTACGCAAGTGACTAATGGTTCATGATGTAGGGACTTGAACATGGCAAATACTTAGTGACAATAAAACATTCGGATATAGCATACAGCTCAAAGCATTTGTGTTCGATTAAAATGTAGCATGTATCTCCCCATGAGTTTGTAAAGCAGTTAAAAGAATAAAAGTGGGGCTATGAACTCACATGGACAATAATGCGATGGCAAAAGTGGATACACCGAGGTATAGCGTGAATCTCGTAAATGACCTATTACGAATGATATGATATGTAATGAGTTGCAATGTAATGTTATGCATGCACTACGATGTTATTTATACCATTTACGGGTTTTGAAAATATTACTCGTCGTCGAAAAATACTCTTTTGACGCCTTGACCCTTCAAAATGACTTTACATGTTTTACGTCAAAATGTCATCCTATAATGGTTTTATAATGATTTTGGTGAAATTAACACTTTTCGTCGCAAAACAATGTCGTTGGAAAATCATGAAATCAACAAAATGGCTCCGAGAAATAGTCGAAGCGGTGCACGCCGATCGTTGAGAACGAACTCGACGGTTTTGGAAAGTTTGTATCGATATCTAGAAGTTTCAGTTCAGGAGTTTTCGCTCAAAAGGTCTCGGTCATAGAGATATCAAAGGCTAAAGATGGTGGTTTTGCTAATGGGTGCGAAAATGAGTTTCGCCAAGTTTGAACATCCGTAAATAATTTACTATGACTCCGCTTGACAAACGGCTTTTTGTTTTGGAAAATATGGTCGATGAACTTGATTTTACTAAAAGACATTTCGTTATAAAAGTTCTACAACCTTGTTAAAAGCAGTATGCAAACATAGCTTTTACAATTAACTAAATACTTGTAACGTAAAAATAATATAGTTTTTCGTAAAATAATATTTACGGCAACTTCATAAAAGCGTGCATATATTTGTCGTTTTAAACCGTTTTCACGTAAAATATGTCCTTAGCTTCGTATCAAGTATACTAATATATTTTGGAGAAGTCGAAATAATTTGTGAAGCTTAAGGCTCGTTTTGACCCGAAATATGTAAAATCTGCTTGCTGAAATTTTCTGAAAAATAAACATTTTGTCGTCAAACTTTAAAAATTCACCACGGCTTCGTTATAACTCCGTTTTATCCGCTCAAAAGGCCACGGATTCGTTTTAAAGTATATTTTCTAAATATGAATGCCAAAAGGTCGTACCAACAGTAGGTTTTCCAGAAATTCGTTTAAGGACAGAACACAAAATATAGTTATCGAAAATAGTTTTCTCGGACAAAACCTATTCTAATCCCTTCAAATCAACTCCAAAGCTAATCTAATCCTACCATACACCTTCTTAGGGTGTCATGGGTTCCTAATCACCATCAAGACCAAAGAATACCATGGGAATATTTATAGGATGACCAATATATTTATATAACTCAATAAATCATGAAATAAATGGTATAAATCACATAACATGCATATAAGCTCCAAAATGAAAAGAAACATATGAAAATGAAGAGGAAACATAAAATGATAAAAACAAGCTTACAAGTGATAGTGATGAGGTGAAAGTAACAAGGATTAGCCTAAATACTCTTGGTTTTTATTTCAAAACCTAATAAAGAGTATACACTAGATTGATTAAACACTTGAACTTGAAAAATAATTTTTGATCCCTTGTGCTAGATGTGTGGCCGGTTGGAGGAGGAAGAAACAAAGGGAGAGAGTTTGCTACTAACTATGAGAATTATTTGAGTGAAATGAGAAAAAGATGAAAGTGTATGACTATAAGTAATGTGTAAATCTCAACAATCATGAAACCATATCAATCAATTAATATCACCTCCTCTAGGACCGGATTTTATGGGTCATGTTTCACAAAGATATTTTTTTTTTTTTTTTTTTAAATCTTGAATAAACTTTGTGTATTATTTGTAATTTGTAAGAAAATGTAAGGAAAGTGTAGATAGTTGTAACTTTTTGGTACAAGTAAGTTTTAATAGGTTAAGATAGAATGTAATGAGTTAATAAAAATTGTAAAAATACTTTCCTTGTGAAAATTGGTGATAAAATAATTATCGTTTAATTTTTAGAAAACGACGTAACAATTTAATTTTTAACGATTAAGGTACCAAATAAATTTGAAACAACAGAAAACTAAAATATAGTTTTATAAACCAAATGTAAGTTTAAAAATACCCGGATCATTTTGAAAGTAGCGGGTTAAATATTCAAAATAAAACTCACGCGATAAAGATTATTAAATAAAAATTACGCGTTGAAGGTGAAATGAAATGTCGTGAATGTACTAATGAGATGCACATGATGTCAATGAAATGTAGACTAATCATAGTCCATATGAAATGTACGTGATGTCATGATCATGAATTCGCCGCTAAACCTCCAAGGTTACGCGAATTTGAAACAAGTAAACCAAGTTTACTAAAAATGTTGAAATAATGAGACATGAATTGTGTCGAGAAATGACCTGAAAGTACGGGTTGTCACAGTATTGTTCCCCTGAATTGACAACTGGTCATTCTTGAAGAGTAATGTGTACATCGGGACGCACAACAGTTCATGTGATCGGACTTCATCGCTATTCGGATTTGATAACCACCGAGACGATCAATGTTTCAACTTGTTACTTTGGTGTTCTCATGTTCTTCGGGTGTTGAGCTTCATTCAATGAGACCGTTTTGTTCATTTTACTACTTGGGAAATGGTCTTTGTTCTTAGTTTGTCGGTTTGGGGAAGCTACAAAGTCTCACTTCGTAAGGCTCAAGTTCGACGACGATTCAAGAGCCTCAAAGCTTTGGTGGTGAAACTCTAAGAGATGATGACTTTATCTTCTACAAAGTGTTTGAATGATTTCCTTATCTCGGTACTCGTATCATCATCTTCTTAAACTATTTCTCTACCTTGTATATATTTATCGGAAAAACAAAATACAAAAATACAAAACCAAAGAAACAAAATACAAAAATATAAAACCAACAAAGGAAAATAGAAAATATAAAATCATCAAAATCCATAAAAATCGGAAAATCTAAAAATACCAAAATATGTTTTCTCAAGACATGTCTTCGGTATCGATAACATCTACGGTCTTAGAAATGTCATTCAATAATGGCACGGGACTTTAGATGAAGTTCGAACAGAGGTGTAAATATTTCTTTTCAATCATGTCTCATAATATGGCTTACAATTATTTGATCGCAACCCGAACTTAAACCATGGCTTGCAGTTATCTCAGACTGTAACCCGTGCTTAAACTATGGATTGCTATTATTTCAGATAGCAACCCGCTCTTCAAGAAAGGAAAGTGTTGCGCTAAACCAATCTTCAAACATTTCGTGCACTTATCCTAAAAACAAAAATGAGGAAAGTAAGTCAAGGATGCACATTCCTACACAAATGTTTTTCCGTCTAAAATTCTTCAAAAACTATTTGTTGTTTTCAAAATGGTGGTAAATGAGTTGCTTGTAAATCTATCAGATTCAGAATTTTTGAAAAAAAAATTGAAAACTCAATCAATGACTTCAGCGCTTTTAACCCTTTCAGAAAAATAAGTCATTGATTGAGGGGGAGAATGTTATCAAATTTATATCATCTAACCGACTTTCTTAATTATCCTCGTGCTTAATTGAAAATGATGTTAATCTATGTTGAAGGACTAGGTGCCTAGAATATGATTGTCAGGATTAGATGATTAGAGTTTGATAAACGCATAATTCCCATGCATTTGTATGATCTGATTGATATGTTGGATTGACTTTTATTAGTCGATTGTTGTTTGGGTGATGTCGACCACCATATATTTGTATGTGTGTTCACTAACGATGAAAGTATATTGGTATATAAGAATGTTCCCGATCCGGATCCCACAATATAAGATGATTGGATGCGAAGGAAAGGGTAACTATATCTTGGGTTGACAAATGAAGAAACGGAGCTTAATTTGACTTCAATGGAGAGTTGGCATGATAAAATGTAACGTAAGAGGTCTCACGCATCTGCAGATGGTTTTCTTCATCATCAAATGAAGAAACGGAGCTTAATTTGACCTCGGTTGGCATGAAAAATGCAACGTAAGAAGTCTCACTTCATCGCAGACGGTTTCTTCTAACCCTCAAAGAACAACAACAAAAGAAGCTTAACCACCTAACTTATCTTTATACAGGATAATAGTGATGATACCATTTTCTAAAACTTTGAAATATATTGTTTTGAAAATGGAAAAATATTGTTTTGAAAATAAATCGGATTCAAAGTTTTGAAATCAACCGGACTTTATTCTGTCAAATCTTAAGTGATTTCAAATTAAATATTTTCAAATGATATTTCATCTATCAAGTCCGTTTGTACGTTAAAATGTTGTGATCTAAAGTTTTAATGTTATGTCATGGTATGATTTTCTTTAAAAATCAAGGTCTTTCAAAATGAAATTTTTTCTGTTCTTGTTTGATTGTGAAATTGTTTTATTTTACTTAAAGATCTCTTAATACAATCGTACCTAACACTAACAATCTTTAATGTCGAAAAACTGTTTCTTATCTATCATTTTTCAAAATCAAATATTGCCACGTCTTTCCCCAAAATTTTCTAAATGATTCAAATCAATTGGGATCACAAATCTCAATTGGTTTGAAATTTTTGATCAAGGGAGAGATCGTGATTTAAATCTCAAATATGTTTTAATGGAATTGTTTTTAGTCCTTCAAAGGCACTCATGCCTCCATGTGCCAAACGATTTCAATATACATAATTCACATGTTGAGGAGGAGCATTTATCCAAAACAAGATGAGTATTTAAACCGTATACATATTCTCCCATGTTTTCTAAACCTAATTAAATCACTTGAGATCCAAAATCTCAAAGGATTTGATATTTTGATCGGGGAGAATTTGTGATTTAATATGAAATTTGATAAAAGGTGATTGTTTGATTCAAATGTGCAGTCGCTTCTCTCATATGTGCTAAACGCTTTCGAATCTCGAAGCATATATTGAGGGGGAGCATTTCAAAAAAAAAGAAAAGAAAATAAACTTTCAAGGTACAAAATTTTTTATGTTTTAACATTAAGTACCTTGATTAAGTTTTAAATGGTTTCTTAATGGATTTTGTGTTCGTGGATGTACATCAAATGAACTCTTTCCTCTATGTGATAAAATGATTTAAAATATCCTACGCACATATTGAGGGGGATAATTTACCAAATAAAAAAATCAAATGGTTTTTCCTAAGGAAATTGTGATCAAGAAAAGACTTTAAAGAACTCTTGTCTCCATGTGCTAAACAATTTCAAATCATATGCACATGTTGAGGGGGAGCATTTTCTAAATGATCAAAACTATTAAGGTACAAAATGCTTTGATCTCGTATCAAAAGTACCTTGATTGATTTTCCAAATGATTTTCTATTGGTTTCAAGAAAGAATGAACTATACCAAAAGACCCACCATTTTACTTTTGCATGGAGTTATAAGGATGGTTAGGTTAGGTATTTGTTCCCACGATCCGCCGTAACCGGAGGGATCTACCGAGGACAATCCACTAGATAGTGTAGAGTCCTTAGGTATATTGAAAAGGAGAAAAATGAGAATATGGGAAGAGTGCGGATGAGATAGAGCTAGAACCGAATAAACCCAACAAGGTTCTAGTTATGAAGTCTCGTAAGCACTTGAAGGGTTGAAGAATGAAAAGAAATGAAATGAGAAAAGGGTGAAAAGAAATAACCTCCAATAATTCAACCTTAGGGGCGGGTTCAATACATATGCTCTTGGTGGTTACTAAGGTAACACGGTTTAATACATATGCACTAAACTTCCCAAGCTACTCAAGTTCCTCTTAAAATGACTTGTTTCATTCTCACGGGAACCGCGTAATCTATCGACTTTCTCTTAGAGATTGTTGATATTGAAGAAGGAGACCCTCTCCCTAGTCTCCGCATAGGAAACCAAATGTGCACAATTGAGTCTAGAGCCAAGAGATCATCCACAATATCTCGTTAGGACACGTAATTAATGAAGACTCTTTGTTTCACACAATGTGGAAGAGAGTATATATTATGAGTCCCACGCATTATCCTTGTGGTATTGCCGTAACATCCGAGTGATATGCAAACATATTCACAATGAAGATGGAAAGCCTTCGAGGCAACATCAAACAAGCTCTGGTGGGTGGCATGTGAGATCTATCCAATAGATCAACCATGTGACAACCGAATGTAAATAATGGGGCTTTTGAATTAATCTCGGTTCAGTTATGGATTGACGGATACCTTTGGAAAACCGGTCGTTGTGCTTAAAACTCTTTTCTTTAGCACATCGATCGAGTACTAATATTTCAAAATAAAAGGTGTTTATGATTGATAATTGATTTTCATTAAAACCTTCGTTGTATTGCAAAAACAATTTCTATTGAGCGCACACGATTGTTTTTCAAATCTCTTTTCATCAATCGCTGAATCTCAATTATTGGTTCACGCACCGTGTTGTCTTCTTTGAGACGCTTCGGTTTGAGAACACTAGAGCATTGCGAAACCCCGTCAAGGAAATTCTTCGAATTATACCGATCACAGCAAGACTTGTAATCGATCAACGGAAACCGTGGGCGTGTACTCAATTCAACGAAGTGATCAAAGACACTTTCGTGCACTTTATTGCTAATCTTGTATGTAGTGCACGACCGACGTTTGCGGTGATCGTAATGAAGCGGTCAATCCATAGCCGCATGCTCACACTACACATTCATCTCTAAAGAAATCATGATAAGTACTTCAACGACTTTGATATTTTCACTCCATGCTTCTGCTATACTGCTGCAAATATCATGAACCAGTAAAAGCTTCCGCTACTCTGATAAGAAGAAATCATGATCCAGAACGTGAGCATGTCGGTCCCAATGTCACAACATCATATGCTGGCAACACAACAATGGGTGATGCTGAGATTAACTGTGGCTGATGATCTCTCTTAAAGCTCGAAGATCATCAAAGATGTGGATCAGTATAAAGGCCTCCACTTAAAGTACAAAGTTATCGGACTTTAAAGAATCACTGCTAAAGCACAAAGATGCAGATGTTGAAGAATTAATGTCTACGAGCTCAAGACTAAAGATTAAATAGAATGCTAGGATTCAAAATGTAAAACATGGGATGACCTCCCTTAGGGGGAGATTGTTAGGAATTAGAAAATTCCATAGTGAAGTATCGGTCACCCCAAATATAATCTAGCATAAGTTAGCTCGTAGACATTACATTATTTACTAGTTATTTAGTTTAGTGCAACACCGTGGAGGAAGGACGGTCTTTACCCATCAGATGCCTCGATCCACAATCCAAGGAGGACGTTTATTGTGTAACTATAAATACCTCTACCTCCCAAGGTAGAGGTTGGACCTTCTCATTCTTAATCTAACCTTCTATGTTTTCTTTTCTCTCTAAGAAAGGATCCCACTTTCTCTCTAAACCTACTCATAATTCGACGATATTATTGTTTGTTATGTGTTTATGAAATCCAATATCTTCTGCTTTTTCTTTTTATTTTTAATTTTTTAAAATAAAACTATTTTAACAAATCAAAGTGTAAACTTAAAACCAATTATATTTAACATACCAAACCAACCATTTGTCTAGCCCACCCAATGGTATCACAATTTTGAAGCTTTTTTTTTTAAGTCTAACAATCGAGCCCAAGAGTTTAACACAACCAAACCTAATAAAACATGTCACTTCAATTCGTCTTTTTCTTCCAACACCTACAAAACACGCAAAAAATAATAGAGTAATAAACACATCAACATCATAAACACAAAACCTCACACAAAAACACAATACCCATTTGAAAAAAAATAATAAATAAATAAAAGGAAAATCCTCCGCTGGCTGGTGGTGGTGGCGTGAAAGGGTTTGGCTTGAGGTCCAAGATGGTATGTCGCGCCATAAGGTAGCACCAAGCCCATGACTTGAGCCATGGCGCATTGTACCCGGTGCTCTTAGGTGAATGATTATAAACCAATGCAAAACAGAGATGTTGTCCTAAACCAACCACAAACTACGACTTTGACCAATATAAATATAGGATCATGGGTTCACATAAATAAAATGTTGCTTAAAATTTGGCACAAATTATGAGCTAAAACAAATGATATAATCATAAAACATGAACAAAATACTGATGATGGGGTGGGATAGGATAGAATGCTTAGAAGCAAGCAAGGCTTCTACCCTTGCAATCTGACCCTCATCATTCTTTGAGGTTCGGCTCTTTTTTATAGATACATATAAGAATGACGAGGAGTCGAGGAGCAACATTGCACCTGCTTTGGAGTTCCTGAAACAGTTGAAAAACAATATGAAGCAGGGGAAACTAAGCAAGGCATATATTCGAGGAATATTATAAGCATGCATCAATGTTTTGAAACCCGGTTTGTGATCGACCCGCCAACCGTTCAACCGCGGGTCAACCCGTTAGACCCGGTTTTATGCATATGTCCAAACATCTATTTTTAATTGTCCAAACATAATGTCCAAACACTAGTTTTGCAGTGAAAAAAAAGCAAAGAACCATTTTTCATGCTCTAAACAACAAATCAAAGGTGGACAAGGATATAAACCTGCATAATTTTCTAAACAACCATAAATGCTACGGGATTACATGTTTCATACTTCAAAAGGCATAAATCCTACGAGATTACAAGTTTCATACTTCTAAAGACATGCATCCTACGAGATTTACAAGTTTATTTTTTGAGGTTTAATATATTGTTGCCTTAAAAAAAAAAAAAAAAAAAAAAAAAAAAAAAAATGATAAAACTAAACCGGGTGGACCCGGTCACTTAAACTCACGGTCTAAACGGTTGACCTGCTTTTTAAAACCCGGTTTTTACCCGTTTTTGTCCGGAACCGGTCCAGCCGGTTAACCCGGCCGGTCGACCCGGGTTTCAAAACATTGGCATGCATATAGATGCCCATAACAAAACTTTTACTGGTCTGATCAAGGATTTGGGTTATGTTAAGAAAAAGTTTTCATTGCATTAGTTATTTATGCTGAATATTATTTAGCTCCAAGCCTCCAAGGTGTGTTTAATGACTACATGATATAATCTATAGACGTAATCCTTAGTTAACTATAGCACTAGCTATATATAACGAGTAATTGAGCATAACATCTTGTTTTGGCATTGCTTATTGAACTTAGCATGGGTAGTATGTAGGTGTGTCTTTTCGGATATGGTGTGCATGTTTGTGACTATAAAAATAATGGTCTGATAGTCTTTCAGAATCACAATGACGATTCCCGTTAGTTAAGTAGAAAGCCGTTAAAGCAACATGTTATCCAGTGTTGTACACTTGCGGTATACAAATCACCTTGTGTTATGTAAAGATACTGCAGTTTAATGTTTTCCAAGCCAAAGTATGGTAAACTTCATCAAACTTACAAATTAAAAGTTCCATGATATCATACTCATCCAATTTAAGATTACCTATGCATGATTATGATATAAGCATGCATGAAAATGCATTTTAGATATGATTGTCAATTTAAGCCACTTTCTCGACACCTTGGACAATTTACAATAATTTACTAAAATGACCCTTTGTCAATTAGAATATTTTTAGTTTGAATACCACTTTACCTATTTTAATTCCACCCTTCCCCGGTTACTAACCAACTAGGCTCCAACGTTAAAAACGTGTGCCAGTTGTACACCAATGTAAAATGATCAACAATTTTTTTTTTTTACGTAAAATGATACTTATTAGTATAATAAAATCTATCCACACAATGTTGCACGGTGTGTTGCAAAACTTCCAAGATCGATATGATCAAACAAACATTCATGTATACATCATTCAAGAAACAAAAAAAAAGAAAACACGGATTTTGGGTTTGAACCCTTTACTAAACCGATATATAACTGAAAAGGTTAACATGTTTGTTATAAAAACCTAACTATTTATACAACCGAACGGTACAAAGAACCATTGTGTCGGTTTCAGAATGTGGAGCGCTTATTTTGTAATCGCTATGTAACCGCTTGTGTAATCGCTTCTTTGACTTTTCGTATGATTGACTTTCGTTGACCGGGTCATTGTGGGTGTTGACTTGGGTCGCTGGGTTGGGTTGATTGGGATTAACCCAATTTTCTCCCCCTTAATCACAATCGCTGTGACGTAGTCTTTAAGTCTTCTTGATTCATCTTCTGGTTAAATCCACCATCTAAGCTATTAATTTGTTGTAGTGCTTGTGATCATCCTTATATCCGTGAAGATCAATTTTCTTTGGTTATTTCCACCTTTTTCTTCCGTGATCTTCATTATGTCCATGTTGATCTTGTTATTTCCACCTTTGTGATCCGTGATCTTCCTTATTTCCGTGTTGATCATGTTCTTCTTGGTAACAAAACGCAAACTGTAGTTTATTCTGGTTTTGTTCATTCTTTCAATTTTCTTCATAAGAACACAAACGGTGTGCTTTTCCTCTCGCATCTTGGTTAGTTTGATTCTTGAGTGATGATAGATACGTGAATCATAACTTGTAATTCTTTAAAACTTGATAATGTAAATCTTAAAATCCTTTAAACTTTTAAAACTTTATATGAACTTAAAAACTTAGTAACTTTAATCATTAAAACTTATAAACCTTAAACTATGCATATATATATTACTTATCTTAAACCTAATAAGTAAAATCTTAAAACTTGTTTTCTTATCATAAACCAAATAAGTAAAAATACTTAAAAACTTGTTTTCTTATCATAAACCTAATAAGAAAAATCTCAAAACTTTAAAAACTTGTTTTCTTATCATAAACCTAATAAGAAAATCTAAAACTTTAATAATCTTGGAATTTTCTTGTCATAAACCAAACAAAAAAACTTTTAAAAAACTTAAACTTTTAAAACTATTACAACTTTTCCTTAAAAACTTAAAACACTTAAATCTAAAACTACTTTATAAAACTAAATCTAAAAATTAAAAACACTTTAAATCTTAAAACTAAAAATAACCTTTAAAAAAACACAACTATACAATATATATCAAAATATACTACTAATATATATTATATAAAAATAAACAAAAGTGGAGGGTTGTATATTGTATCTTTGGAACTTGATGCCTAATATATTCTCGCCTCCTTTTTTCTTCTGAGATAAAAAGCAAAGTCGTCTCTTTCTTGAGACCAAAACGTCTCTTTTACTTATGAGAAAAAAAATCGTCACTCTTGAGACTAAGAATAGATCTCTGTCTCTCTTCTTCTTGTTCTCCAAATCCAAAAGTTAACCGCCTGGTTCTTCTTCGGTATTCAGTGTTCTTCGCGAGCACCTAGGATCCCTCAATATGAAACCTAGGGTTTCGAATGAATTGGGGGTTTCTTATTCGATAGATATTTGATGATTGGAGATTGAGATTGAGTCGATTTGTGACTCAATTAAACTTCTGATAATCTTGTTTCTTCAAAAAGGTGTGTTTGTTCCTTTTTTTTCTTGCCTTCGTGTTATCCTCTCGATGGAATTTCTGTTTTGAATCTTGGATGATGATTAAGTCATAATTGTTGTGTTGTTTGATCCCTTCGCTCGATACCACTGCTGCACGTGTGTGTTGCAAAACTTCCAAGATCGATATGATCAAACAAACATTCATGTATACATCATTCAAGAAACAAAAAAAAAAAAAAAAAACGGATTTTGGGTTTGAACCCTTTACTAAAACCGATATATAACCGAAAAGGTTAACATGTTTGTTACAAAAACCTAACTATTTATACAAACCGAACGGTACAAAGAACCATTATGTCGGTTACTTCAGAATGTGGAGCGATTATTTTGTAATCGCTATGTAACCGCGGTGTAATCGCTTTGACTTTTCGTATGGTTGACTTTCGTTGACCGGGGCATTGTGGGTGTTGACTTGGGTCGCTGGGTTGGGTTGATTGGGATTAACCCAATACACAATAGATGTACCTCAAGTTTTCAAAATCATGTTTTTTGGAAACAATGTCAGACTTGCAGTTAATAATCAGATTATTCAACATAATACAAAATCAAACTTCAAACTTTGACAATTCTAAATCTAAGTCAAATCTATATTATCTATGTGCTACCTTTTTACCTCTATATATAATACTTAGCATACTTTAACAACGAAAACATTCATCTCAAATATTACTTGATAGTTACCATTAACATAAAGCAGGACAACGAAAAATGGAAGGACTGATACCACTTCTGATGCATGCCATGAAGAAACACAGGCTTCAAAGTAGCTACCACTCCCTCTCCGCGAGCTACCATCTCCTTGACGGGTCTGTGGCGCAAGGTTCATCACACCGCGGGACCAGGTCTAAGTTTCAGCCACCCATGGCTGAGAACTTGCAGCAGAGATCAGGTTTCGGTTATGTTTCTAATTCGACGAGCTTCAAGAAAGATTCCACCTTTTTTGCACCAAACACATTTCAAGATTTGAAACTTAAAAGCAAGTGATGTAAATAAAAGCGCATTTTTTTATTTAATTTGTTAAGTGTACACAAAAAGGTACATTATGATTGTATAAATAAATAGTTGTTGCGAGTTCAATTACAAACAACTGGATGTTCTTCTTGAATGCATGCTTAGGCTAATAATAAAAAACCTATGACAAAACATGGGATGTTGTCCTAGCCAACCACAAACTACGGTTTTGATCTGTTCCAAGATCAAGGGTTCACATAATCTAATGTTGCTTAGAAATTAGCATAAAGCTAAACATAAATAACTGATATAAAGATAAAATAAATATATACAAATGATGGGATTAGATGCGATGTTTAAGAAGCAAGCAGAATGTACTCTTATTTTCTTCATCATAAAGACCATGCTTACACTTGTCAACTCGCCGTAAATCTGCCCTTGCCGCCCATAAAACCTTTCTCTTCCCCCGAGCAAGACTATAACTGATTTGATCAAGGGTTTGGATTATGATGAGAAAAGATTTCTACTATATTAATCATTTCTGCTATTGTTCAGCATTAAGCCTCCAAGAAGATGTAAGTGTAATGGCTACAAGATAAATATTATATAACCTGTAGAAATAATCCTTTCTTATAACTGTAACTTTAACGAGCAACTCATATTAGCTTTCTAAATTCCTCACTATACATAAACAGCGTAATGAGTATGTGTTATTAGATTTAGACAGTGTGCATGTTTGTGACCTTGTGTATCACTAAGAGCAAGCTCAAACGAGTTTGACAATTCAACATAAACGATCTCAAATTTCTGTACACAACACAATCATAGTACTTCCTACAACTAATTATTGCCAAAACACCATTATCGATAATCACAACATCAAAACAACCAAATTTATTTAAGCAAGTACCGAAAATCTACTCTACCATAATGATTAAGACCTCTTGCTCCAATCTTGATCGTAGTTACGGTTATGGAGTAAATAGTTTGCAATCTCTTTACAAATTCCTTATAACATACTAAGCTTAGAGGCTGATATTGCATGTTACAACCGAGGCTGATAAGTTGGGCCGGGGGAAAAGAACCAAGACTGTGCCTAGTTGGCAGAAGGATTTCGTGATGGGTTAGGAGTTGTCCATCATGCTTAGCATTATCATTTGTTTAGGATATGTGTTGGTGTCGTGTTAGGATAAGTATTCATGGTTATCCGTCTTTGTTTAGGATTGTCTTTCAATGAGTATTTAAACTCATCATTATTAATCAAATCATTATGTTTTACCGCAGATTAATTCTCTAAGATTTGTCTTCTCTTTCTATCAAAGCTCGCACAATCTATAGTGGTGCTACGTTGGCACGAGTCGGGTCGTATCAATTGGTGCTTTCATTGATCTTATGGACGAAAAAAGGTTCGCTTATTGCTCAAAGAGCAAACAGATGCGGCTAATCTGCTGCGACACAAAGAAGTCGCTTTCAGAGCAATTTGAGGCTTTAAAGGCTGAGTTACAAACTACTCGGGGACTACTCCAGGCTCGTAATGGGGGAGGTCGTGATTCCGGATCACTGTTACCGCGGTCTATGCGGTTGGACGTGCCTAAATTTACAAGCGGCGATCCTGATAGTTGGATCTTTGCCATCATTCAATACTTTTCGTTGCTTAACACACCGGCAGATCAACGTTTACGGATTGTGGGTTTCAACTTAGAAGTAGCGGCTGTAAAGTGGTTTAGATGGATGACAAGGAACGAATTGATTACCGATTAGGACAGGTTTGTGGACAGCGTTAGGAATCGATTTGGGCCATCCAAATATGAAGACCCCAGGGGGCTTTACCTAAGTTGTTACAAACCGGGACGGTAGAGGATTATCAACGTGAGTTTGAAAAACTCATGAATAGGGTTACTAATATACCAGAAACCCTGCTCATCTCTTTCTATATCTCTAGGCTTAAACTTAACTTACAGTAGGAATTGTTGGTGTCGAAACCAGCAACTCTGGGTGATGCCTTTTCTTTCGTACGTATTACAGAAGCTCGATTGGATGACCAAGCGGGTCCCGCATCTGTAATGACTCCTAAAAGTTCACCAATTATGGGGAGTCAAAGGCAGCTGACTACTCGTTTTGGGGCGTCCACATCAATAACTTCAATTGCTCCTCCTAAACCACCCTTGTTACCAACTCCTGCTTTGAATTCCAAACCACTTGCTCTTAAGTGGATATCTCCAGCGGAACGTCAAGAACGACTCAACAAAGGACTGTGTTTTAATTGCGATAACCGATGGGCGTCTGGGCATAAATGTCCAGGAAAATTTTTGTTGTTAATGACCGACGAGGAGGATGTCCCGGGTGCGACAATGAATGATGGTGGTGATGATGTGGTCGAGAGTGGTGATATCTCAATCCTTAACTCGCTTATTGGGCACGGAAGTCCGCGTTCTCTTCGACTGTGGGGAACGATTGGTAAGACGAATGTCCATGTACTCATTGAAAACGGTAGCATACATAATTTTATTCGGCCTGATGTAGTGGAAAAAATGTATTTACCTGTAAAACCTACGAGGGTGTTCAAAGTATATATTGACAGTGGGGCAACTTTGTTGTGTGAAAATGTTTGCTCCAGTGTTACTCTTCACATGCAAGGAGTGACAATAGAGGTGGATTTGTATGTGTTGCCAATGCAAGGGCCTGATGTTGTGTTAGGAATTCAATGGCTACAACACCTGGGTAAGGTTACGCATGACTATGCGCACCAAACCATGGAATTCACTCTTCTTAATACCACATATACATTAAAAGGGGACGAATCCTTGCGCATGAAGAAGATTAGTTTGCATCGAATGCAAGCATTTTTGGAACAAGATGAAGTCTTTGGTGTGTACGAAATACATAATTTGCCATTAGAGGCGGGTGACGTAGACGCACCTCTGGTAGTCGCGACGTCTGGAAAGCCGGAGCTCGATCAATTATTGGGGCGGTTTGACTCCCTTTTTCAGGTACCGAGTTCTTTACCACCTCATCGTTCTATCGACCATCATATTCATTTGTTACCCGAAACTAAGCCCGTGAATGTGAGGCCTTACCGATAGTCACATTATCAAAAGGGAGAAATGGAAAAATTGGTTAGTGAGATGTTACGTCAAGGTATTATTCGTTTTAGTCAAAGCCCGCTTTCCTCGCCCGTATTGCTTGTTAAAAAGAAGGACGGGAGCTATCATTTTTGTCGATTATCGAGCCTTAAATGCGGTTACTATTAAGGATAAATTTCCAATCACAACGGCGGACGAGTTGTTTGACGAACTTGGGGGCGCTAGTCTTTTTACTAAGTTAGATTTACGAGCTGGGTACCATCAAATTAGAGTGCATGAGTGAGATGTGTATAAGATAGCATTTCGTACACATGATGGTCATTATGAATTTTTGGTCATGCCCTTCGGTCTCACTAATGCTCCCTCTACTTTCCAGGCAACTATGAATCGCTTATTTTCTCCTTATTTGCGTAAATTTGTGATTGTTTTGTTTATGACATCTTGGTTTATAGTGCCACGTTTGCGGCCCATCTCGAACATCTGGAGTGTGTTTTTCAGATTTTGCAGGAACACCAGTTATATGTGAAGTAATCCAAGTGTATATTTGGGGCTGAGTCACTTGAGTATTTAGGGCATATCAACTCTAAGCGTAGAGTAGAAGTGGATCCAAATAAGGTTAAGGTCGTTCGCGAATGGCCGACGCCTACCACTCAACGGCAGGTGTGAGGGTTTCTCGGGCTCGCTGGGTATTATAGGCATTTTATTAGGGGGTACGCGACATTGGCTGTGCCACTAACGGATCTTTTGCGTAAGGAGGGATTTAAGTGGGGAGTACAAGAGGTGACAACTTTTGAAGATCTTAAAAGTCAATTGTCAACAACACGTATTCTTAGTCTTCCAAAATTTGATCAGGTCTTTGTTGTGGAGGCCGATGCCTCAGCTACGGGGATAGGGGCGGTTTTGTTGCAAAATAATCATCCCATTAGTTACTTCATCCGTAAATTGGGTCCTCGAATGTGTATGGCGGCCACGTACCAAAAAGAGTTATTTGCTATCGTAGAGGCAGTTTATAAATGGCGCTAGTATTTGGCAGGACAACGATTTATCATTCGGACTGATCATAAAAGCCTTAAAGAACTTATGCAACAAGTAATCCAGACTCCAATTCAATATAAATATGTTCGAAAGCTGATGGGGTTTGATTTCGTGGTTGAGTACAAACAGGGGAGCATGAATCAGGTTACAGATGCCTTATCTCATTTGTATGATGACGAGGAGGCTGTGACCGCCGCCTTTATGGCTATCATTCAGGCCGTTGTTGGTTTTCTTGATGATCTGAAGAAGGAAAATGAGACATTGGAGGAATTGGTTAACTTGCATAATCGGATCAAAGAAGGGAGTGAGCCGGATGGATTTCATCAAAAAAAAGGGCTTGTAATTTTTCGCGACCGCTACTTTGTGGGAAAGGAATCAAAATTGAAGATGTTGTTGTTGCGTGAATTTCACGACACGCCTAGTGCTGGACATGGAGGCGTTAAGAAGATGTTAGTTGGGTTATCATCATTATTCTATTGGACGGGAATGCGTAAGTCAGTGGTGGATTATATCAAACGATGTTTGGTTTGCCAACAAACAAAGTATTTAACCCAGGCATCGGGAGGCTACCTACAGCCCCTGCCAACTCCTTCCGCAGTTTGGGAGGATGTATCAATGGACTTCATAACCGGGCTACCAACCTCGAAAGGGTTAACGGTTATTCTTGTGGTGGTAGATCATTTTTCTAAGTATGATCACTTTGGATCGTTGCCGACTAGCTTTAATGCACACAAGGTGGCGGAAGTTTTTTAGATATCGTGGTAAAGCTTCACGGATTACCAAAAACTACTATGTCAGATCGTGACCCTATATTTGTGAGTAAGTTCTTGACGCAATTGTTTTCTCTTAGTGGTACCCAACTGAACCATAGTACAGCTTATCACCCGCAGATGGATGGGCAAACGGAGGTTGTTAACCGAGGGTTAGAACATACTTGAGAGCTATGGTGTTGGACCATCCTCATCAATGGGTACGTTACCTACCTTGGGCTGAGTATTGCTACAATACTAGCTACCATAGCAGCATTAAAATGACGCCCTACCAAGCTTTGTATGGAAGATTCCCTTAACCTAAATACCTTACCCGCCAGGATCTTCTAAAGTTCATGTTGTTGATGCATTGTTGGTTGAACGAGATGCATTGTCATGACAACTAAAGCATAATTTGCTAGTCGCTAAAAGTCGAATGGAAGAGCAAGCTAACCGTAAGAGGCGTGGCATTGAGCTTAGCGTTGGAGACAAAGTGCTCGTTAAGCTCCAAACTTACTGACAAATTACCCTCACAAAACGCATTTCCAACAAGCTGGCCAAGAGGTTTTATGGGCCATATGAGGTAGTAGAGCGCATTGGGAAGGTGGCCTAGCGTCTTGTTCTACCTGCTACAAGCAAGATTCACCTCGTATTTCATGTGTCTATTCTCAAACCTTTCACGGGTACAGGTATCGATATGGTGACTGAGCTTCCTAAAGAGTTTCAAGATGGGCAACCAGTAGAACAACCGATGGCAGTATGTGATTCACGTTTAGTATTACGCAATGGAAGTCTCGTTACCCAAGTATTGGTGCAGTGGGCAGGTCGTCTCCGGAGGAAGCTACATGGGAGTGGTTGTCTGATTTTCAAGATGCATATCCTATTCATAACCTTGAGGACAAGGTCATTTATGAAGAAGGAGGGAATGTTACAACCGAGGCTGATAAGTTGGGTCGGGGGAAAGAACCAAGATTGTGCCTAGTTGGCAGAAGGATTTCGTGATGGGTTAGGAGTTGTCCATCATGCTTATCATTATCATTTGTTTAGGATAATTGTTCAGGATAAGTGTTGGTGTCGTGTTAGGATAAGTATTCATGGTTATCCGTCTTTGTTTAGGATTGTCTTTCAATGAGTATTTAAACTCATCGTTATTAATGAAATCATTATGTTTTACAGCAGATTAATTCTCTCAGCTTTCTCTTCTCTTTTTATCGGAGCTCGCACACACTATAGTGGTGCTACGTTGGTACGAGTTGGGTCGTATCACTGCATTTAGGAAACCTCGGTGCACCAGTGCAGATTGCTGTAGGGACGATTTTCCCCTTCAAATAGTATACAACAAAAATTGTGGTTGGTTAGATTTTTAGAATTATTACAATGACACCAATATTAGTTAAGTTTTATTATTTAAACATATTATAACAAAATGTTACTTTAAAATCACGTACTTAAGAAAGGCAAAATGACCCTTTTGCGCATTGAAGATTTTGGTTTAAATACCACTTTCACCTATTTGCCTATTTCATTCCACCTTTCCTCAGTTACCAATCTACCCAATTTTAATGTTAAAAATGTGTTCCAAAACATCCAATGAGCACATTCTTTAGTGGTATTAAAAGTCAATATAATACAATTTGACATCATGTAACATTACTTATTATAGTATAGTTTATCCACACAAAAGATGCGCACCTCAAATTTTACATAGCTTAATTGCTTTGTTTGGAAACAACATCTTATTAACAAAAGTCAACATAATACAAAATCTATATTTAAATCTTTGACAATTCTAAATCTATGAAAGTCAAACTTATGTGCTAGCTTTTTTTACAATATATAACAACAAACCTAAACCACCAAACATACATCTCAGATATTACCTTTTTTTTAGAAAGGCATCTCAAATATTACTTGATAGTTACGATTCACATACATAAACCAATGTTAATACAAATAAGCCGTAAAAACGTTTATTTATATTTTACGATCTTCTAATGTTTTGTCGATAACAAAAGTAAAATCATATTAACGAAACAAATAAAATACGTAAATGGTTTGAACTAATAGTTTTCTAACATATTCACATTTTCACATAAAACACTAAAACAAGTATAAGTGATTTTATGATCTAGATATATATATGTACAACAACTAGTGTTTACATATTGGGTTAACAAGTATAAATGATTCTATGATTTAGATATGTACAACAACTAGTGTTTACATATTGAGTTAGCATATACTTAAACTAAGTATACTAAAATGGGTAAAAGCATGTAAATACTAAAATAAGGTAAAACATGTAAATACTAAAATGGGTAGAAACTAGCAAATGGTATTGAACCATAACCCATGGTTTTATATATACCACTTATCTAAGTTCATTGTATCTAGAAAGAAAACCATGGATCAACCCATAACCCATGACCCATGACCCATAACCAAAAATACCCATGGGCAAGAGGCGTTCCACGGATCCCTAGCTTTGTGCTAGCGGATCCCAGTGGAAGGGATCCGTGGGATCCGAGGAAACAAGAGAGAATTTTCTCTATAAATAGAGAGCCATTTCTTCCTTACTTGTCATCCCTTTACACACATACTTCCCCAAGTATTCTAACCTCTAACCTCGGATCCAAGAGATCTATGTAGCTTTTCTCTTTTGTTTATGTGTGATCTTGTAGGTTCCTCTTAAAGGAAAGATCACCACATCTTGAAGACGTGCAAGCTCAAGTCCATGAGTTGCCATGCTTTGTCATCATCAAGACATCGAAGGTTCTCTTGTTGATAGTTCTTCCTTTCTCCATAGATGTTGGGTTGAAGGCATTAGTGAAGAATGCCGAAAGTGTCAAGATGGAAGCATTAGTGAAAGGTGCTTATCATCCGCGTCAAAGCATTAGTGAAGAATGCTTAAGGTGTCAAGACGAAGGCATTAGTGAAGGGTGCCAAGCGTTGTGTCAAAGGCATTAGTGAAGGATGCCGAAGAATCAAATCAAGTAGCATTTGGGAAGAATGCTTAGGTCGTATAATCGATGAGGTGCATCGTTATACATATAAGTGTTTATTTATTCACAAGGATGGTGATATCCTTGATGGTGTTGTAACAAGGAGTAGATCTCCTTGATAATAGGTGTTGTGTCGTGAAGGGTAGTAGTTCCTCCATAATGGAACTAGGTGCTTAGCCTAGTACCTAATAAAGGGTAGGCGACGTTGTGATAGGATTAGTTCTCCTAAGGTGTGAAAGAACTCGGTGGTTAGCCTAGCACCGTATAAAGGGTAAGCGACGTTGTGTTAGGTGTGGTTCGCCTTGGTGTGAAAGAACTCGGTATTTAGCTTTGTACGGAAAAAGGTTAAGCGACGTTGTGAAGGCTTCTCCGCCATAAGGAGATTTGGTGTAGTGCTTACGAACTCTCGAGTAGGTGACTCGGGAGTGGAGTAGGCAAGGAAGGTGTCCTTGTAGCCGAACCACTATAAATAACTTGTGTCGTGGTGATGTGCTTCTTACTCTTTATCTTTCATTATATGTTTATATATCTATCTATCAACGTCCAACATAAACAACCAAATAGATTGACATAAGTCGATCTAAATATTTAAAAGGAAGTTTTAAATTGGTAAAACTATTCAACCCCCTTCTAGTTTTCCACAATTGGCATCGAGCTTCAGAACCAAGTTTCTTAAAGTATATTGTACTTTAAAGACTTGATACGATCCGTGTATGTTTGAAAACTACAAAGAAGGATTTTTTTTTTGGATCATATTTTCTGTTAAATCATTTTGTTGGACATTGATAGATGATTCTAACAATATTCCGTTCTCGAGTAATTTTCATGCTAGAATTTCCCAAAATCTTCATTCAAAGATGAAGTCAACATTCAAGGAAGGATTCTTAAAGTAATCACAACTTTAGTACATCAAGTACAAAGGATTACTTTAAAAGCTCATGAAGTATTTTTGGTCTTATACCAAATCAAGAAGCATAGAGGTATGTGTTACTTTTCATTAGATAGGATACTTGAGCTCTACTTATTTTCACAAGTACTACTTTGATTATTAAAACACTAAGAGCGTTAGAAGTCTCTTTCGTCACTCTTCCACCTTTCTCGTCATCGGGAATAATTTTTCCTTTAACGCCGTCATCACTTCCTCGTTATGAGATTCATCAAAAGCCGTCATCCAAAACAATCGTCATCTAAAACCTCCGAACTATTGTTTTTTTGTAAGCTATTCCATAAGCATACTACAAAAATAATGTCAAAACAACCTCTTTTATGTTCATAGTAGCCGGATCCTCTAGTTGTACTAGCCGGATCCCAAATACAAAGGATCCGGGGAACCGTGGAAGAACTCACTATACGCTTTCAAAAATCACCACCGATCTTTTTCCTCTATTCTCATAACACAAAAACGACCAAGCTCTGAATCCATCCTCATTGGCTTCCATAACCTCAAGTACTCCTTCCTAGAACACCATTGTAAGTAATTACATTAACTCGTTCTAATTTTCATCATCTTCATTCTAGGGTTTATGGTTCCTTAAGTTATAATCAAATTAATTTAATTAGGGTTTTCAAATTAATCGTGAAAAGGGCTTTTAACTAAATCACATTGTGCTCACAACATTGTTAATACAAACCAAAACCATAAACCCATTTCCAACTAATTTTACCTAATTGGAAAATTTGTATTTCTAGGACCAACCATGCCCAAAGCCACTCAACAAGATCATCATGACACCGTCCACTATCTTACTCACTACTATCGTAAAAGGGTCCGACCAAAACTAACCGTAAAATTTTCAAAAGCCTCACAAAGCGACTTATTCACGAAGGTCGTGTAGTCAAGGAATGTTTCCTTGAAGATACCGACATTCGTCAAGTTTTCTCGACAATCAACTTTGATTGTCTTCTTGACATTGATGAACAAATTTGTCCGGTTTTCATTTTGAGTTTTACAAAAGCTTTAGGATCATTAGAAACACCGATAATAGCATCTCAATCGCCTTTATCATCAACACACAAAACTTTACTCTTCCTCTCAACACTTTTGCTCAAATTCTTCGCATTCCTTGTGAAGGAATTTGTATGTACTCTCAAGATTGGGCAATTAACGCTCAAAACCTTGCACTTGATCCTAAGCCTCTTTACAACACTCCTCTCGACAATCCCGAAACCATTCGCGATACTATCTTTAAAATTAGGACCGACCAATCCCGTTACGATCGTAACAAAAAGCTAATTCACCGTAATCCCTTTAAAATGGAACTTTTTGAAATGCATCCCATGTTTAGAAAATGGGAAGAAATCCTTAGAAAAACATCATTAGCCTAGTTGGAAACAAAGATCATCCAAACGCATGCCTTGTGCAAATGATCTATTGTCTTATCCACCAAAGGCCATTTAATCTTGCCTATTACATGGTAAGGAGAATGGCTGGGGTATTCAAAGCTTCCAACATGGTACTCCCATATGGTATGCTCCTAACACGACTTTGTAAGTACGTTAGTGCATTGCAACCATCCCCTATCAACGATGACCATTACCTTTCCAATCACGTCATGGTACCCCTTACCAAACAACCATCCAAACGGTTCATGGTCAATGGAAAGAAACCCGAAGCTCTCTCGGACTCCTCGGCCGGAGAAGAAGAAGAAGAAGAAGATGAGGAGGACATCGACCCCGTATCCAACATCAAATTGGACATTCTTGAATACCACGAACAACTTCCAACCATTCCAAACGAGACCGCGAAATACAAACAAATAAGAGGCATGATTCAAAACCTCGCTTACAATCTCACTAAGCCGTCAAAAAGAAAAAGGAAGAATTGATGAAAGAGACAATAGGAATGTGCTTATTTTCATCTATCCTATGTTTGAATGATTTCTTTTTAGCATTGTTGGTTTAGGTATTTTGGATATTGTTTACGGTGCTATATGATGGCTTGCTTATTCTTATTGCTTGTTTTATAGGCGTAATAATGTGCAAAACCCGCATATCATTTTCGAATAGGTTACGATCTGCAGATGCCGGATCCCTAGGAATAGTCTAGCCGGATCCCCTCCTTGAGGGAACCGTGGGATCCGTGTCAGCAGATAAGCAATACTGCATTTCCTACATCAAGATTGCTTTCTAGATAAACTTCACAGTAGCTAAGCATCTGTTTTAGAACCCAACTAAGTCTTATTCCATGATAAGAAAAAGCTTTGACTCACTAAAGGCTTACTTAAGATCTTAGTCTAAATACGTCTTGATTTACTAACACATCAAAAACCACCATATTTCCGCTCCATTACTCACAAGCCAAATTTTCATCTTTCAAAACACTTAAGTAGACAAATTAAACATTTTTAGAAAATTGTTTCAAGTCATTCTTATTTCAAAATGAGTCAAAAATTAGCTTTTCAATTCCTATAATTTTTAAGGATTTTTCAAATTTCATCACAAGCTTAAATCTGATCACTAGGATCATTTATGACTTAACACCTCCAAAACACTTAGTGTTAACCTTGGATATCCATTGGTAGTCATCTTGTCCTATCCTCCTTCCACAAGAAACAATCATTAGCTACAAACACTTATTACTCATGATCTTTCAAATACCCTCTCATCCTAAAACACTTAGGAGAGCTGAAACACCCAAATCAAGATAAGCTTTAGCTTCTAGAAACCTCATTTCAAATCATCATAATGCGAGAGCCGGATCCCTAGGAATAGCCTAGACGGATCCTCCAAGGAGGAACCGTGGGATCCGGGTGATGATATGTCTAACATTGCTAACCCAAACACTCCATCTCATCTTAAATGAGTTCCTAGATCGATGTAAACTCGAATCTCAACCTTGTGCATGTTAATCATCACATTTCCAAGAACATTAATGGATTAAGTCTTAAAGGCAACTACCAAGCTCTTCCCTTATAAGCCATAGAACACCTTAGTTATCAAAACATCATTGCTTATGGTTGAGTTTTTCAACACTAGAGACTTCAAAATTGAGTCAAAACCTCGAAACCCATTAATAATAATGATCTCACCTAAAACTACATCGATAGCCGGATCCACGGTCTTTAACAAAGCGGATCCTATTGAGAGGATCCGCGGGATCCGTGGTGCAGAAAGCATAAGTCAACCTCCATATTCGAATCACCTTTTGGTTTTCTAAACCACTCTTAGAATTCATTTATTATCTTCCTAGAGATGATCAAAACCCCAAGAACATGCCTATTCCTCTAAGTAGTCATTAATTCAATCATCCTTTATAAACCAAACAACCTTAGGGTTAAAATCATCACTCTCAATCACATCCCTAAAATCAACAACTAAAGAAGTTCTTGCTTGTATCATCATCATGACTAAGGCTCCTAGTGCTAACTCATCCACTCAAAGACCACCCAAGAAAATTGCTAGAATCACACATGAAGTTTCCTCAACCGGATCTTCTTCGGGTAAGCCCACCAAAACTAGGATCTCTCCCACACTAAGAAAACCAATCAAACTAATTCACAAGAAGAGTGCTTCCACGAGGACTTCATCACATAATTCTACAAAACCCACCACACAATCATTTGAAAATCCTCAACCCACTTCACTTGAACCTCCACTTCAAGAAACTCAAAACCATGACAAAGAGTGCGATCATTGCAAACATGTGGAAAGAATGAAACATGAACTAGATGTATTAATACATGACCTACAAGCTCAAACTGAGAATAGTTAGGAAACCTTCCTCATCCTTAATCTTCAATAAGCTTTTAGTCGAATCTTAAGTTTGGATTAACTTATTAGCATTAATAGCATCTATTTGGCTAGTTCATTCTCTTAGTTTTTAGAGATTTGGTTGTGTATCTCTTTGTTTTATTGAATGAATACTTTTATGCCATGATTATTATGTGTGTTGTGCTTGTTATATTGTACTTATATCTCATTCCCTCAAGTTGCACTCCTTAACATTTCTTCATTGCTGAAGAAACTGTAACAGATAGCCGGATCCCTTCCAGATAACTAGACGGATCCCTCCTTGAAGGGAACCGTGGGATCCGTGGTACAGAAGCACAAATTTCTACTAACTTGAGTCTCTTTTGCAGGAAATTATGCACTATACTCTTGTCTTTCTAACCTTTGTTTTGTAGATTTTCAAAATAACACATGAAGATTTTGACACCATAAAAGCTAGGGGGAGCTTTGTGTCAAACAATATTGCAAAATCATTTGCAACTTAATCCAATTTTGGATTACACTTCATGATACCCATTGCAACTTTGCAATATTCGAGGGGACACGTTTTCATCACTTAGACGAACCATTTGCAAACTTGATTGCAAACACAATTAGTTTATTTTACGTTATGTCCTTGACGCCTTTCAAAGGGATGGACTCGTCAAGGGGAGTTAAGACGAGTACCATTCCGTCACTTGCTCTCGTTACATCTTTTATAATTTTTCTTATAAAAATTGTGTTGGTTTCTTTTAACACTTTTGTTTCGACAAAAGGGGAGAAGAAAGTAAAACTACAAATTAAACGCTTTCACAATTTTAGCTTTTCCTTAAAATAATTTTATGTTTTGTCATCAACAAAAGGGAGATTGTTAATACAAATAAGCCGTAAAACGTTTATTTATATTTTACGATCTTCTAATGTTTTGTCGATAACAAAAGTAAAATCATATTAACGAAACAAATAAAATACGTAAATGGTTTGAACTAATAGTTTTCTAACATATTCACATTTTCACATAAAACACTAAAACAAGTATAAGTGATTTTATGATCTAGATATATATATGTACAACAACTAGTGTTTACATATTGGGTTAACAAGTATAAATGATTCTATGATTTAGATATGTACAACAACTAGTGTTTACATATTGAGTTAGCATATACTTAAACTAAGTATACTAAAATGGGTAAAAGCATGTAAATACTAAAATAAGGTAAAAACATGTAAATACTAAAATGGGTAGAAACTAGCAAATGGTATTGAACCATAACCCATGGTTTTATATATACCACTTATCTAAGTTCATTGTATCTAGAAAGAAAACCATGGATCAACCCATAACCCATAACCCATGACCCATAACTAAAAATACCCATGGGCAAAGAGGAGCGTTCCACGGATCCCTAGCTTTGTGCTAGCCGGATCCCAAGTGGAAGGGATCCGTGGGATCCGGGGAAACAGTAGAGAATTTTCTCTATAAATAGAGAGCCATTTCTTCCTTACTTGTCATCCCTCCACACACATACTTCCCCCAAGTATTCTAACCCTCTAACCTCAGATCCAAGAGATCTATGTAGCTTTTCTCTTTTGTTTATGTGTGATCTTGTAGGTTCCTCTTAAAGGAAAGATCACCACATCTTGAAGACGTGCAAGCTCAAGTCCATGAGTTGCCATGCTTCGTCATCATCAAGACAACGAAGGTTCTCTTGTTGATAGTTCTTCCTTTCTCCATAGATGTTGGGTTGAAGGCATTAGTGAAGAATGCCGAAAGTGTCAAGATGAAAGCATTAGTGAAAGGTGCTTATCATCCGCGTCAAAGCATTAGTGAAGAATGCTTAAGGTGTCAAGACGAAGGCATTAGTGAAGGGTGCCAAGCGTTGTGTCAAAGGCATTAGTGAAGGATGCCGAAGAATCAAATCAAGTAGCATTTGGGAAGAATGCTTAGGTCGTATAATCGATGAGGTGCATCGTTATACATATAAGTGTTTATTTATTCACAAGGATGGTGATATCCTTGATGGTGTTGTAACAAGGAGTAGATCTCCTTGATAATAGGTGTTGTGTCGTGAAGGGTAGTAGTTCCTCCATAATGGAACTAGGTGCTTAGCCTAGTACCTAATAAAGGGTAGGCGACGTTGTGATAGGATTAGTTCTCCTAAGGTGTGAAAGAACTCGGTGGTTAGCCTAGCACCGTATAAAGGGTAGGCGACGTTGTGTTAGGTGTGGTTCGCCTTGGTGTGAAAGAACTCGGTATTTAGCTTTGTACCGGAAAAATGTTAAGCGACGTTGTGAAGGCTTCTCCGCCTTAAGGAGATTTGGTGTAGTGCTTACGAACTCTCGAGTAGGTGACTCGGGGAGTGGAGTAGGGCAAGGAAGATGTCCTTGTAGCCAAACCACTATAAATAACTTGTGTCGTGGTGATGTGCTTTTTACTCTTTATCTTTCATTATATGTTTATATATCTATCTATCAACGTCCAACATAAACAACCAAATAGATTGACATAAGTCGATCTAAATATTTAAAAGGAAGTTTTAAATTGGTAAAACTATTCAACCCCCTTCTAGTTTTCCACACTTCTCATAACCTTCTTTCTTGGCTATCACAAGTTTGTCCTTGCCTCGAGCTCGTAATGTAGTCTCGAAATAACACCGTACTAAGTCAATGTGTTTCTTGTAACATTCTTTTAGTTCCTCATCTTGTTCTCGTTCTAATTGTCAGCTTTTAGGTGACAACTAGCTCTAATAACTACCTTGAAGGTGTGGACAAACCTCGAAAGGTTGTCAAACCCGTCAAAGTTCATGTCTACCAAGAGTTTCTCGAATGGTACATTCTACTTGGACAAGTCCTTTGCGAGACACGTTTACATCACTAGCGAACTAGCTTGAAATTATTACCCGTCCCAAATAAGTTTTTTCGAGTTACTAACATTTAAGATCTCGTCAATTTATTGGTTAAGTTTGTAGTACAATGATTCATTTGCAATTTCACAACATATGTCTTATCACATAATTTTTCTCCCCTCAAAAATGGCATATAAATATTATTTTTGATGAAATTTGATATCAAATCTGACCATTTCGAGTTCTGTGGGAAGATTACCAAGAAGAACAATTTGTGAACAAAGTTTTAAGCAAATACTCCCCCTCAACAAGTGATATAAACTTTTGAGGTTTTGAAAATCATAAGGGGAAGTACTTGTTCTTTAGAGCAAAACTTTGAAAATGAAAGTTTTGATAGTTTTACTCGAAAGTAAGAAGCTTTCGCTCCTTTTATAAGGATTGTGGCACTAAAGCGTACCACAAGGTCCTTTCATTACAAGTACGGGTTGTACACTGTTATGTGTGCACAAGCTATTGTCAGATTAAAATCACACATCCAAATAAGTTTTGAAGGAAACAAATCAAGGGTTACCAGGAGAATCCGGTAGTCCAGCAATAACTTCGGGAATACGTTCTGGACGTTGATAGCCTGTGAGAGATATGCTGGGACGACCACCTACGAAACTCTCCAAAGTTCTGAATTGATCCCTTCTGAACAACCTTTCATCAATCCGTGTGATGATCTTCTTCACATCCCTTCTCTCCCTCGAATTCCATCTCTTAGGTGACCTAATGCCTTCTTGTATCGCCTTTAACCGATAAGCTAACCCGTCCCTGACTTTCTTCAATGTGTGATCCCCAAACTTATGAAGCTCTTTGCACGCCATGAAGTAATTGCGGTGTAGTTCATTACGCTAGACTACTCCAAATGGTTTGCTGATGAGGGTGTACTGAGCCAGTTGGTTAATGTCGTGAAGGTCTAGCTGTGGTTTAGTGAGGTTAACACGTGTCTGATACAATTCCACGGCAAGCTGTATGTCTTCTACACATTCTTGGATCACTATGCTTCTGATGTAGATGAGTAATAACTGGATGTATTCGCGTTGGATAGTTGTAGAGAAATGTCGCATTCGTCCTTGCACCTTAGCGAGATACATATCTTCAATGTCATTTAGCGACAGTCTAGGAAAATCCGCTTCACAGAAGTCATAGTCCTCTTCGTCTTGTCGTTTGGCCACAATGTTCTTGAGGAATGTGTATTCCCACTTTGACGAAAGAGTAACATGCTTAATAGCAAGGATCCGTTTATCACTAAACACTTCCTTCTTCGATTTTTGAACCTGGCAGCTTTTGTAGAAGATTCTTGATGCTCGTGCCAATGATGAATCCCATACATCGCATCAAGGTCATACTTTTCCACTTGGTTAGCAAACCGTGGCTTCTTCCTCGATGGTCGGATTGTTAGAATAGATTCTTCTTTGGAAAGGAAATGTGAGTGACGTGGCGTACTTCCTTGTAACATCGCTACCGTGTAGAAGAAACTCGAGGTCATTGTTGAAGAAGTAAGCGTATGGAATTTGAGGTTGATCCGTCACCAATTGTTGGTAGCGGTCCGTCCATCGTGTAGTATGGAGCTTTGTCTTGTCTTGTGAATTCGATGTTAGCTTCGGGATTGAGCCAATCGATATTGTTCGACATGGCTCGTGCAATGTTTTTGAGATGGTATTCAACTTCAATTGCACTTTCTGAGCTGTCTTTAAGCAGTTGGAAGGCTTCATTCTTAATTCGCCTTAGCTCAGCCTTATTCATCTTCTTTACTCTAAACTGTTCTTGAATCAGCTTTACATGCTCCATAGTACGGCCATCTACCATTTCTTGACCTTCTGGTAGTGAGGGAGTAGCATCAACAAGTATAGAAAACCAGTCATATTCTGCGGTGTCATCTTCATCTAGCCATGAGACAACATTGGTCTTTGTCTTCTTCTTCTTTGGCCTTGAGGACGACTCTGGTTTCTTTGTTGAGGCGGGAGAGGTGGGTTGTTGTTGGGGCTCTGGGGTCTCTTCATCGTCACCACCAGTGTACTCGAAATGATCACCAGTTTTCTCTGTGTGAGGTGGTAACTCAGAGTCCTGAGGTTTATCTATTGCAGTCGAACGTGGAGGAGATCTTGTTTCGGTTGGAGTCCTTTGGAGTGGTGGTGGCATCGAGGAGAATTCACCAGACTTCTTCTTGTGTTTCGATTCTTTATCTTTATCCGCATCATCATCGTCTCTAGGACGCTTAGCCGTTTCAGCTGCCGCTCTGCATCCCGTTTTAAGTTAGTAATCCAGCAATGCGTCAAACAGTTTACCTTCGCGAGGTAAACGTTCGCATCTTTGACATTTGAAGTACAAGCTTGGACACCAATTTCGCATCGTAGAAAGTCAGAGGCTCAGTTGGGTTGATTGTAATGATTAAGGGCATTGATCGATTGTTTGTTTTCCATCGCATGAGATTCGAGATAGAGTTGTATGGTGAGCATCTCTTTTGTCACTCTAGGAACAATGTCGAAGGAACTTATGAGTATATTAATCGCCTTGTTCATTTCCCTTGGACATCACGATTGATAAGCTTGGATTTGCTCCCTTTCTTCCAACATCTCGCTTATCCCGCCTTGAAGAAGGTTGATTCTCACAATGAGTTGATTGACTTTTTGTTGGTCACGTCTTTCTTCCCGACTTGCCTGATAGCTTTGACAATTTTTGTATTAGCTCGGGATATCCAAGAGTCGGTTGGTTTCTTTACTGACTTGGATGCGGATCTGGTTGTGCCTTTGGATGGTGGAGGTGAAGAGTAAGAAGATGAGTCTGATGAAGATGAGACATGAGGAGGCTCAAGGTCTTTTGGTGACTCAGAAGTTAGTTCCTTGGAGCGTGCTGGACTATCTAGAAGAAAATCATCATAATCAACTTCGTCATCTTTCCAGATTTAGCCATTTCTTGACTTTAATCCCGGCTTCTTCATCCGCTTGAGCTTGAGCTTCTTTTCGCTTTTCATTAGCCGCAACCTCGATCTTCATCAGGAATTTTCTTAGACTTCTCCATTTCTGGTTCTTCAAAGTCATATTTGATAGAATCCTCCAGTTGCCTTTGTTGATGTTCGTGGGTGGTGGTACCAGTTCCCTTATCGGGTTGATTAACCGCATCGGAAACTGGTGTAGATAGTGCACCACCACTTGACCCTCTGGAGCCACGAATTTGTTGCTCTTGGAACTCTTTGGCAACGTGTTGGAGTCTGAGGTTCTTGAGTAAGATATAACTTTTCACATACACATCATAACATTAACACAATGAGCACATAGATGGTTTTAGAGAGAGAAAGAGTGGGACATTCTAGTGAGAGAAACTTGTGGAATATTAGATTACCAAAGAACATCCAACCTCTACCTTGCAAGGTAGAGGGTATTTATAGGTTACAAACTAAACGACCTCCGACGGCCGTGGATCGTGGATACAGTGGGTAAAGACCCGACCTTCCTCCACGGTGTTGCACTAAACTATTTTACGCTACTCGACTAACTACATAACAACATAAATAAGTAACTAACGATTAGTCTACGAGCTAACTTATGCTAGATAATAGTTGGGGTGACCGACTCTTTCAACACCGGAATTTTCTAATTCCTAACAATCTCCCCTAAGGAGGTCACCCCATATTTTACATTTCAAATCCTAGCATTCTAGTCTTGACTTTGTTCTTGAGCTCGTAGATAGAACAACTTCAACATTGCAATCTTTGTGCATAAGTAGTGCAACTTCAAAGTCCGCAAAGATTTGTACTTTAAGTGGAGGTCATTAATGATCCATGAGATAATAATAAGGAGCCATCTTTTGAGATCATCAAGAATCATCAATCTCGAGGCATCCTTTGTGGTGTTGTGACTTTAGGACCGACATGCTCACATTCGGATCATGAATTCTTCTCATCGAGTAGCGGAAGCATTTGTTGAATCATGATATTGGCGCAGCAGAAAGCGAAGCATGGAGTGAAAATATCGAGTCATTGATGCACTAATCATGATTTCTTTTGAGATGAATGTGTTAAGTGAGCATGCGGCTATGGATTGACCGCTTCATTCGATCACCGCAAACGTCGGGCGACTCGCATACAACAGCTAGCAATAAATCGCACGAAAGTGTCTTTGATCACTTCGTTGAATTGAGGTACACGCCCACGGTTCCCGCTGATCAAGACAAGTACCGCTCGTGATCGTAGTATAATTCAAGAATTTCCTTGATGTGGTTTCGCAATGTTCTAGCTGTTCTCAAACCGAACATCTCAAAGAAGACAACACGGAGTGAGTGAACCAAATAATTTTAAGTCCACCGATTGATGAAAAGAGATTTGAAAACAATCGTATTGCTCAATAGAAATTGTTTTTGCAATACAACGAAGGTTTTATTGAAAATCAATTATCAATCATAAAAACACCTTTTGGTTTGAAAATGAGTACACGGTCGATGTGCTAAAGAAAAGAGTTTATTAAGCACAAAGACCGGTTTTTCAAAGGTATCCGTCAATCCATAACTCGAACCAGATTGATTCAAGAGATTGAATCGCCCCATTGTTTCGCTCGCTTGTCACATGGTTGATCTATATAATAGATCTCACATGCCACCTACCAGAGCTTGTTTGATGTTGGCTCCGTAAGGCTTTCCATCTTCATTGTGAATATGTAAACACATCACTCGGATGTTCCGCAATACCACAAGGATAATGCGAGGACTCAAGATATAATCTCTTCCACATTGTGTGAAAAGAGAGTCTTCATTGAAAGTGTCCTAATGAGATTTATTGATGATCTCGTGGCTCTAGACTCAATTTGTGCATATTTGGATCCTATAACGGAGACTAGGGAGAGGTCTCCTTCTTCAATATCAACCATCTCTAAGAGAAAGTCGATAGATAATGTCGGTTCCCGTGAGAATGAAACAAGTCCTTTTAAGAGGAACTTGAGTGGTTTGGAAAGTTGAAGTGCAAGCGGCCACCGGGTCCATGACGCCTTGTCTTCAATACCGATGTTACCATCAAGAGTATATGAATTGAACCCGTTTCGCCCTAAGGTTGAATAAATGGAGGCTATTTGTTTTCACCCTTTCTCATTCAATTCTTTTAATTCTTCAACCCTTCAAGCTTACCGAGACTTCATAGCTAGAACCTTGTTGGGTTTATTCCAAGACTAGCTCGGCCTTAGTCCGCACTCTTCCCATATCTCATTTTTCTCCTTTTATCATCATACCTAAGGACTTCTACACTAACTAGTGGATTGTCCTCGGTAGATCCCTCCGGTTCGGCGGATCATGGGAACCAATACCTAACCTTATCATCCTTATATCACCGTACATAAAGTAAAGTTGGTCGGTCTATTTGGTATTGTTCATCCGCCATTGGATCCAATTGAAAACCATTTGAAAATCAATTCGGATACTTGTGATATATTATCAAAGCATTTTGTACCGAATTGTTTTTGATATTTTTAGAACGAGAACTCCCCCTCAACATGTGCATCAAGTATTTGAAAATGTTTTGCACACGGAGGCAAGAGAAAGAATTAACTTCTTTGATTACCATTTTCTAAAAGATATCAACATCACTTCCCACATCAAATCAAGTAGGTATAGCATTTCCGGGAAGGATGAGGTTTCCATAAATTTGCTCCCCCTCAATATGTGCCTCGAGGTTTGAAAAGAGTTTTGCACATACTAGAGGGAACCCTTTATCATCAAAGGATTAGAAGCCATATGATCAAGGTACCTTAAAAACATTTAAAGTTGAATTTTGCAAAGATTTAAGTGTTGGGTACCCTGATGACTTGAATTTGCAAAGAGAGTTCTCCCCCTTAAAATATGCTTCGAGATTCGAAAATTGTTTAGCACATATAAGAGAGAAGTTTGCACAAAAAATTGGTCATCTTATCTTTTAACATCTTTCATATTTATATCACATTTTCTCCCCGATCAAAATCTTAAATCCTTTGAGATTTTGGATCTCAAGTGATTTAAATATGTATGAGGTAAAATATTTGTAGGAGAAAAATGTGTCCGATTTTATATGATCAAAAATGGATAACATCGATGTTTCCCCTTTTTACAAGGGAAACCATAGTACAAATCCTAGCACTATTACATGTATTACGCTTGTTCATATTTATTACACCACATATTACACAAAGTTAACAAAACATAAACGGTATTCAAGAAGTCTTCATTCGGTTCTCAAGAAGTTTGTAGTGACCATCACGGAGCCTTCCACCAACAAAGCTTTCAAGGTCATGGAAGATCCTTCGTGTCTTGAGTCTTCGCCTCGATTGCAAAGAATGAAATGTTCACATCTCTTCACGCCATCATCAGTCCGTAAAGTAGTTTTAACCCAAGATCTCATATCAAGTTTGGCTTCTTTCACTCGTGTCAAGTTCTTCTTCGACCAATTTGAGCGCACCATCACTAAACTTGTAGAGTTCACATAGACGATAAGCATACGCGATCCATATCTCGCGTCGGTGAAGATGACGGCTCTAGGGGTGTCAAGAACTTTGTATTCTCGATGAAATTCATGCCCGTTGCATTCCATTGAGGACTTGTGAGGTTGACCCGGTTTGGTAGCTTTCAATGCCTGTCGAAAGTCCTCAACTCGCTTCCGAATGACTAAGCCCCGATCCAAAGAGTGACAAATGCAGAGAGGGCCTTTTCTCACGCATGTAAGTGCTCAAGGTGTCCTTGAAGATTTAAGAGATAGAGATCTTCAAATCATTTGGCGTAAGATGTTTGAAGTCGTTCTCTTCAATAGTATACACTTTGAGGTCACTCTTTTAAGGACAATCTTCTTCAAGTACTCATATCCATAGATAGGGAAGATCTCTACACTAACAACGCTTAAGATTTGCGCTTTGATCCGACATCATTGCGCCTTTTATCAAGCACCATGTCTTTCTATGTAGAACTTCTTCTTTTGAACCACCAGTGAGAAATACCATAAGAAGTCGCAATATCATACTTTTGTTCTTCATTTGCCTGAATTGATCAGAACCATCCGCTCAAGCCCCGATCGAGTAGGTTGCGCTTTCATCTTTGATATTGATAGAGCGGTCTTCTTTCAGCAGAGCGAGCACACGATAGTCCAAGTCGTGATTGAAGAAGAATTTCACCGAATGGTCATCCGACCGTGTTCACCACCAAGAGGAAGAGATTTGTTGACATTGAAGCGATCGATTTGATCACCGACTTGGTCATTTAGCATCTTATGGCATTCTTCCATCCGATATTGAAGATGATTTGCATCCGAGTGGAAGACTTTGACAATTTCGTAAGCTTGACCTTCAAGATCTCTTGGTGTTATGGATGAGATGCTCTTCCGCTCACAAAACCATCTAATGAAACTTCCCATATCACCAAGTAGTGTAGAAGAGAGTCTTCACCGAATTTCGTAATTATTGGTGATAATCGATGCCCAATTGTTGTCGGGAATCATAGAGTCGACTGGATGGTCCATGGGTTCGGAGAAGGAGGTCTATCTTCCATAATGCGCTTTGAATAGTGTCTCTTGAAGGTGCAACTCGATGTGCTAGTGCGATTCCCACCATGTAAGAATCAAACCGTCTTCCGAGGGCTTAGGAATATGCTTTGTAGATGCATCATCTTCATCCGTTTCGAGTCACCATGACTTGAGACTCTTCGTGGACCACTTGATCATCGTGAATGAAGTGGATGTGGAGGTGAACCTTGAATCAATCGTCGTCCGTGCAGCAGATTTCTTCCGAGTACTCGCTTGTTTGTAGAGTCCGATTGATTGGACGGTTTTGGAGGTGATGATGGTGGCTGTGATGGAGGTGAATTGGTTGTTGAAGAAGGATTACCAGCTCCAGAAGTTCCAGTGCCTCCCGTTGGTGGAGGATCTTCGCGATCTTTGCGATCCTTCATCAATGCTTCCATCACAATTGTCCTCCTTTTCTTTTTAGCTTCTTTTTCCCCGACATCAATCTTGAACTGCTCATAATTGTCGAACTTGATGGATTCTTCAAGTGCCTCATAGAGTTTACTGTGAACCTCATGCTTGTCCTCTTCAGCCTCATACATCCTTTCACACGTAGTCGCCTCATATCGGAGATGGGGAGGTCCTTGAATCGCCTAAAGTGGAGCTCCATAGCCCATTCCACAAAGATCCTTGACTTCTCCTTCAATAGCGGCAAGAATCGCTTCATTGAAGTTGAGGTGCTCTAATCTATAGACGCGATCCACCGAGAATCAACAGATTTAGGAAGTTGCCTTTCCGAGCTTCTATCCTTTTAATGGCTTTATCCAAGAGTTGATCGAGGTGAGAATCGTGGAGGGAAGTGGTGGAGCCACTTCATCCGCAATTGTAATGACGGGTTCGGATTTGGTGACATTGTTGGTGGTGTTTGTACAGTTGATTGAGTAGGTAAGGAGGTGGAAGTGCAATTGATAGTGAAGATGCGTCATTGGAGGAATGGTTGACGATCTTGTTGAATGTCGACATTATACATGGATTGTGCGAATCTAAGGTTTTGTCATTAATGAATTGATCACCAAAAGAGAAGTCTTCATCAAGATTCTTAAGTGAAGATAAAGAGTTAGTAGACGATTTGGTTCATCCATCTTCAAGGTCTCATCGATCTTGTCTCAAGGTTCTCCTGTGAGCCCTTTTGTAACAGAGTGTCAACATTCAAGTCGATTGAGTCTCACCAAGTGTAAGAGATTCCTTAAACGCTTGTGCACCTTGACCACCGCATTGTTCTTTTGCATGAGGTGAATCTGTTCTTCTCTTCACTCATATTGATTTGTGGTGCTAGAAGGAGATGATGAGATAGTTAAAAGCATGTGAGCAATTTTGTTCGGTTCAACACTTGCAACTCCTTTACCCTTGTCAAGTGTAATTGGGGTTGTTTGTCGAGGTGGTTGAGCGGGTTCTCTTAACACAATTCCACCCACCGGAGCTTTCACATTCGACTTTCAAGGCTTTGCTGAATTCCAAGTTGCAGATCAGCATCATCTTCATCAGTTAGCCTGGAAACATTCCTTGGTGTCTCAGTGTTCTCACCAATCTCCTTTTCCACTTTCTTCCTTTTTGCTTTCTGCTTCTTGGAGGTGGTGTCAGACTGTTGAGAACTTTCACGTCTCTTTTTAGGAAGAGAGGCATAGGATGCTTGTGAGGCTGACTTGGTCACGGAGCATTTGGTTGTAAAGGAGAGGTGTGACATCGCAGAGAGTTTGGTTGCTCTTTTCATGTATTGCTTGAAGTAGTCCTTCTTTTTGATATCTTCGTGAGAAGACAATCGTGAATTGGCAATCCAAATACTTCTTTATTCGAGCCTCTAGGAACATATTTCGTGTTTCCTAAAACAAATTCATCTTACGCTTTGTGTAAAGTTGATTCGCACCTAGGAGTGAAGTTGTGAATTTGTTTGCAAATCGGATAACAAGCTTAGAGAATCTGATCTTGGGAATTACAAGTTTGTTCTGCTTTTTTCGACCTTGAACATTGTTCGTGAAATAGGTTCTATCGATATGAATGTGTTCATTGATAACGAGAATTCTTCCCAAATACGATCCGAGACATTCACATCAACCCTATTAACGATTCCCCATAGGATTTGCAAGATAGGAATTCTCACTTTATCGAACCCCAAGTTTTCCCGGATAAGCATAAGTTCGTAATGGTTGTAATAGCTCTCCGTGGTTGATACATGTGTCCGTGATGATGTCGATGCTCTTGAAATACTCTTCGATAGCCCAACCCAATTAGAAATACGATCGATCGTCAAGACCAAAGTGGAGATTCGTAATCGAACGTCGTGGTTACATGGTGTGATTCCAAGAGCCTTGCTCGTAATATCGTAATCAATTGTGAACTCCATATTATCCAACTTGCAAGAGTATTGAGTCGTGATTTTGTTCCATTGAACGGTGTTCCGTAATTGTTGAATGTAGATGGTAGGAATTGAGCATTGCTTGTAATTGCTTCAAGAAGTTAGTGTTTTGAGGATGTCAATTGAAACTTTGAGTATCGGATTTTGTTGGAGCCTTTGAAGGTCCACATAACAGCTTGCTTTTACCTATAGCACCCATTGACTTTGGGAAGGATTTCTTCGTCGAGAGAACTCTGGATGATCCTGACGGGGTAGCGCTCTTTTCTGGGATTGAACTTGCCATTGATGTTCTGAGTAATCATACAATCAACAGTAATGGATGGGAACAGGTTAGATGATACATAGTAAGTGAGACAGCATTGAGAGCACCCTTATGACAAAGAAGTAGTAACACTGAAGAAGTTCCCAACACATACGGAGACAGATAGAGTGGCAAAGATTGCAACTATATGACACCTTTCAACTATATGATAACATACATAATTAAGATATATCAATGAAGAACATTCATATAGAAAAATGATTACATGACGAGCTTATAAGGGATTTAAAGGGCAAAAGAGTGCATTTCAAAGTGATCATGACATGAGCCAAGATACACATGTAAAAGTGATATAACACATATGTATGAGGCAAAAAGTAACATTTGGCAGTCGTGAGAGAAGCCAAGTACCTTTTGCCTAAACAGAGATGTCATAACAGTTTACATAGAGTATGTTGATTCAACAAGTCGAATTAGGAGATCCTAAGTGTTGTGAGAGTGAGATCATCTTTAGCACAACAAACTTTGAACATTTTAATAATCCTTGACCCTAAGACTAATTCTCAACATGAAAGTGAACACTGTTGCAGACTTGTAAAAACAAGTCGTCATCTCGAGCCACAGACAAGTCGCTAAAGGATTAGCACTCTAAGTCGCTAAGCTAATTCGCTAGCATGTAAGGCCAAGTTGCCATGAACAGTACCTAAGCCAAGTCGCTACAAAGCAGTCAACCAAGTCGCTAGGTTACTAATTCGCTAACTTGTATATACAAGTCGCTAACTACTAACTCGCTAACCAAGTTGCTATGCTAATTCGCTAGCTAGTAAAGTCAAGTCGCCATGAACAGTAAATGAGCTAAGTCGCTACAAAGCAGTTAACTAAGTCGCTAGGTTATTAATTCGCTAACTTGTAAATACAAGTCGCTAACTACTAACTCGCTAACCAAGTCGCTGGAATTTAGTGAACTTATTCGCTACGGAGACGTATTCGCTAAGTAGAACACTAACTCGCCATGAAGAACATTCATACTAAGTCGCTACCAAGAACAATTTAACTCGCCACCAAGAACACTTCTAACATCATCCCGTCAGTCCAATCCACTTAATCATACATCAATGTATTCCAAACACTATATACCAAACAATATATTCCAAGCATTTTGAACCCTTTCAATCATTATATAAGCAACAAACATATTTTTTCAAAGAAAATCGAACCTAAACGAGATACAAACAATCACAACTCACGAGCTCGAAAGGATCTGGATATAAAGTACATGTTAGAAACTGAACACAAAAGCTTCAGAGAACAAAGATAGGGGGGATCGAGGCAAACCTTTTGCTATGTCGCTAAAGTGAGCACAATGACGAGGAAGAGAAAACGAGAGAGAAAGAAAAAAACTTTTGAAGAAAAATGGTAACTCGCTATGGGGTAATTCGCTAGGGTTATCCCAACTAACTATGACGGTATGACACAATTGGTCCTTGTGGTTTTAACATGGGGTGAGGTAAGTCGCTAGTGCAATGTAACTTTCACTATATGGCAACTTTGGTCCCTATGGTATTGATGAACGAGTGGTAGGTTGCAAACACAGATTATAGACTAAGCCTCTAGCAAAGATTATCACACTGATCACCATGAATCAATTAAACATTTAGACACATAAGCATTTAAATCTAAGCTAGGCACTTAATACGAGGTACACACCGATAATCACATGAGCAAGATATGACCACAACCTACAGAAACCAAAACCAAATAGTTACAGAGGCAAAACACGACCTCAATATACAAACGAGTAAGCATTATAACCAACACGGAAGCCAATGACATTGAAAGTCAAGAAAAGCATATACACATTCTCCCCCTCAATAAAGTTCATCAAAGAACATTGATTGACATAAGTTAACCCTGATAATGGAAACAAGAATATTTCAATTGTTCGAACTTCATCTATGATCCCGTGCCATTATTGAATGACATTTCTAGGACCGTAGATGTTATCGATAATAAATGAAAATATTCTTTATTAGATAGGAAAACGTGATAAACTTGTACATTTAAAGAATTTAAAAAAATTTTTTTTTTTTTTTTTTTTTTTTTTTTTTTGAAAACTTGATTTATACAAAGACATGGAAGGACGAGTCCAGATTCAAGATGAATAGGAGTCAAAGTAAGAAGTACATCAACTCGCAAGCTATAGCTCCCGAATGAGCTATGTTCATATCGAGGGAACCAAGTCATGAAGTTCCGATTGAGTTGAGCATTGTACCGAAAAAGACCGAGAGCACATTGTACTTGAAGCACATGTAGACTTGTACATAGAAGGGTTAGTGACATGTTTAGTCTCACATTTAGATGCAACACAAGATAATCCAGACGTATCATTAATGGGGATCCTATTAGGTTCTACATTCTTGAAAAATTTACCTGTGGAATCCACTTGAGGCATGATTTAGGAATGTAAGTTCGTTTAAGTCCTCAGATACTTAAATAATCGCGCTGGGAATCCATTTGAAGCCACAATGAGATGAACTAAATGAGTGCACACCCTTGTTTTGACTATTTGTCTTTTGTGATCGAGAATTTCTTAGGGATTGATCCGTCGACTATGTTTTGTATGATACCTAGTTGCTTATAGCATTTCGATTTGTGGGTGATGTTCATTAGTCCTATGCTTGGGATTCATCATATCCGAACTAGGCAATGAAGTGACCGGTTTTGACAAAACAGACTTGTTATCAACTTGGGATGTAAGCTTAGATTTCAATGGTTTAGCTCTTTCGCACCTAAAGGCATTAGGTTGTTTAATAACTGCTCGCTTCAAGTGGTTCGAACCGTTGACTTTCCCAAAGTTGAAGGTTTTGCAAACTTAGTGTTCATCCTATTTCCAAGATACTTCCCGAGCTCATTTTTAGGGCAACAATATTGAAGCTCTTATCCCGAATTTGTGCTTTGAGGTCATCAATATCTTTCATCAAGAGATTAGATTGATTGACTAATTTAGAGTTTGTTTCCTCAAGGTTCTTTCTTAAATGCTCATTTTCTCTTAGAAGGTTGGACACACATAGAGCTAGTTCGAATTCCTAGATTCTAGTGTATCACTCATCTCATGACAAATATATTTCGGGCTTCGAAAGAAGAGATTTGATTTCTTATGGTCGAATCTTTGTCCCGAACTGGATTTTAACCGATTAATTTCAAAAATTTCTAAATTCGAAGTTCCAGACATTACACTGCTTTTTTTGCATAAAACATTTCATCCTTATGTTGTATTTCAATTTGCAAAGAGATACAGTGTTTTTCAAGAATTGAAAATTTGTTTGAAAGCTCATCATATACCCTTTTTCAATCATGTTACTTGCATTAGATTCGCATAAAACAAAGATTGATTCCACATTGTTATGTTCGTGGTAAGAGTCATGTACCTTTTGTGAGAATTAGTGTGATCGATAAGTGTACCTTGTTGATTGATACCTTTTCCGACTCGAGAATTTGAGATCGTTGTTGTTTTCTTCATCCTTTTCCATCACAACCGAGATTTCGCAATCGGTGTCTTCTTTGGTTCAACTGGAATGAAGCATGACACGTCATCATTGTTCCATGGACACTCTTGACACTCATTCAATTCCTTCACTTGTTATTCTCTTTGCGCTTCCTCGATGTATGTTTCCATATTACTCATGAGTTGAATAAATGAGTTTCGAACTCATGAATTTCCATTCCGTGTGCTTCTTGAAAGACATTCCGGTCATGGTATTATCAAAACTGAGGAGTATTCTTCCCGGTAAGTGGTCAAATTGGTTGAAGATGGTTTGGAGAGCAAGATGAGAATCATCGGTTGAGAGCTTTTCTTTGGTAATTTGAAACCTCACCGTTCTAGGTTAAGCAAAACAACTCTTGTTAAAGTGGGAAAATCTCGACGAAGGATGGCACAACTTGTTCGATCCATGGTTGTTGATAAGAGTAATTTGAGAAGTCGATCGAGATGTTGAAACGGCTCACCGGTGCATTCCACATTCTTAGTATCATCTCAAGATATTAAGAGTGACTTATTTGAGTTGTTCTGATTGATTGATACTGAGTCATTAAGTGTGAGGTCTTCAGATGGGCATTCTGTTTCACTATTCTGTGCTGTGTCATAGAGAGCAAGTACTTTGGTGATTAAAGAATCCGTGATGATTGACATTGTGTTATTATGAATTACTCCCCAAGTCTCTAGAGAATTTAGAATCAATTCGCTACCAACTAAATAGCACTAATCCCAAGTCGCTAGAAAATACTACACCAAGTCGCCAACACTAATTCGCCACCACGCTAAGTCGCTAGCTTTCCAATTCGCTAGCCAGATGTAAGTCGCTAAGTGGTAACTCGCTAACACTCAAGTCGCTAGCAAAATTCGGCAAAGAATTGCCACTCAAGTCGCCAACGATGCAAGTCGCTAAAGAGCAACTCACATGCACCAAGTCGCTACCACAAGTCGCTACCCGTAGTGGAGAGTCCACTACTTGTACTTTAACTCGCTAGATCTAACTCGCTAGTTCCAACACCGTAAGTCGCTACAAAATGTGAAGCAAGTCGCTACCAAGAAAATATTCCGTGAGCTAAGTCGCTAGCTTGAAAACCATATAAACATCACTTTTCAATCCAAAACAACCCAACCAAGATGATTCAAGCTACCAAATGAAAACCTAAACACTTTTGATGATTCTAAACATAAAAGTACCAACAAAATTCAAACTTTAACACAAGAAATCAACCAAATGATGCAAAACCACTAAACTTTTTCAAACTCAAAACCACCTAAAACCACTATAAATCCAAAGATGTGCAAGATATGATCTAACCATGGCTCTTGATACCAATTGTAAGATATTAACTTTCACATACACATCATAACATTAACACAATGAGCACATAGATGGTTTTAGAGAGAAAGAGTGGGACATTCTAGTGAGAGAAACTTGTGGAATATTAGATTACCAAAGAACATCCAACCTCTACCTTGCAAGGTAGAGGGTATTTATAGGTTACAAACTAAACGACCTCCGACGGCCTGTGGATCGTGGATACAGTGGGTAAAGACCCGACCTTCCTCCACGGTGTTGCACTAAACTATTTTACGCTCGACTAACTACATAACAACATAAATAAGTAACTAACGATTAGTCTACGAGCTAACTTATGCTAGATAATAGTTGGGGTGACCGACTTTCAACACCGGAATTTTCTAATTCCTAACATGACCTCTTCGGTAGGAGTAGCGTAAAATTCGGTAGGCTCAATGGTTGGAAGAAGAAGAACAACTCTTAAATCGCAGGAGTGATGGTGACTTGTTTGTTGTTAAGCCACCGTCACAAAGACTTTGACCTTTGACCTTTTGAATTGTGTGCGTAATTAATGAAGGTAGATCTCCGCACAAGAGTTGAATTTGTGAGCATGTTCTGATAAGGGTGAGTCTTCAGAATATCCACTGCAATCTGGCAAGAAGACTCAGAACATGTGATGTTGTCAAAGTCGACTCTGAGGTTGTTCTTTCCAATCTTCATTGGGTAACCATTGGGGAAGATGTCTTCAACAGTGAGAACATTTGGTGCATCCACATTTTCCATTTGAACGTCCATATCGTGATTTGAAAGAAATTTAGCCAAACGAACCAACATATCGAAAGACATTATGTTAGTCAAAAGTTGATTTTATTGTCTATTTGTTGAATATGATATGTTAACGAATGTTATGTGTCCAATGTCACTTGTTAGTCTAATAGTCCAGAGACATCATGATAAGTTTCGTCAGTTGATTAATTTTGAGTTTTAAAGTCCAAGTTTTCACTTATTTTCACAACTTATTAAACATTTAAGCTTATTAGTGACATTTTGGTTTCGTGACGTTATGATTTATTTATTTACAAGTTTGCACGCGTAACAATTCACAATTTTGGTTAAAATTAGGCTTAGGCGTAGGTTTTGCAAGCCTATGCGTAAATAGTGAACCATATGCGTAGTTATAAGCTTATGCGTAGGATCTTGACATACGCGTAAGAAATGTTACGCGTAGGAAAAGAGGGCCTTAAACATAGAGCTTACGCGTAAGCGTATATGGGAGCTTATGCGTAAGGATTACTCATAAGAGTGAACCTTATGCGTAAGCACATCGCTTACGCATATCCTTCACGGGATACGCGTAGTCCCTTTGTAGAACCTTACAGCGTAGCAGTTACGCGTGAAGATTTCTCTTACGCATAACATTCTACGCTTAAGGTGATCCTTATGCGTAGATGCTTAGTTAACCTTGAAATTGAATATTTCACGCGTAATAACCTGAAATAGATGAATCATAACACATTCATTAACACCATATTCAATCCCTTTCAGACACACATGAAGTCTTAATCAATACAGTTTATGCGTAGGAACTGCTTACGCGTAAAACTTAAACCCTCAATATTCAAGAATTACGAATAAGGAATCAAGCCATTGGAAATGCACCAAATCATTTTTGGGATATCTAAGAGGGCATATGAGTTATCTTAAACAAGTTTTAACATCAAAACCTTCATGAATTAAGAAAACCTAATTCGTATGAACATGAACCCTAAATCTTAGTTTTCACAAAATTGATGTTTCTGGGTATGTATCAAGCAAGGTTTTGGTAAATTAAACATGTTAACAACATAACACAACCATCTTTTTAACCAGAAACACTCCCAAATGAAAACACCCAAATTTACGCTTAAACCCTAATTTTGAAAAATGGTCAATTCGTGTTTCTGGGTGGATTTGTTTGATAGAAATGGTATAAGGGTGATTATATAAACATTTTAACACAACCATTTTAACAATTAACACCCAAACATATACGCTTATGTAGAACACAAATTCATGCCTAGGCACAAATCTAGCCGTTGGATCTTAACTTAAATCAAAACCATTGTTCAAAATAACACAAAGATCATTAACAAACTTACAAATTTGGAGTTTAAAGCACGAAATTGTAGTTTGATTCTTAGGCGTAGGATGATATGGTTGAAAGTAATAAATGTGTTAAGAATGTTAGGTGAAGAGATTTTATTAAAATGAGTTTAAACTTTTGACAACATTGGTCCCTCCACCTTAACCATTTTCATCCAATGCCCATAACTTCCATTTAGGTTACCAAAAGTGTGAATATTTGGAAACAAACTTGACGACAGTCCTCCTCGACTTAAAAATAAAGAAAGTTTACAAAGTTGAGTCCGAGAAATGTCAATTAACCAGAAATGTGACCACCATTATCAAAGAAACAACTAGGATGATGTAACATGCAATTACAAGGTTTTATGAAACCGAAAATATTTACTTTCTCCCCCTTAACACTTGACCAAGAAAATACTGAATTTTGAAAGAGTAAAGTGTTGACGGAAGATTTTTACTTGCCATGTTAAGAGAATTTTGGATAGAAGAATAATTTTGTTGTTTTATCAAAATTTAATATTTTTGTATTTTGTTTTTGAAAATATTTACAAAAGAGGTTTTGGTGTTTGACTGGTTTTAAGAATATTTTAAAAGTTCATCCAGTTCCTCTGGAGTCAAACTCATTAAACCAATCCGGTGGACCAACTCATTAAACCTAGCAGAGCTAAGGCTTTGGTGAGAAGATCTACCATTGGTATTCAAGACCACAAAGTATAATTCAACGGTACCCTTTCCACGTGCTCCTTGATGAAATGATATCAAGATTGATGTGCTTTGATTTTGAATGTTGAGCGAGTTGCACGAGATTGCAATAGCACTTCGATTGTCGCAAAGACATCGAGATTCTCAAATATGTAACCATAGTCTTTAAGTTGTGTTCTCATCCAAATGACTTGACCACAACACGCCGACATGGCTACATATTCGCTTCGCTGAGGACAATGATGTACAATCTCGCTTCTTCGATTGCCATGACACCGCTTTATCACCAAGAAATTGTAGAGCTCTCAAGTACTTTTTCGTGAATCAAAGCATCCTGCGTGATCGCCTCTAAAAGCTATTAGTTCAAAACCGTAATCCTTCGGATACCGGATCCCCAAGTTAATGGTTCCCTTGATGTATCGGAGGATTCTTTAGCCTCGAGAGGTGAGTTTCATTGGTCTCGACCGATAACGGAGCAAAGATATACGCAAAAACAATATCGGTCATCGGTCGTTAGATACATGAGAGACCCAATGATACTTGAGATTTGGTAGGTCAACCAATTTCCCATGCAAATCAGCGTCCAGCTTCTTGGTATGTGCCATTGGTGTGGCATAGGTGTCACAGTTTTGCATTCCATTTTTGTTCAAAATTTTAAGGGCATATTTGGACCGACTCAAGAAAATACCACGAGGTGATTGATGAACTTGCAATCCTAGAAAGAATGTAAGTTCACCCATCATTGACATTTCAAAATGTTTTTTCATAAGTTTTGAAAAAGCGTTTGAGTATTTTAGATGTGTTAACCCAAAAATGATGTCATCCACATAAATTTGAACGATTAAAATGTGTGCCCCTTGATATTGTATGAAAAGTGTAGGGTCGACCGAACCTTTGGTGAAATTATCGACAATGAGGAAGGATGATAACTTATCGTACCACGCCGAGGAGCTTGTTTGAGTCCATATAGAGCCTTGTTCGGTTTGTAAACGTGGTTCGTGAACTCGGATCAACGAATCCTTCGGTCGGGTCGACATAGACCGCTTTTCGTTTTCCATTAAGAAAATCCGCTTTGACGCTCATCCGATAAACGATGATGTTCATGTGAGCCGCAAACGCCGTGAAAATCCGTCTGACCTCAAGACGAGCAACCGGAGCGAAAGATTCTTCAAAGTCAATACCTCTTCCCGTCTATAACCCTTAGCCACCGACGTGACTTATTTCGATGACGGTTCCTTCAAAGATCCAATTTGTTTTTCCAAATCCATTTGAGACCAATGAGTGCATAACCCTTGTTGGTCTTTCAACCAATTCCCAAACTTCAAGACGCTTAAACCGATTGAGTTCTTTTTGCATGGATTCAATCCATTGTCTTTGTTCATTCGCCTTTAATGTTTTAGGTTCGATTAAGCGAGACGGTGAGTGCATAAATGCAATGTTCACCGTCTGTGCGAAGACGTTGTCTCGTTACGATCGGGTTGATTCGGGTTACCAATAATGTTCTCAAGAGGATGGTCTTTCGTCCAACGATGTGGAAGGTTGATGTTGATATACATTATGCAGATTGGGAGGATTCAAATGGCTTGTAGATGATTATGCAACATCGATGCGCAGCTTCATTAGCAAACGGGTTGAAGAACGACGGATCATAATCTCATGTGGGGTACTTCATTGTTCGTAACATCATCACCGGTTCGTCGTTGGATGCGGTTTGTTCAACTATTGTTGTAGAATCAATCGGCGGTGCTTCCTCAACAAGAGTTTTTATAGCAGTGTATCGGTATTGGATTTTGATCAGTTGAGCAATGGAAACATTGGATACACGGTGCACGCTCATCAATATCATCACTAAAAAGAGGAGCAAATAGTTGTTCCATTTGACGTCGAGTTAATTGTAAACTAGGTTCACCGATGATGGGGTTTGAGGAAGTTTAAACGGTTATGACCGGGTTCCAAGCTGTTATGCTTAAAAGCCATTTCTGTAAGTTCATCGAAATTGGCATGAATCGTTTCCATAATCTCCCTTGTAAGACGATTCCAGATCCGGTAACCCTTGGAGTTTTCACAATATCCTACAAAGACTCCAATGTCAGCTTTGGCTTTAAGCTTACCAAAGTTATCACGATCATTATTTGGATAACAGAGGGATCCAAATACATGAAAGTGTTTGAGATTCGGTTTACGGTTGTGGATAAGCTCATAAGGTGTTTTGTTGTGGCGCTTAGTAATCATTGAGAGATTCCGAGTGTAGCATGCATTGACACTTCAAATTTCACAAGTAATCTGAAGTTTAGCATTAATTAACATTGTTCTTGCAGCTTCCACTAACGCGGTTTCGCCTTTCAACAACTCCGCTTTGTTCTCGTGTACGTGTAATAGATGTTTGATGCTCAATTCCCACTTTCTCATAAAATGCACGAAGATTTTGATTCACAAATTCAGTTCCTTTGTCTGCTCCGATTTGTTCGATCGTGTTCCTGAGTGAACTAGATTTTTTGAGAAAGGTGATGATCATCTCGTGGAGCTCGATCTTTACTTCAAGAAAATAAACCCAAGTCCATCTTGAGTAGTCATCTACAATTACCAAGATGTAGCGTTTGCCATTAATCGTGCTCAAGACGCCGCATCGGGCCACACAAATCCATGTGAAGAAGATGAAGCACATTACGTGAGTTGTGTTCCACCTTTGAAGGAAAGTGAGCACGAGTGCTTTTTCCTTGTTTACAAGCTGAGCAGAGGTGATCTTTAGAATATCGGAATCTTGGGAGACCTTCAACAAGTTTGTATCGAGCAAGGTTGGTTATGGTTTGAAAGTTTAAATGTGAGACGACGGTGCCATAGCCAAGATTTTGTAGATGTTGCCTTTGAAAGTAGACAGATGGGAGATGAAGCAATCATGTCTTGCATTGAGATTGTGTAAAGACTTGAATTATGGGTGCCGGATATAAGATCGCTTCCTTGTAGATCACTTAATGAAACAAGTTTTCTCCCGAAAAGCTACTTCCAAATCTCCATCACAAACCGACTAACCGAGAAGAGATTGTGACCGAGGCCTTCCACATAATAAACCTCGCTAATTTTGATGTTGCCATTGATGTAATCTCCGTAGCCCATGATAGTCTGCGAAATGATCATTCCCGAATCGGCGGTGCCAATGAACTTTGCAACAAAGTTTGATAACGATTTGAGATTGCATGTCATGTGTGGGAACATCCGCTATCAACAATCCAAAGGATGATCTCATCACTGTAATACACACACACGACACATATGGAATAGAAGTAGACGTGGAACCCAAGAGTTAGAGGGTTCAAGCGCTATAGTAGAAACACACATATCAATGATTTTAGGTATCCATTTAAATCCAAGTGTATTATGTAACCATTTCGCCATCTCCAACTAGTCTTAGCTTTGGCCTTAGTGAATGCACTAGGTGATAAGTTCTTCCTAGGAGGTGAAGGGGTTCTATGGGTACATCAATGATCTTAGTTGGAACACTAGATGGTGGTTTACCTAGCATGACTTAGAAGCAGTGGGCCTAGAGGTATTCCGTTTTTATTATTCCGCTTACGATTCAAGATAGTCTTAGCAACACATTTATCATGACAACCAGAAAACATGATTTTATGACAACCAACACAAGAGGCTTCAAACAAAACATTAAGTGTACTTAAAGATTCAGCATTCGTTACATCACTTTGTTCATTACATTTGTCATACGCAATATCTAAAGTGGGTGCAACTTGAGTTTTATTCAAAGTCCTAGGGTTTTCTTCTACTTCAGCATTCTTTATTGTTCTTTTCTTACGTCGCAACTTCCTATTCTTCCTTATATTGCTCCTAGGCTGTGAAGTGCGGGCGTTGGGAAAAGAGGCAACTATTCTTGTTTCAGTAGATGGAAGCACATCAGTTTCTTGTGGTTTGTCATTAGGCATTCTAGTGTCACTTTTTCGAAGTGTGACAGGTGCAAGTACCTTAGGGTTACTAAGTTTAACTTGTTCATACTTTCCTAACTTCTCTTTTAACTCAATGATAGTGTGTAACAAATCTTGATTTTCAGAACGAAGATTTCCATAAACATTCATGACTTCTTTAGTGTGTGCAAGATAATGATCAAGTTCGTTTGATGCTTCATCACGAGTCTGTTTGAGTAAATCAAATATGACACCATATTCCTTGTTAACTTTTGCAAGTTCTTGTTCATATTTTGAGATTTGACATTTCAAAGACGTGTTTTGATCATCCAGTTGCTCAAGTTTTGGATTAAAATTTTTGGAATGCAACTGGTTGATTTTGTTTTGCAAAGCAAGTTCACGATTTTGACAATCTTTTTGACACCATTGAAGACGACGTTTTGAATTTGAAAGCTCGTTTAACAATCTTTCATTTTCAACTTTTGAAGACTTGATTTGTGACACAATATCAGTATTCTCAACAATTTCAACAGAATCAGCAAAGATATAATCAAATGCATATGCAAAAGAATGTAATAACACAACATTATGGATATCAAGACGAGATAACATCTTCCAAGAGTCGATCAACATCTTTTCGTAACATTTTCTTTTACGCTTTGTATTTGAAATAGATGTTTCGTTTTCTCAAAACTATTTTCATCAGTCCAAGTTCCTTATGAAATTCCCTTTCCCAATACAATGCACAATTTTTCAAGTTTTGAACATGGGGTAAATTCTTGTATGAAAAATATCTCTTTGTTCTCGCGCCTTTGGCGATTGAAAATGTTCAACTTTTATTTTAGAATGAAATTCAATCTCACGTTCTAAAATTTTGATGTCAGATATGAAAGTGTCAAAATATCTAAGAATTTGACGACTTTCGAGTATTGATTTTACTTCACTGAGTGAAGGTAAAGGACCATTAATTTGTGCAGAATTGGGTTGGGAACAGACATTAGAAGACTCAGACATAGGTGTGATAACCCAAGGTGTGTTAGAAGTATCCTTTTGTTCGACGAAAGTGACGGATTTTGAATAGTTAAATGGTTTGTTGTAAACAACGTTTTCCAATTTTGATCGACTCTCGTCTTCTGCATCTAATTCCTCTTGACGATTATATTCAACAACACTCATAATGGAATCATCAATTCTATGTTCTGCATTGTAAACTTCGTGATTTGGTTTGAATGCTCTATTTGAAAACTTAGGTTTGTAATCAGCAAGATTCGGTCCATATCCATTTGGAATGGGTTTGAAAGTAAACTTTTGAATCGTTGTGATTGATTCACCATGTTTATAAACAACAGTTCGAAACTCTTTGATTTTGTTTTGTAAGTCGACAATTTCCTCAAGATAGGCATCTATTCATTTCGTTGAATGCTTTTTGTACTCAGAGAACTGTTTTTGACAAGTTAACAACTCAGATTTGGCTTTTTGAGTTTCCAAAGTAAGAGCGTTAAGTTGTTGTTTACGATCATATTTCAGTTGTTCTATTTGAGACAACAAAGCATTCTTGGATGCGACCATATCACGTATCTGTCGTTCTTGTGATTTTTCATTTTGGTAAGATTTAGCAAAAGCGACTTCAAAACCTTGTTCACGTTTTTCTTGAGTTTTAAAAACGTTGAGTTGCCTTTTAAGCTTTCAATATCCTCGGTTAGTGCATTTTTATTTTTAATTGCCGATTGAGTTCACAACATTGTTCCATTTGGGATCGTTGGTCATTAACTAAGAGGTCAATATCCGGATTAGGCAAAGGTTCAGCGTGTTCAACGCGAGTCTCAACATGATCATTATTCGGATCCTCAAGTATAACCACGGAGTCAACTTGATTATCAATGGTAACCGTGGAGGTCATCTTGATCGTCAAATGTAACCATCGGATCTAGTTGAGAATCATCATAATGAGATGTGGACGGCTCATGTTGAACATGCCGAGCCTCGCTTGACATGTATGTTTGATGAGATATTAGATCGATGATGAATATGGTTTGATCCGCACGAGACAAGCCGTCGCTGTCATACACTTGGCCTGTGTCACTCATGTGGAGTTCGTGCATGTTTGCCATCAACATAACTGCTGCATTAGCCTGCAAGTCCTCCATATCATCATCAGAATCTGCATTTGCCACGAAGATCTGTTACTTGTTGGTAAGAGTTTCACCAGCTTCATCCTTAAAAGCCAAGAGTAAAGCCTCCTTTTGATAAGCGCTACCTCTTGTCCTCGGCTTTGGACATGCATTAGCCAGATGACGCTTCTCATTACAGTTATAACAACGAAGACCATTAATCCCATTCTGAGCATTACCTTGTTCAACCACTTGAGCTCTTTGTTGTTGTGGAGCACCCATGTTATTCCTTCCCATTGGATTAAATCCTTGACCACCGCCCATCTGATGAACATTACCTTGATTCTCGAACTTCAACACGTCCATTGTTAACAACAAACCGATTTCTTGTGTTTGATGAGGTACGAATGCGATTGTGGGAGTTGTTTGAGTATCGGCCAAGGCTCTAGCAATCATGACAAACCCTTTTGCAATGCATCGAAAGCTTCAAGATCCTCATTAGTTTCATCGTAGTGCTTGATCGTTGTTGTTGTATGGAACCAATTGAGTTTCTTGAGATTGGTGTTGTAACCGATCATATGGTGTAATTGTTGCGCTTGGTTGAGCAATGGGTTGTGGAGGATTTGTGAATACAGCTTGTAAGGTCGGGAGTCGAGGATAACAAGCTTGAGCCCACAAAGCTAATTGTTGACTATCCGTATGAAGGTGAAACCGGAGTCCACGGATAACCCTTTCTTTGTCAACTTTTTTGGTGGGCTTCAAATAGTCGATACAACAACCGTATGTAGCATGATGAAGATTCTTTTCTTGACGGATGAAAATGACATACTTTTCCCAATCAGGACCAAGACTAGTTAGGAACTTAGTGTTGACTGAAATTCTTGGCATAATGATGTTATGTTTTTCCAAGTCATTGATGATGTCTGAGAATCGATGATGATAAGACTCTAATGTCTCTCCTGGTTTAATCATGAAGTGTTCATAAGCCAAGTAGATTTTGGATTCCATGTCTTCTTGATTGAGTTATGTGCCTTCCATGAGAAGATGAATATGTTCTCACATTGCTTTAGCGCCTTTTGAGCATCAACACTTCAAGGATCGGATTGGGTAATCCCAAAGGATGTATTGCATTGCTAGCTCATCGGCTTCAAAATGTAGAAGTTCATCGCCAGTGAGGTCGAGAAGACTTGCAATGTTGGTGACATCACCTCTTGGTGGAGTAGCATTGGATCTCCTGTAACGACGGAGGCATCTCAAACGGACCTTCCGTGATGACCTTCTTTAAGAACTTTCCATGTGGCTTCTTTAGATCACAAAACCTAAAGAACCTAATCACCCATTGATCATAGTTTCGGAGTGAGCATTGGAGGTCTATCAAGTGATCCAAACCTCATGAATGGATTGTTGGCTACTTAAAGCTTCACACATCTTTGCAAACCAAGACGGTTCCTTCATAGTATTCCCGGATGGATGTTGATTGTTAAACTTTGTGTAAGGTTGTACTTGAAGACTAGGTGGTGGTTGAAACATTTGTGGTTGAATTGCTCTGGAGTAAATTGTTGTTGATAAACTTGTTGTTGTAGATTGAATTGTTTTGTTGTTGAAACCGACATGCACCTTGATAGATCTTGAGCTCGTGGATCGTTATGTATGCCTATGTAATCACAAGCACAATAAAAGACAATCTCTACTACTAATGTTTATCGAATATAAACACAAGTAAATAACTAAGAACTTTTGATCCTCTATGGATCTTTATATTAACTAAACCGAGTTTTTCCAATCGGTACATAAACCTTTCTAATGTGTTCCTTTATAGATAAGGAACCCTAAACAATATCGCTAAACCGCTTCCCAAGAAACGATAATCATAAACTAAATAAGATATACACAATCACTTCCTAATAAAGCTCATGTATATCTACACTAAATAAACTAAATACGGAATAAACACTTCCGTAGAAACAAACTAATCACTATTATTCTTCAACAGAATAAGTCTTCGCAGTAATCCACTTCACTTCAAGAGAAACACTTCGGCATTAATATCAAGATAATCGACTTTCACATAATTCCCAACAATCCTCCCTAAACCGAATTTGACTTGTTAAGTTCCAGCTTGATAGATCTTACAAGACTGAGGATTGAACACGAACAACAAAGAATAAAGAAAGAATCCAAAGAACATCTCTATGATGAAGAAACTCAAACTCCATATCTTTGCAAAGAACAAATGACAAAAGGTACATCAAAACAGATTAGTTTCATACTATTCTCATCACATCCGTGTGTTAACTCCGTGAGAGGTGAATCATTGAAAATAAATGGATTTGATGTCTCTTTACCAATAGCCATCACTACCGGAGTAGCCATATGTTTCAGTCAGAAACTATGGTACACCGATAACCATCTCGATTTATGAGCAAACCAAAGAACCATATAAACGGATTTGAAATGTCTTTACCGTAGCCGCTTGCTCAGACTAGTCAATTTTAGAATTGGTGAATTGAGAACCAAATATGGAATGCCACCGCCTTTACCACAAGCCATATACAAGTGGACTAGCCAATTCTTGGATTCCAAACAGAATATACCATGGTGAATTGAAAACCATACAACACTCAAAGAATAAAGCATAGGTGGTTGCATACCCTATGATTTTTAGCAAATCATTACATCTTTCAATGATTTGATGTGTCTTTACCAAAGTCAGCACTTTGGACTAGCTAACTCTTTGACATACCCAAAGTATATCGTGAGTCAATAACCAAAAAGTATACAACAAACCCGCAAGAAAAGTTAGATAAAACCAAAAGCATTTTTTTTTTTTTTTTTTTTTTTTTTTTTTTTAACTAAGAAAGAAAACAAATATTACAAAATATTACAATCAAGATGAACCTTTATGTGATAGAAGTTGATTCTTAATCAAACCAACACATTGAGTAGCATGAAGGTCATCATTGCCAACCGGATTAGAGGCACTTCCAACTTGTGTCTCAAAGAATCTTTCCATAAAAATATCGATAAAGGATAAAGCCTATCCGATAGCATACACAAAATCATCCCACATGTAGTCCGAACTACACCGAACACAAGGCGAGGATAAAATCTCCAACTCTCAATCTCCCATTTATGAGAATTCTTCCAAATAGAATACCCTTTACCATGTGGAGAATCGTAATCAAACATAACCTCAAGATCTCCCAATAGATATAAACCGTAACCGCTGTTTAATGAAACTTGTAATATCGAATGACATGTTCATACAAAGATCTTCAAATCATGTCGATTCACCAAATGAAGAATATCCTTCAAGAAGTTAAACTCAATAACAGCTTTATCCAACCTATACACAGTGTTAAGCTTACCACCGTCCAATTAACCAAAACTACATGAGTACCTTCAGAAAAGCTTCAACAGATCCAACCTCAATAAATGTTGATTCATCACCAAGATCTAAATTAGTATTCCTTGAAGCATGTTTCTTAGCCAATCTATCCGAACTTTATAACCAAACTCGCTTTCCCATATCAAGAATGTTATCGTGATCAAGGTGTAGATCAATTTCCGAATCGAGAATCACTTAACTCAACACCGACAACATTTCGTAAGAAACCAAAGAAGATTCAGCAGAAACATCCTTATCGTAAGAAGGAGTATCACCGGTTGTATCGAAGGAACAACCAAGTTACCACCAAGGCAAAACATCATCAAAACTATCTACAATTTCAACGTTTCTCTCGCCTCTTGGCTATAGGAACATCGACATGGAATCACTTGTCGCCAAATGAGAAGAAGTAGAACCGTAAGAAGAGAATTTCATAACCATATGATATCGTCTAATCAAAGCATTATCGATAAAGTCATGATTTGCTTCATAGACATACCGTAATTATACATAGCAAAGATTCTTCACAACTCTCCTCATATAATTCCTCTTCCGAGCAACAACCATAGGTTTATCTCTTTTGCTTTATTTCTCCGATCAATAAGAGCTCTTCTCTCGCAGCAGATTCCTTCTTCCTTTGATTACCAAGTGCCATCATTTTATCCACAAAATCATCATCATTAAAGGAATCTCCTAAGATAAGTTTTGCTAGATCGTGATCAAGCACCTTGAGAAATATAACCATCCCATTGATCATCAAGAATCGAGGAAAGAATGCATCAAGCTCTAACTTTCTTTCAGAGACACATCAAGCATACCGATCTTGAAGAAATTTAGCCACAACACGACTCTTCCGGATATTCTCATAATCAAGAACAAGCCACCGAGCTTGATATTGTTCTTTAGTCACTTTACCGACTTCAAAGAAATCATCAATCACGTGATCCCGCCCTATCTCGTAAGATGTCTCACAGAACCAATTTCAGCAGAACCAATGTGAGCTTCGTAAGAACCAATCAAACCCACATCGAGGAAATAGGTTGAGACAATTCCTCAACGGTGTAGAGAAAACTTCGTGAGAAGCATTCAACTTATACATTCTCCCAAAGAATAAAAACCTCTTCATCATCTCGTCAAGGTGAAACATTTGAATGTTCGTAAAGATGAAGTTTGACCATCAAGTAACCTCTTTCACTAAACCATCGAGATGCATCCTTCATATTTAGCTCCTTTGATGTGTCACAGATACCTTATCCAAAGAATGTTTTCGCCTTTTGCTAGTATATAGAATAGGCTCCTTGCTAGACTCCTTTCACGTGAAGATTTAGCAATAGAAGAAGAAACATTAGAAGTAAGTGCCACATCACCAATATATCAAGAGATTCATTAAGATTCTCTTCACCTCCTCCCGTAAGAAACCACACATCTCTTTTATCCTTCCGACTTAGCAATTTCTCCAAGTGTGCAACTTTAGTCTCCAATTCCACAATCTTCCACCAAGAATGACTTAGTTTCAGAAGTTCCGCCTTAAGACCACCACCTCACCGTAAGCTTGTTCACCGATCATATAATGAGGTAAGTGAAATAGGATCTTCGTAATGTGATTGCTCACCAAAATTGAACTTCATTAGACCTGCTCAGAGCAACATCAACCCGATCAACATTAGAACATCCTTCACCAAATGGAGTCCTAACATGACTTGGTGTAGGCAATCTATCAAGATCAACCCGAACTTCATCAATTTGATCCCGAACTTCATCAATAGGAACTTGAACTTCATCAATGAACTTGGATAAATGACGGAATGGAACATGGTAGGTGAAGGTATAAAAACTTCAAGAACAATGTAAGGACCCTCATCACCATCAATCGAAAGACTTCCATCAAGAGGATTGGAAGAAGGTACAACTACATTAAGCTCATTATCGCCTCATTCTCCCGAGGTAGCATGGCAGCTAACAAAGGAAAATGTGTCCTTCAAATTTAGTCCTCATTGTAGCAAATAACTTAGGAGTCAAAACACTTATAGGATGAAAAGCCCGGGTTTGTGTAGAAACATTCAATATCATCGAAGAACCTAGGGTACATCAAAACTTACCCGCTTTTCCTAGTTATGTTTTCTACCATATTATCAAAGATATACTTAGAGAAATTATAAGTCAAACCCTTAGATAAGCAAACAATACCACATCCCATTTGTGTTGAAAATCGATCCCATCCTCCACACTTATTGCTCAAACACCGTAGCAACGTATGAACCAAAACCTCCACATAGGACAAAGCTTGTTTTTCAACCACATATCCGTCTCTGGACTTTGATATCCAATAGCTTTAAGCCCTTCAAGTACCATCGTAGAATCGTAATGATAAACACCATTCTCATCATCCAAGCGAAGTTGTCTTCGATCAATTCCTCCGTCACCACATATACTTGTCCATCAACACTTGCAACTATCTCAAGATCTCCTCTCTTTTCTGCCGACGCCCAAAATTGAGTAATCAAAGTTTCATATATAGCATCAGGAGAATGTGTCAATGCATATACAATCTTTGATCTTAGTAAGAAAGAAATCATCGGCCTATAAAGTTCATCTCCTCGAGCAGATCCAAGAAAAGCAACCTTATTATGATCATGTTTGAATTGAAGCGCCATTAGAGTGTTTGAAGATTAGGGTTAGGATTTTGCACAAAAGGAAGTGTTTTTAATGAGAGTAATAATCGAATTACTTGTTATGGAGCGAAACTATGCCGTAGAGAATAAATAGCAATTTCCCAAATTTGGTCAAAGTTGACCAAGAATGACGGACTTCTACTTTTGCTCGATTTACTTATAACTTCGGTAGAGAACGAAACCATTCTCATCAAGTAGAACAATCGCAGTAAATGTAAGACTTACTCTCAAGCTTCAAGAATATCTTTAACTGCTTCACCCACACGCATTAATTCTCTTACCACTTGAACCCGCTATAAAACAATCCCAATGCACAAAGACTTTTCATCAAAAATCCCCAAATAATATTTCAAACCCTAAATCCTTCAATCCTTCAAAATTAACCAAAATAACCATGAGTATCAAACCGAGATCATAGATCTCACAACAACATCCTCATCATCATCCTCATCCTCTAGTGAAGATACCAATTCATGGTTTCACTATTTTCCAAAACCATATCCACTACCAAAGAAGTCACCTTTTCTCCTCATCGAAGATGAAAGTGTTGAGAAACCAAGTGTATCTCGTCAAGATTCGATGAATCCTATAATGAGGGAACATCTTACTCCCAACCTCAAAGACCTAGGCCTCAACGAAGGCCACGAGCCAAAATCCCCACTCCCTATGGGAAGAAAGGTGGTGCTTGGTCTCTCTCGCATCATGTTTTGGTGCATCATCACATATCGATCGAGGAATGGAAAAGGAAAATGATGTAAGTTGATGTATGATTGAAAGAGTAGATGATGCACAAAGGAAAATCTTTCCTTCTCATCTCTCTCGCCACAATCGCCTTCACTTTCTTCGCTTTCATCAATCCATCCCTCCATTTTGATCCTTAGCATCTGTTAGAGTTGGTTATGCTTATCACACCAAAGATATCCATCATATAGTGCCAAAAGATGTGAGCGATCGTGCATATCCAACAACTATTAGTGTGAAAGATGTGAGCCGCCATACTCATCGTGCTCATCTTTAGATGTTGGAATAGATGATATGTAATAGATTAGAACTATTAGATCATGTAGATGCTTTTGATGTTGCTAGTACTGTAATCAGAAGTCAGAAACCGATTTTGAATGAATGAATGATCTATTTGCTTCGCATTTCTTTTGATTGAATCATATAACTTCAAGATTTCAACTTCGTGAGGAAACAAATAGCATACTTCAAAGATAATGAATTCAGTGGAAACCAAATTTAAGCTTTCATGACCATATCTCAACCGATCGTGGACAACTATACCGCAAAACAAACACACAAATATACACAAACCAACAAAGAAACACACTAAACTTACATTAGCGGTGTTAGAGTTAGTTAAAATCTATCAAATATACAAAATTACATAGCAAAATGCAAAGTTATACACAATCCTCCCCGAGGCATATGCCTCCCCGAGGTTTATGCCTCCCTTAAACTTTGCGCTAAGGGTTACATGCAATATGGACCACAAGGTGTTGAAACCTTGGTCCTTCAAAAGCCTTTGTTAACAGATCCGCCACATTATCATCAAGATGAATTTTGACCACATTTATCAAATTTTATCATATGCATCTCTTATAAAGTGGTGCCCGATTTCAATATGTTTTGTTCGACCGTGAAAACTGGATTTTTAACAATGCATATGGTACTTTGATTATCAATAAAATTGTTGTGTTCATGAAATTATACCCATAATCCAACAACCGATTTTGAATCCAAAGAACTCGTCCACAAAGAATTAGCAAGCAGCCACATACTCGCTTCAAGAGATGAGGTAGCCACAATAGTTTGTTTCTTGCATTGCCAAGAAATCAATCTCTTCCAAGGAATTGGCAACCTCCAGGTGGACCTCCTATCCGATTAGCACCAAAGATAGTCACTATCACTATAAGCTTCCAACTTAAAAGGAGACTCTTTGGGTACCAAAGACCTAGAAAAGGTTGGCCTTTAAGGTACTTAAAGATCTTCTTAACAAAGATTGAGATGGGAAGTCATGGAGTAACTTGATGTCGCGAACAAACACTCACAAAGATAAGTAATATCAGCCCGAAGTCGTTAAATACATCAAAGACCCAATCATAGACCTGCATAAATGAACATTCACAGTGGATCACTTCATTATTGGTCTTTGACTTTGAGCTTCATAAGGTGTAGTAGCAGCCCTTACACCCTCCATACCAAACTTCTTCAAGATGTCCTCACATATTTGTCCCGACCGATAAAGATACCATCGTTTCTCACGAACTTGAAGACCCAAAAGAAATTCATCTCTCCCATTGCACTCATCCGAAACTCTCCTTCATAAGCTCCTCAAACTCCCCGCACCAAGCCTCCTTTGTGGATCCAAAGATAATGTCATCCACATAGACTTGCACAAGAATAATGTCATGGAATTCTTCTTTAGGAAAAGAGTCTTATCAATTGCACCTCTTCAGAACCATGCTTCAACAGAAATGTAGAGAGCCTAGCATACCGTGCCTCGGGTGCCCGATGTAGTCCATAGAGAGCTTTGACCACCTTATACACATGATTAGGATGATCCGATCTTCAAATCCTTTAGGTTGAGTGACATACACCTCCTCTTCAATTTCACCATACAAGAAGGCTCCTTTAACATCCATTTGATAGACCATAAAGCCCATATAGGATGCATAAGCTAAGAAAATCCAGATAGCCTCAACTCTTGCCACGGTGCAAACACTTCATCATAATCTATCCTCCTCTTGTCTATAACCCCTGCAACTAATCGCTTTGTTTTTAATGACAACACCTCTAGCATCTCTTATTCTTCGTAATCCATTTTGTCCCAATAGCATACTTACCATCGTAGTGGTACCAAAATCCAAACTTGCCGATTTTGAAATTGTTGCATCTCATCCCGCATTGCTTCAAGCCAACTTGAGTCTTCAAGAGCCCGAGTAACACCGGTTGGTTCCACTTGTGAGAGAAAACAAGCAAATGATAATGTTGATAGTCCGTGTGATTGTCTCTCTCACGATTTGAAACATAAGAGACAAAAGCCACCGTCCATATTTAGAACGCGCCACGCTGGCTCTTGTTCTAACAGAGCATTAGGATCACCAATAATATTAGACCGTGGATGAACATTGTTGATCCTTGTAGTAGTGGTGGTGTTGACATCAATGGAAGAATCAAGATTAGTCACAAGAGGTTCAAAGTCAAGATCATAAGAAGGTGTGTTGAAGATGCCCGCTTTAGGTTGATGATGACCAAGATCCAAGGTTTTGGAAATCTTGTATAAGGTTCACCAAGATCCGTTGACACTTTAGTAAAACTAGGAGTAGTGTCACCATGTCTTTCAAATTAATTGGAGAGGTGAGGAGAAACAGAACTATCTTCACAGAATTGAAGTTTCACGAGTGAATCATTTGTACTATTTTCAACATTCCTCTCAAAGATCTAAATTGGTCGCATACTCTTGTTTCTTCACCGCAAGGTCCTCAAGATAATAGAATTCATCTTCACACACATCAAGATAATCTTTAGAAGTGTCACCTACAAAATTGTTAGGAGAGAAGGAAGGCACTACAATGGGTTGTTCATCATCGCACCCACCGCCGAATGAGCATCCAAAGTGTCTCAATTAGGAGTTGGAGATGCTTCAGTAATCAGATTTTGATCACCTTATGTCTAGCATAACCCAAGTAATCATCAAGTAGTCAAGATCAAATGACCAAACATGACCCCGGCCTTGAACATTAGGCTTGTCTTCAAGATACCTCGATTCAATGTCTCCTCAATCTTCTTTGCAGGACATTATAAACTCAGATGCCTTACTATGAGCGTAATACCCCACAATGTAGCCATCATCGCCTTTCTCATCAAATTTGCCCAAAGGATCACCGGTATTTAAGATTGTCACCGACAAACCAAACGGTTTAAGGTAATGAATAATGTGAACTTTTCCAAAGAGAAGTTCATATGGTGTTTTAAGATGTGGTCTAGTAATGGACACTCTATTGAGTACATAACAAGTCGTACTAACAAATTTCACCAAAACATGGTAGGAAGTTTAGAGTCCGCTAGCATTGATCTTGCACTTCTATTAAGGTTCTATTTTTCTTTCGCCACCCCATTTTGTTGAGGGGTTCTTGGAGTGCTATAGTCCCTTTGATTCCCTTTAACCCGCAGAGTTCTATCGAATGGCATTTTGAACTCGCACCATTATCACACCTAATTCCTTTCACCTTTTGTTCAACCGATTCTCAATAAGGGTAATGAAGTCTTTCAATATTTCGATGTTTCATCTTTTGTCCTTAGAAAGAATACCCAACAAAATTTACTAAATCCATCGCTGATCACCGACAAAAATATTTATGATCAATGCTTCTCACTCTAGTTGGACCAAACAGATCCATATGAAGCAAACCAAGAGGTTCGTAAATAATGGTTACCGCCAGAACAGAACACCTTTGTAGGAGGCTCAGGTCGCTTCCCTTTGTTGCATGCAACACGCTTATGATCATTGGTGAATACTTTAAGGTGAAGTCCTTGAACTAGGCCCACTTAGAGAGTCTGGTTGATGGTCTTGAAATTGACATGGGCCATCCTTTCGTGCCATTTGGTGGACTCATCCACGATGCTTTAGCCACCAAACATGTTAAGTCACCGGTTTGACATTAGTTAAGTTGAATGTATACAAATTGTGACTACGAGGAACCTTCAGAGAATTGAAGTATCTTCGGGAGTTTGAAGTCTTTAGACAAAGACAAGACATTCATCCTCGTGAAGAGTACTTTGTTCTTAGTGTCACAGATTTGTGAGACCGAGAACAAATTAAAGTGTTGAAGTTCCTTAACATAATAAACATTCTCAAAGTCCAATTGTGGTGTTTTGATGGTCCCTTTTCCGTAATTCGTCCATCACTTCCTCCAAAGGTTACATTGCCTCCACCTTCAATAGGTATAAAGTTATGCATCATGTCCCTGCTTCCGACATACTTCTAGAACAACCACCGCCAACAATACCAACATCTTTATGCTTAAGGGATGATCCTACAACAACAAAAATATACAAAGAATTAGTACACTATGGAGGCTCAAGTCATTGCCGACTTGAACCCGCCTTGTGGATCATAGGAGTTGTGCCATGTAGAAGTATAAGATCCACTATTGTTCTTGGGTTTCCAATGAAACTTAGGTCTCGCTTATTCCAAGAACAACTCACGAGGTCTTGACAAGAAGATCCCAATACCCTTTCCCATTAGTCATAGGGTTAACATATCTAGGCCAAAACCATTTTTAAAATATTCACCGTTGGTTGAACATATGGTTTTCCAAATGATCTTCTCCAAGGAAAAGAAGTATTATAATTAGCACTTGTGGAACATAAGGTGGTATATCATTAACATTGGTCCACATTGGTCTAGATTTCCTAGAATCACCACACCTACTCATTCTTTGCTCATGAAAATCACAATCCTTAATTAAATGAGATTTACTTCCACACACAAAACATTTCTTTCAAGAGAAGATTTATTCAAACCAAAAGAAGTATTCTTACAAGCAAAAGTATTCAAACCAAAACCATGAAAAGAATTGTTTTAACAAGATTATTATGCAAAGAATTAAAAGCAAGTCTTCGTGAGGCAACTGCCTTGAAGGGCATTCCTTGGCAAAGAACTCTCATGCTTATTGGTAGTCTTGGGTGCAGTGTGGGTGAAGACTGGGAAGGTCGACTTGGGAAGGTCGACTTGTCATTTGAATCACACTCAGAGACCCTTGTTGGAGGACTTGTCATCATAACACAAGAGACAAAGTCATTAGTAGAAGTATTAGGTCCGCAAGTCTTTTGACTTTTGCCATATAGATGGTGTGATCCATCAAAGTCATTAGTAGTGGAAAGGTCAATGGGCATGTGCTCACCTCTAATTGGTCCACGAACAAGATGTAGGTCACCTTCTTTCACAAAATGTGCTAGGCCTCGCCGGTGTAGATCTACGTGTGTCATCCCTAGCTTCTAGGCCTACATATTTCTTAAAACCTAAAGCCATCAGAGAATTGGGAGCTTGATCGCTATAAATGAGACTAGCCAACTTACTACCATTCATCATCCACTCATTATTCCTAGCAATTTCCTCCTTAAGTTTTTCCTTAAGCTCTAGATTTTCCGACTCTACATCCGCTCTTAACTTCTCGCACCATTTTAACTCATTTGTAGCACATTCGAGATCTCTTTCTAAAACACCTATTTTCTCACCATAAGCTATTTCATTCTTTTGTAACCAAACCTTTTGTCTTTCTAGTGTTTTTAAAGCCTGCTTATAAGCTTCTACTTCCACATAGCATTCATTATATTTTGGTTCCATAATATCATAAGCTTGTTTCAGTTCATTATAACGCCACTACAACCAAACAAACAGCTTTGTACCGAGAGATGCCCATCAAGGCAACTGATCATGCCTATCCTCTCAAGTACAAACCGCAATCAACCCAACATTATCGTAACCATCATTATCCGACTCCTCATGTAGCTTCCACCACATTGCTATCAAGAGTGACCAATGCAGTTGATCCCTTTGAAGTTCCCTGATCCTTCCGACATCGCCGATAAGTAGAGTATCGTACTTCATCACCGCCTTTCCTGCCTTTGCATTCTCTAGAAAAGTGACCTATCCGTGGCATGTGAAGCATTTAACCTTCCTTTATCAAACCTTGCTGGATCGCGCCCTTTGAAATCAAACCGCCTTCCGCCTTTGCGCTCAAAAGTCTTGATATCCATGGAAAGCATGGCCACTTGCCATTTCAAATTCATCTCTTCAAAATCAAGTGGGTCCACTTGATCAAAATCCTCATAAGCCGCCTCGCCGAGGATCATAATCAAGAAAGAAAGATCCAAGAACATCTTCCATAATTCCACCGGATCTAGGAAGAGAGCTTGATGAAGGAGCAAGATTAGATGATGATGGATATGAGCTTGGAAAATAGTTTGACTTTGGAGTAGAGGCTCCAACAAATGCAAGATGACTCGCAGAGAAGATGATCGAAAAGGGCTTCTAACATCATGTTCAAGAGCTTTAAGCTTGTTGTACACTCATCAAAGGTCATCATGTCCAAACCACCTTTAGCTTTTAAAGCTATGCTCACATGAAGCCGTGATGGAGGTAAGGACCTCGAAACTTAGAGTTACAATATCATTATCCGGCTTTGCTCAGAATGATGCAACCGACTTAAGATCTTGTGAAACTTATCATAGCCCTGTGAATTCCTTCCTCTTCGTAGATCCGAAAGTCCCAAACTGTTGTCTTAACATCGACTTCTTCGCCTTCTCGACTCCTCATTCCCACCGAACTTCGCCTTAATCGCTAACCGATATCTTTGGCATCTTGCATGAAGTGAAAATCACTCAAGTGATCCTCGTGAATAGCTTGCGTAAGAATAGTTCGACCTTTGTTTTCTCTCGAATCGCCAAAGAATTCTTCGCCAGCTTTGGGAGGAACATTCATCATATTACCAAGAAGATCCGTGGTAGTCCTCTTCAAACTGCTCCCTTCAAAATTACCCGCCATAGATTCCAATCAATGTTGGAGATCCGCTTTGCATCTTCATAGCCCAAAGATCATATTCCTCCTCTTAAGGTAAGGAAACTTAGCATTGCTATTAGATGCACTTAGTTGTCGCAGATGGGTGGAGTTTTGGTTGTTGGTGAGTTCAAGACGATCCGAACCGTGCATGATGTTTTGTTATGGTTGTATGGGTGTTAAGAAAAGCTTGTCCTTAGTATCGTAGAGACTCTCACGAGGCTCGATACCACTTGTTGAAACCGACACGCACCTTGATAGATCTTGAGCTCGTGGATCGTTATGTATGCCTATGTAATCACAAGCACAATAAAAGACAATCTCTACTACTAATGTTTATCGAATATAAACACAAGTAAATAACTAAGAACTTTTGATCCTCTATGGATCTTTATATTAACTAAAACCGAGTTTTTCCAATCGGTACATAAACCTTTCTAATGTGTTCCTTTTATAGATAAGGAACCCTAAACAATATCGCTAAACCGCTTCCCAAGAAACGATAATCATAAAACTAAATAAGATATACACAATCACTTCCTAATAAAGCTCATGTATATCTACACTAAATAAACTAAATACGGAATAAACACTCCGTAGAAACAAACTAATCACTATTATTCTTCAACAGAATAAGTCTTCTGCAGTAATCCACTTCACTTCAAGAGAAACACTTCGCATTAATATCAAGATAATCGACTTTCACATAATTCCCAACAAAGCACGTTCAAACTTGCCTCCGGTGTATATGAAACACATGGGATTACCATTTTCTTCTCGTTTGTTTCTACAAATGCCTCGCCTATACCATATGAGAAAATAAATTTTTTCTCATCTTCTTCTTTCCCTTCCATCGAAAACTTTGGTTTGAGTCTCCTAAACAATGACTTTGTGGGGCACATATGATTGTTATATGTGTCGCTTATGTGCCAAATGTGGTTCCAGTTTGCGTAGTCCGTACCCTTGATTATGTGGGTTGTTTTGACATGGACATGTTCAGGATACTTGGGGTTCTCTTCTTCCTGTTTTGATTTCGAATGGGTTGAGAGTTTGTTGTCTTGGCACTTCCAAAAATAGTGCCCGCGTTTTCTACAGGCATAACACCTTGCTCTCCTTTCCTTCCTCGTTACAGCCTCGTATCCCTTTGAAGCGTTGTGTGCTTCAATTTCAAGCAATCTCCTCTTGAGCAATTCCTTAGTCTCGTAAGAAATTCTTCTACGTGGTTTGTAAGGCAACAAACCACTTGCACTTGGCCTTTCCCAGGAATTTGAATCTTGTCTTTGATGCCATTGATGGAAACGAGTTCCACTTGGCCAAGAATTCTTTGGATATTGATTGAAACTTTACGTGTTGCTTTGTTTCTTGGCATACAGAAAATAAAAGGGTGTTTGGGTTTGTTTACTGATGTAGAAATAACAACAATACTTTGTATAAACGATGTATATATTGATTCAAGTTATGGAATGATACAACATCTATACTGCCTCTAAACGTCACCACCAAACCGTTATAACGTTTCATAAAAACCTAAAAGAGGCATAACCTTAATCTAAGAGTCACAATGGTTTATCAGAACCATTTTGACCCGTTTTGGCCCAAGCCCACACAGTTTCAAGCTTTGCCAAAATACCATCTATACATAATTATACGTTTAGTCTAGCAAACCAATGTACATACTATCATTCTAAATAAATATACAAAAGACTTCTAAACATTAAACCAACATCTGCAAGCTACCATCTCCTTGACGGGTCAGTGATGGAGGGTTCATCACACCGCAAGACCAGGTCAGAGTTTCAGCCACCCACGGCTGAGAACTTGCAGCACAGATCAGGTTTCGGTTATTTGTCTAATTCGACGAGCTTCAAGAAGAATTCCACCTTTTCGACTCCAAATACATTTCATGCTTCAAAATTTAAGAGCAACTAATGCAAGTAGAAGCACATTTTATTTTTTAATTTTCTTTTGTAATCTGAAAAATGTGGTTGTTTCAAGTGTACACAAAAAGGTACATCATAATTGTAAAATCAAATACGGAGTAGTAGTTATTACTTCAGTCACAAATCACTTGCTGCTCTCCTTGAAGGCATGCTTAGGTGAATGATTATAAACCAATGTAAAACAGGAGATGTTGTCCTAAACCACCACAATCTACAACTTTGACCAATATAAATATAGGATCATGGGTTCACATAAATAAAATGCTGCTTTAAATTAATAAGCAGAAACAAATGATATAATCATATAAACATGAACAAAATATTGATGACGGGATAGGATATAATGCTTAAGAAGTAAGCAAGGCTTCTACCCTTGCAATCTGAACCACGTCGTTCTTTGAGGTTCGGCTCTCTTTTTTATAGATACATAAGAACGACGAGGAGCAACATTGCACCTGTTTTGGAGTTCCTGAAACAGTTGAAAAACGATATGAAGCAGGCCAGGGAAATTTTGCAGGCATATGTTGGAGGAAGATTCTAAGCATATGGATGCCATAACAAATCTTTTACTGATCTGATCAAGGATTTGGATTATGTTAATAAAAAGTTTTCATTGCATTAGTTATTTGTGATGTATATTATTTAGCTCCAAGCCTCCAAGGTGGTGAGTAATAACTACATTAAAATCTATAGATCGACATAATCCGTAGTTAACTATATAACTAGCTATATATAAAGAATAACTGATCATAACATCTTGTTTTGGCATTGTTTACTGAACATAACATGGGTAGTATGTAGGTGTGTGTTTTTGGATATGGCGTGCATGGTTGTGACTTAATGTGCATTATTTATCACTAACAGAATGCAAGCTAAATTCATAAGATTACGTTTAGTGATTCGACACATAATCAATCTCAAAATTACAAAAGCATATAGCACAACCATAGTAGTTGTAGGTAGGAGTACGCATTTTGCAACTAACCTTTTTACAAGTTCAGACAGTGTGCATGTTTGTGACCTTGTGTATCACTAAGAGCAAGCTCAAACGACTTTTATGATTCAACATAAACGATCTCAAAATTACAGAAGCACAACACAATCATTGTACGTCCTACAACTAATTATTGCCAAACCACCATTATCGATAATCACAACATCAAAACAACCAAATTTTATAAGCAAGTACCAAAAATCTACTCTACCATAATGATTAAGACCTCTTGTTCCAATCTTGATAGTAGTTACGGTTATGGAGTAAATAGTTTGCAACCTCTTTACAAGTTCCTTATAACATACAAAGTTAGGAGGGATCATTTCATAGTTTGAGTACTGATACTGCATTTAGGAAACCGCGATGCACCAGTGCAGATTGCTACCGAAACGATTTTCCCCTTCAAATAGTATAGAACTGAAATAGTTGTTCGTTAGATTTTTAGAATTACTATGACACCAATATTAGTTAAGTTTCATTATTTAAACATATTATAACAAAATGTTACTTTAAAATACCAACACCTTTGACATGTACTTAAGAATTCCAAAATGACCCTTTTGCACACTGAAAATTTTGATTTGAATACCGCTTTTACCTATTTGCCTATTTCATTCCACCTTTCCCCAGTTACCAATCTACCCAATTTTAATGTTAAAAATGTGTTCCAAAACATCCAATGAGCACATTCTTTAGTGGTATTTAAAAGTCAATATAATACAATTTGATATCATGTAACATTACTTGTTGGATCACTCCTTATCATAACCTAGGTTAAACCTTAATACCATGTTATGTCAGTGCCACATCAGCTTTAACATTTCACCATAACCCAACAAAAAAACACCCCTTATCATAACATTCCCAAGGTTAAACCTTAACTCAAATATTTTCAAATTCAACCCCTAAACTAAAACAAACACTCCATTTATTGAAAAACATTAAACATTAAACATTAAACACGAAGTACATTAAACATTAAACACGAATTAGATTAAACATTAAAACTATAACGAGATTGATGAGAATAGAACTACAAATTAAGAATATGAATCATCTGAGTTGTAACCCTCGTCACTCGAAAAGGAATTAAACTCGCCAGCAAAGTACTTTCTTTCCATCATGTCAAAGTAGTTCTGCCTAAGATATTCAGCTTCCTTGGCTTCCTGTTCCAAACGAGCAGCTTCCTCGCGTGCCTTATTTTCCATAATCTCTCTAACATTTTCCTCGTCCTGCGCAAGTTCACGAAGGTAAGCCTCACTAAACCCAAATGGATTGTTTTGGAGGTCCACCTGTGGACTGTTAGCAGGTGGATTATTAACAGTGGAGTGTTAACAATTGGATTGCTAAGAGGTAGAGTGTTTACAAATACATTTTCTGGTTGGAAAACCGGAAAGACATCTTCTGGTGGAGTTGGAAAGGTAGTTTCCGGCAGTTGTGGTGGAGTTGGAAAGGTAGTTTTCGGCAGTTGTTGTGGACTTGGGAATTGTTGAGAGAAATCTGTGAGTTGTGTATGTAACTTGTGTGTGTGAGTAGTGTGTGCTAAACAACTCTGGTAGAGTTGCTGAGTTGCAGATATAGGCAGATTTGATTTTAATTTTAATTTTGAATTTGAATAAATCCTGCTCATATTTGATTTTTAAATTTTAAATTTGAACTTCATTTATCCCGCTCAGAATTAACTAGTTAAATTTAAATTTGAATTTGAATAGGTTGAGGAGGTGTAAGTGAATATTTATTTAAAATGGTTTAAGGGGTGAAATGAATTTTTTCTTATTTTTTATCAAGGCTATAACGCACGTTAAAGCGTTAACGTGCCACGTTAACGCCACCCACAGTGTGGTTAACGTGCGTTAACATGGAGGCGTTAAGCCTTAACCGAGCCTTGCTCGTTACCACACCTCCCTCTCTTATAGTATAGTTTATCCACACAAAAGATGCGCATCTCAAATTTTACATAGCTTAATTGTTTTGTTTGAAAACAACATCCTATTAACAAAAGTCAAAATAATACAAAATCAATCTTTAAAGCTTTGACAATTCTAAATCTATGAAAGTCAAACTTACGTGCTACCTTTTTTTTACGGTATATATAACAAGAAACCTAAACCACCAAACATACATCTCAGATATTAACTTTTTCTTATAGAAAGGCATCTCAAATATTACTTGATAGTTACGATTCACATATATAAACCAACAACAAAAAAATGGAAGGACTAATACCACTTCTGATGCATGCCATGAAGAAACATGGGATTCAAAGTAGCTACCGCTCCCTCTCCACAAGCTACCATCTCCTTGATGGGTCAGTGACGGAGGGTTCATCACACCGCAGGACCAGGTCAGAGTTTCCGCTACCCACGGCCGAGAACTTGCAGCACAGATCAGGTTTCGGTTATTTTTCTAATTCGACGAGCTTCAAGAAGAATTCCACCTTTTCGACTCCGAATACATTTCATGCTTCAAAACTTAAGAGCAACTAATACAAGTAGAAGCACATTTTATTTTTTGATTTTCTTTTGTAATCTGAAAAATGAGGTTGTTTCAAGTGTACACAAAAAGGTACATCATAATTTTATAATCAAATACGGAGTAGTAGTTATTACTTCAATCACAAATCACTTGATGTTCTCCTTGAAAGCATGCTTAGGTGAATGATTATTATAAACCAATGTAAACCAGGAGATGCATGTTGTCCTAAACCAACAACAAACTACAACTTTTACCAATATAAATACAGGATCATGGGTTCACATAAATAAAATGCTACTTTAAATTAATGAGCAGAAACAAATGATATAATCATATAAACATGAACAGGATAGAATTCTTAAGAAGCAAGCAAGGCTTCTACCCTTGCAATCTGACCCTCGTCGTTCTTTGAGGTTCGGCTCTCTTTTTTTATAGATACATAAGAATGATGAGGAGCAACATTGCACCTGTTTTGGAGTTCCTGAAACAGTTGAAAAACGATATGAAGCAGGCCAGGGAAACTTTGCAGGGCATATGTTGGAGGAAGATTATAAGCATATAGATGCCCATAACAAATCTTTTACTTATCTGATCAAGGATTTGGATTATGTTAATAAAAAGTTTTCATTGCATTTTTTATTTGTGTTTTATATTATTTAGCTCTAAGCCTCCAAGGTGGTGAGTAATGACTACATTATAATATATAGATCGACATAATTCGTAGTTAACTATATCACTAGCTATATATAAAGAATAACTGAACATAACATGGGTAGTATGTAGGTGTGTGTTTTTGGATATGGCGTGCATGTTTGTGCTTTAATGTGCATTATTTATCACTAACAGAATGCAAGCTAAATTCATAAGATTACGTTTAATGATTCGACACATAAACAATCTCAAAATTATAGTAGTTATAGTTAGGAGTACGCACTTTGCAACTAACCTTTTTACAAGTTTTATATATGAAATATACTAGACTTAGAGGGAATCATATTCGTAGTTTGAGTGATGCTAAAGTTAGAAAATGTAGCATTTTAATGTCTTGTAATGTTAATAGACAAAGTTTATTTATGTTTTATTTGTATGTGTCATTAGAGGCATTTGTAATGGGTTGGCTCATGGCTTAATCCAAACAGCCTCTTAGTAGTTTGTTAAAGTTTCTGTTATGACAGTTATTAGCGGTTAAGAAAACGGTTATGTGGGAATCGACACAATGGTTGACTTCCTAAACTTGTGTCGATTCACAACATATAAATAGGTAGACCGAGTCATATGTGAACACTGTGGAAAACTAGAAGGGGGGGTTAAATAGTTTTGCCAATTTTAAGTTAGTTTCAAAAACTTTAGATTTAATGTAATGTGAAACCGTGTGGATAGAGAGAAAGTATAGATCTATAAGTAATGCAAGTAAAGAAAACAAATAAAGTAAAGGATAGAAATGACACAACCGATTTATAGTGGTTCGGCTACAAGGACACTTTCCTTGCCCTACTCCACTCCTCGAGTCACCTACTCGAGAGTTCAAGCACTATGTCAACAAACTCCTTCAACTTGGCGGAGAAGCCTTCACAACGTCGCTTACACTTTTTCCGGTATAAAGCTAAATACCGAGTCCTTAACACGGAGGACCAAACCAACACTACTATAACACAACAAATATGTGAAATATGAAATACAAGATCTTCGCTATAGAAACCTTGTGGAGGAACAAATCAATCAAGGACCCCTTGCTTGGATGACTTGTAGAATGCTCGTGATCTCGCCTTAGAGAAGGGCCTATATGAGAATCACAACAAAAGAAAGAAGAACTACTCTCTAGATCAAGTGATCTTAGGTTAGAAGAATGTAAGAATATATGAGATAGTTTGTAAGAAGAGGGGTAAGTTGAAATGAAGAAATGGCTCTCTATTTATAGGCAATTTCTTGCTACTGTTGCACGGATCCCATGGATCCCTTGCCTGAGGGATCCGTTTAGTGTAAACGGATGGATCCGTGAGACGCTCATGTTTGACCATGGGTTTTGGGTTATGGGTTATGGGTCATGGGTCATGAGTCCTAGACTTTGGACCATGGGTATCTAAGTAGATACAATGTATCTAAAAGATGCAATGCATCTAGACAATGGGTTATGGGTTAACTTCATGGGTTATGGATATGCTCCATGGGTATGGGTCATGGGTTATGATTTTTACCCATCCTAATAAACTATTACAATAAATTATTATTACAAAAATTTATATTAAATGACTATATATATAGATGCTTTACAAAAATAACATGTATCCTTATAATTTTACTTATGATAACATTATATTTGTTATCAACAAAACACAAAGAGATGGCTAAATATTAATAAACGTTTTTATGGTTTATTTGTATTAACAATCTCCCCCCTTTTTGTTGATGACAAAACATAATGTTATGATGAGTAAAACTTAAGATTAGATGTATGTTTGGGAAGCATAACTTTTACTTCTTCTCCCCCTTTTTGTCGAAACAAAAAGTGACTCTATTGAAGAAATAAAGTGTGGAAAAATAGTCCACGTATCTCTAACTCCCCCTTGACGGTAGCTCCCCTTAGAATAGGGCGTCAAGTGATAAAATATAAAAACCTACAAAGAAAAGGTTAGTAGTAACATGCATAAATAATCTTGTGATTGACGAGAAACAAGATTGGGATCCAAGGTATGTAAACAAAGCCTTGTAATAAAATAACAAAATGCAGTGGTATATATGCCACATACAAACATGTAAAACTAAGAACAAGGTTTGTTCTTTAACATGACTCAAAAGAAAAACTAGAGAAAATAGTAATATTATTCCTTCCATACTTGCATAAGGTTAGTGATGGAGGTTTTGGTGAGTGATGATGTTGATGCGAGCAAGTATGTGGTTAAGTATGAATCGCATCTCTTCCCTAATTTCTATTGCAAGTTCCCTAGTGGATTGGAAATGTTCACTATGTAAATGATGTGGGTAATGTGTGTGGAAGTTTTCCAGTTAGTTTGATTTGTAAGATGCGGAAGTTGTGGTGGAAAAGTTGGAAAATATGGATCAAAGTCCGGAATGTTTGGAAGTGGTGTTGGAAAAGAACCTAGATGTTCTTGTAAGAGAATGGGAGCTAAAGGTGGTGAGGTGAAAAGGTCTTTGTAAATTGTGTTTGGAGATGTGGGAGGTGTTAAAAAGACTAGTTCTTTTGGGTTGATTTGTTGGGATCTTGTTAGAGTCTTAAGGAGTTCCAATAGAGTGACTTTAGGTGGAGACTTGATAGGTGATGATGGTGGTGTGTCTAGGTTGGTGGAAGTAGATTAAGAGATTCATCTTTATAGAGAGAGAAAGTAGAGAGAAGAAGGAGAAACAAAATATGAGTTTTATTGGTAAGAACAACAATACAAACCTAATGCTTAACCACACCCCTCATGGAGAGTCATGAGGGTTATTTATAGGCTCATCCAATTATTACTTTGCCCCATTTACATAAGTAGTCCCTACGGTGCAACTTACTACGCATCTAGTCCAATTCACGTAAGTGACGTTATCTTTATAAAAGAGCGAGGCTAAAAATCTCCCTCCAAGATATCGTCACAAGTGAATGGTTACAATGATACCTATAAATACATAAAAAAAAGTAAATTACAATAATAATAAACTATGTTTGACTTTGTTGAAGTGCAGAGTCTCTGTAGTCTAGATACTGAGGCAAACTTGAAGTTCTCTCTTCCGACGATCTCGGCATTTGATCTTTGGCGCTGACGGCACAAATCCTTGTAGCTCTGAACTTCAATAGTAACGATCTAGTTAGGTTATTACTCCCTCCTAACTAGTGAGCCCTTTTTTTATGCTCCCTCCTGAACCAACAACTCTCTTCCAACACGCAGCGGAGAAAGTAGACTCTAGATTGTAGCACAATGGTTGTCGGTCTGGGAACATCATAACAACATAACTCACTTAGTATTGCATCCTAGTTGGTAAAAAGCTCCGATGTACACACACTGCTTCTCCTTCTTCGGTATTAAGCACAATTCCCTTCGTCAATCCAATCACGAAAGATGAAACGTCAACTTCTCCCTCTTGATGGTTACGAGCTATCGGAATCATCATAATTTTGCGTACATGTCGTATACCTTTTTATTGATGCAATATTAAAGCCTTAGTTTGAGCATAATTCCTTGAGAATATGTCACAAAAATACTCTAAATAATTCTCTCAAACCAACCTAAAATCGAACCTCCTTTGAATTCACCGGCTAATAGTAATGACCACATATGGAGATAATCCGATACGACTAACTTGAAAAGGAAGTAAACATCCCAACTTTGTGACTTACTTCTTGTTCTAAATTCTTGAACAATCCACAACGCCGTGTGACACTGAGTACTACAACGTAACTCCTTAAAGTGATAGTTATACACTGTGAGCACTACAACGTAACTCCTTACATCAGTTATAACCAGATTGTCAATTCATAATCACTTATGAAAAATGCCCAAACAAGTTATCTTGAGACATGCAACCAACCAACCACGTCTCAATGATAAAGAAGATCACCCGTGAAATGTCACCTCAATTCCGAATCAATAATATCGTACAAAAACCCCGTAGCCATTTTTTCAAATTTTAGCTCAAGCCGTGAATTGTGTATCCTCCGTGAAAATTATCAATACCAAAAATATACCAAAGTTAAAATTTGTATCCAAAGTTCTTTGAAATAAAAATTCAAATAACCAATTTTTTGTGCAAAATCAATTTCAGCCCAGTCCATTCCCTCTTTTCTTTTATATGTCAGCCCACGATAGTGATTCAGCAAGTGAGGCCCAAATCCAATCGAGAAGCCAAAAGCCCACAATCCAATTCAAAAAACCTGATCCAAAGAGTTTATATGTTAGGAATTGGAAATTCCATGTTAAAGAGTCGGTCACCCCAATAATGGTCTAGCATATGTTAGCTCGTAGATTTGTCGTTGTTTACATTATTTATCAGTTTATTAGTTAGTTATTAGTTTAGTTTAGCGTAGTGTTTCACCGTGGAGGAAGGACGGGTCTTTACCCACTGTATCCCTGATCCACAGGCCGATAGGAGGTCGTTATGTTTGTAACTATAAATACCCCTTCCATCCATGGAAGGGGTGGTGCTTCTCATTCAATCTAATATTCCATACTTTGTGTAAACCTCTATCAAGAACACCCTCTCTCTCTACTAACTCTCTAACTATGGCAAACATGTATTTTGATCATCCAAGACCACCCGAATCATCAACACAATAAAAATAACGATCCTACAATTGGTACCAGAGCCAAGGTTATTGTGTTGTGTCGATTTATTATGGTCTTTGATTCTTGTCAAAACTGTTTTGTACACCTTTTGTGGTCGGATTTTTTCTGCTATAGTTTTGGTTACAGGTTTTATACAATGTTTTTGTATCTTATTTTGGTCAAAAGTGTCATGTGGTCATATCTATGGTCAAACATTGATGGTCATATCTGTGGTCATATCTGTTATGGGTTATATGAATCTGTTTTTTTTTTTGTCTAAAGTGGTCATTTGTTTTAAGGTCCAAACTGTTGTCTAATAGGTTAATAAGTATCTCGTATTATCTGTTGGTCATATGGTCAGGTTTTTAAAGTCCAAAAAATGGGTAAAAATGAAATATTTCATTGCAGTTTCATATGATGTTTTCTGGGTAAGTATAAAGATGGTCGGAAATATAGTCGGAAAACTCATCGGAAAACTGTAATATATTGCTAGCAACTTGATGAACCCAAAAATAGACCTGGCGACTTGTCCTTACAAGTTGTCTAGATTCATTGAATCTGAGTAGCGAGTTGAGACATGTAGTGAGTTGATTCTTTAATCAACTCAAGTCAATAGCGACTTGTAAAAGTCAATAGCGACTTGACTAACTCGCTAGCAACTTAGCAACTTAGACATAGCGACTTATGACTCATGATGTAGCGACTTGTTATTGAATAAGTTGTAGCGACTTGCTTTGATGAAAACGGGTAGCGAATTGCTTTGATGAAAACAGCTAGCGACTTGGTTCATGACTTGTTAGCGACTTGGTGAAAGAAATGAAGAAGAAGAAGAATGACTGTTGACCACGACCACAACAACCATATACCAAAACAACTAAAACAACAAGACTCTACTTCAAGAGTGTCTCACCATCATCAGTCAACCAACCCTCCATATATTTCAAAGACTCAAAACATAAATACAATCTCATCTATAGATCTCAGTTTGACTTTCGTTTGTGTATTTCATTCAAGAATACATCTAACCATTTAGGTTTATACACGAAAAGGTCGAGACATCATAGATCCATATTCGGACTCTTTTGGAATATCATCAAGACTCAACAAGACTCTAACTGAAATGGAAATACAACACCACGACCTACACCTAACACCAACCTCCAACTAAATCACCACGACCTCTGTTTCACACAACATCATAGATCGAAGGTGGGAACTCAAAAATATAAGATCTCAGACTTGCCTTGTTGATATGTATTACTATCGGTTTGAACTCAAAAGTCCAAAAACTTAAATAAGGCAAACTCATCATGGATCCTTTTGGAGGTGTAACTCCATTTTATATCCGAATATACGAGTAACAAAATATAACAATTATGTTATTTTTTAGTCACTTTGTTCGTTCAAATCAGTCAAGGGTCCAAATACAATCATAACATGCCTATGATCTCAGAATTTTTGTGTATACCCGACCATTAAAAGGAAGTCTCACAAATTTATCTTCATCAATCTAAGTTTTTTTTAATATCCGAACATATAAAGATAAACTAATTAACATAACTGTTAATTGTCATCTTTGGTTCGTTTATATCATGTCAAAAAGATTGAAACTTACCTAATATCCTGGGTTGTCCTCATAAACCTAACTCGTGTGATGCCATCCCTGTGGCGTATCAAAAACCTTCGAATCAATGAACCTTATGCCATCCCTGTGGCTAGGTGGCAACGTGTTGTTATCTTGAAAGGTTTTCATCGGAGCATCTTGAAGAAGTAATATAAACACTTGGTAATCTAACTTGTTTTTGTGAGATTCGTTAAGAAGGGGCTGATTAGTTTAGAGGACATTTAGGGTTTGATTGATGGGGGCTGACTTGTTCATGTGAGAGGCGGACAGAAAAAGGAGAGTAATTTTAGGGTTTGATTGTTGCTGCGTTTGATTGTAAGTGAGAAAAAGGGGCGTATTGTGAGAAGGATTAGGGTATCAAATGTTATCACTATGGTTTATATATGCGCTTTTTTAGGGTTGAGACATTTTTCTTTACATATGTTCCAGTTATGGGCCTTAGATGTGTGATAACATGATTGGGCCTGGGTATCTTTTTAGGTTGGGCCGCGTCATTTATTGATCTCAGGTTATACCTCATGTACGGTTTTATGAGATATCACTTATTGCTAAAGATGGTCGTGGTGTTATTATGCTTTGACCGGGTATATGAGTCACTTTGGACTTGGGCGTGAATATTGGGCGTGTTATGAGATTTGTCGATGTTTTGAGATAATGAGTTTTGATGATGAGATTAGGTGTGATTTGGTGTGTATGAGATTTGATACTTTGGTTATACATTTTCACGAAGTATATTATGTGTCGGCTTGAATTTTATTGATAGTCAAAGTTGACTACGGGTTGTTGTATTGGTATTTCTTATTTGGATTTGAAGTGAGGTTTTCGAGCACGATTACTTATTTCGTCTTCTTTCTTTCTACCCTTCCGAAGATGACTTGTTTGGGCATTTATAGAGTGTGATAAAGACTTGGCTATTTAATTACGGTTGTGACTCTTTCTCGCTTAACCCACAACGTAGCTATCACTTCGGTGTCTCACTCAGTTGAGAATGTCAAGAGGTTTTGTACATTGGGTACACCGTTTCTTTTTCACAAGGATCAGTACAAGTTTAAGTAACAAATCTGGGGAATTTTACTTCATGATCAAGTTTGGCATATCGGGTTTACTTCTCAATGTGGTCACTGCAATAGCCGACAGAATGCGTGAATGATGTGTTTACCAAAGTGTTGATTGGATGGTTGATGATGTTGGATTTTGAACCGTTGATGAACCATTGCATGTTCCCTAAAGCAGATATTCACCGAAACCAAAGTTGTCATAACACATTCAAGTCGACATTGTTTACGGTTTTGTCTTGATTTTGTAAAATCCGTGAAAGAACCTATTTCTCGGTTTAAATCATAGACTTGTAAAATCCGTGACAATGGAAACATCTTGGTATTAGTAAAGTGCATTTCGGATCTATCTTACGGTTTATTCTTGGTTTTGTAAAATCCCGAAAGAAACTATTTCTCGGTTTAAACCATAGAGTTGTAAAATCCCGTAATGATGGAACCATCTTGGAGAAAGGAAAGTGTATTTCGGATCTTATTTGATCTTTGGTGCTACGGTTTCGCTTGAAGAAGGATAAAAGGGTGTACTTCATGAATTGGATGTGTGTTTGGATATTCGTCATGGCGGTTTGGTTATTACATGGTTTTACGGGTTATGTGCTTTTAACCATGGTCGGGATGAAACCATTATCAAAGTTCATTTAAATGTCAAAGAAGGCTAGATTTGAGCTTTTAATCGAGAAGATGTGACAACGGCGTTAATTCAATATTATTTATTTGAGGTTGAAGTGAAATATCACGGCGAGTGTACTTAGTATCTGAAGGTATCGGGATGGTTGGATGAAGATTCTTCATGATCCTTGTTCGAGCTTATTATCAAAAACGAAGACTTGGAAATCTAGTTATTGTTGGGTGTCTTTTACCTTTTCTTTTACCACTTGGGGAATTGGGCTCATACCACCTCAAAATAACTATCACTTTAAGGAGTTACGTTGTAGTGCTCGATGTCACATTCAATTGTGGATTTTCAAGAGGTAATGTACGTCTATTACTTGATGGTTGGTTGGTTGAAGAGTATAGAGTACTTAGAGATTCAATGGATGCATGGAAATCGACACCGCTCTTTGTTACATATGTGCAAGTTTAAGTCACGAGTTCGGGTTAGTTTACTTGAGGTCAAATTCATCATATTGGGTTATCTCCATCATTGTCACGACAAAGAGCCTCTTGAATGATAATGGTGATGATTACATGTTTTGCTAAGAGAGTTGAAAAGAGAGATTATGACGTATGAACACAACAGTTCATGCCTCGTTCTCTAAAGAAAAGAAAAGTGTACGTCTCGGTGCACTTTATCTTCAAAAGAAGAGAAATCTTCTTATGACGTACTTATGAATGACGTTTGAATACTTGGTTCAAACCTCGTTCTCTAAAGAAAAGAAATGTGTGCGCTTGGTGCGCATTATCTTGGAAGAAGAGAAATCTTCTTATTATGACCATTCTCATCAACATGCTTCATACTTTTTCCATGCGCTTGGTCATCAAGTGAACCGGCTACCATTGATTGTTTTCTCATTCCACTTGCTCGATTATAATGAAGATGGCGACATCATGTGCTTATTTTTGGGGGAGAAGTGTGAATAGAACATTCGGATGATTTTCACTTATTTAATCAAGAATGGCATCTCCGTATGCAATTCTTGAGGGGGAGAAGAAGTGTGAATTTTTTGCATGATTGATTAATATTTGAGAATATATGGTCAAACGGCTCCTAACTCATGTAAGAACCGAGCTTCTTCTTATCGGATCATCTTTACATGGAGTTTCTTCTAAGAGCCGTTGGTTGACATCTTCACTCGGATTGATGAGTTTATCGACAAAGTGCTTCCGGTTAATGCTTCACGTATACATCAACATGATGATTCCGAACAATCTCTCTGTTCTTGTTTGATGTGATTGGTAGTTTGGTGTTACCATCTTGTGTGTTCGTTGCGGCATGATTGCTGATTTCCTTGATGAACATCTTTCGTTCTTGTTTGATTGGGAGGATTTTAGTTAAGGGATTTGCAAGATGTAAGTTGATTGGGATGCTTTTTGGTGATGTTCTTGTTTTGGTGAGTTAAAGATGTTAACTATCTATTCCCCAATGGACAATCTTGAAGAAGGTCGAGTCTTGATCGGTTCTACATTTCTACGCTACATGTTAGAAGACTAAAGGCGAGTTGCATTTGATTATCTAAAGACTTCTTCTTAATCTGGTCATTTATCAAACAGATTGTCGGTTTAGGGAGAGCACTAATTGGGGAGAGTGAAATGCCAAATTTAATCCCTAATTAGACTTGCTCATATTCTTGACAAGTTGATTCCCACAAGAGTTCAAGTGTTCTTCTCAACAAATTTCTAGTATACGGGCTTACAAAGTGTTCTTGATTACAAGTATCAAAACTAGCAAGGGGAAGGAGACCCGTAACTAAAGCGAGTAATCTTGATGAGCTTAATACTTCTAAGTGATTGAAGATATCCCGGAAGACTATTGTCATTACCGAGAGAAACTCAAGGTTTGACTCATGGCGTTTTGTGTTTATTTCAACTATGTGGGGAAGAGATGTTAGAGAATGTTTCGAAGATATAAGAGGTACATTGGTGTGTGATGATCTCGATGTTATCGCAATCATCGGGAGAGAATTGTGTACATTGGGGATGCTCATTGTTTTACTTGAGGGCTTAATCGTGATTCGAGATATAATCACTTATTCGGTGTTGACATCCGCATGATTGTCACCCGAGAGATAATCGATGATTCGGCCGCTTCTTCAATGTTATCGGTTGTTCTCTCTTTGGGAATGTGTGTACTTGGTCCTTGAGCTTCATACACGATCATCGGGAAGAAAGCCATTGTTTACCACAAACATTGGGAGGTGTTTTCCTTAGGGCATGATGTGTATTCGGAGAGTTCTTGGATATTGGTGTACTTGGTTCTTGAGCTTCATACACATTCATCGAGGACGAAAGATGTGAACATTGGGGAGTTGTTCTTCATTACCCTCATGATGTGTATTCGGAGAGTTCTTGAGCATTATACAAAGAGACCGATCGCATCAATTCAACTACTAGGGGAATTGTTCTCTTGACACCTTTTGGAATGGATCGCTTGAGACGTCGGTTGAAAAGGAAATTTGAGAAGATTGTTTTATGTGTGGGATGATACGATGTTGTTCTTCTTGTTGATGATATAACCTCGAGCGAAGAATCACGGTGATTATTCTTGAAAGGAGCGCAGGATTTATGATAATGGTGTGCTTCTCTGTGCACTGGCTAAGGCAAGCTTGAAATAGAGCTTGAATCGCTCACTATAGGATTTTCGGTTTGGGGAAGCGCCAAAGTCTCACTTCGGATGGTTCAATTTCTTTCTTCTATTCAAGAGCCTCGGAAGCTTTGGTGGTGAATGTTTAAGAGATGATGACTTCTATCTTCTACGACGTCTCGCTCGATATCCTTATCTCGGTACTCGTATCATCATCTTCTTTAACTATATCATCTTCTCTATCTTTGTATATATTTTCAAAAACAAAATTTATCAAAACAAAATACAAAAATATAAAACCAACAAAAGAAAATAGAAAAATATAAAACCAACAAAACCCATAAAAATCGAAAATTTGAAAAATACCAAAATATGTTTTCTCATGACATGTCTTCGGTATCGATAACATCTACGGTCTTAGAAATGTCATTCAATAATGGCACGGGACCATAGATGAAGTTCGAGCAGGAGGTGTAAATATTCTTTTCAAAACATGTCACAAACTATGGCTTACTGATTATTTGATTGTAACCGGGCTTCAAATAATGGCTGATTACTTGACCGCGCTTAAACTATGGCTTGCTATTATTTGAGATAGCAACCCGCTCTTCAAAAGGAAGGAAAGTGCGCGCTAAACCAATTTTTCAAATATTTCGTGCACTTATCCTAAAACACTTTGAGGAAAGTATGTCGAAGGACTCATTGTTCCTACACAAATGTTTTTCCGTCTAAAATTCTTGAGAAAAATATTTGTTGTTTTCAAAAATGGTGGTAAATGAGTTGCTTTAAATCAATCGGTTTGAGTTTTTATTAAATTTGAAAACTCAATCAATGACTTGACACTTTTAAACTTTTCACAAAATGAGTCATTGATTGAGGGGATAATGTTTTCAAATCTATATCATCTAACGGGCTTTCTTAATTATCCTAATATGCTTAATTAAAAATGATGTTAACCTATGTTGAAGGACTAGGTGCCTAGGATATGATTGCTAGGATTAGATGATTAGAGTTTGATGAACACATTATTCCCATACATTTATATGATCTGATTGATATGTTACATTGACTTTTATTAGTCGATTGTTGTTTGGGTGATGTCGACCACCATATATTTGTATGTGTGTTCACTAACGTATGCAGGTATATTGGTATATAAGAATGTTCCCGATCCGGATCCCACAATTGAAGATGATTGGATGCCGAAAGGAAAGGGTAACTATATCTTGGGTTGACAAATGAAGAAACGGAGCTTAATTGGACTTCAATGGAGAGTTGGCATAAATGCAACGTAAGAGGTCTCACTTGCATCGCCAGATGGTTTTTTCTAAGTGATTGAAGAAGCGGAGCTTAATTTGACCTCAGTTGGCATTCAAAATGCAACGTAAGAAGAAGTCTCACTGCATCTGCAGACGGTTTTCTTCCAAGCCCTACAACAACAACATAAGCTTCTCAACCACCTAACATATCTTTGTGCAGGATAATCGTGATGATACCATTTTTGTAAAACTTTGAAAAATATTGTTTTTGAAAATGGAAAAATATTGTTTTGAAAATAAATTGGACTAAATTTTGAAAATCACCGGACTTCATTTTATCAAAACTTAAGTCACTCAATTATTGACTTGGTCATCGATTGAGGGGAGAGTGATTTAAAATAAAATATTTTCAAACAATATTTCTTCATAAAAGTCCGGTTTGTACGCTATAATGTGGTGATCTAAAGATTTAATGTTATGTCATGGTATGATTTTCTTTTAAAATCAAGATCTTTCAAAATGAAATTTTTTACATTCTTGTTTGATTGTGAAATTGTTTTATTTTACTTAAAGATCTCTTAAAACTATCATACGACACTAACAATCTTTAATGTCTTAAAATTGGTCCTTATCATCATTTTTCAAAATTAAATCTTGCCACGTCTTTCCCCAAAACTTTCTAAATGATTTAAATCAATTGGGATCACAAATCTCAATTGGTTTGAAATTTTTGATCGGGAGAGATCGTGATTTAAATCTCAAATCTGTTTTAATGGAATTGGTTTTAGTCCTTTATAGGCACTCCCGCCTCCATGTGCCAAACGATTTCAAATACACAATGCACATGTTGAGGAGGAGGATTTATCCAAAACCGATGAGTATTTAAACAAGGCCACATTTTCTCCCATGTTTTCTAAACCTAATTAAATCACTTGGGATCCAAAATCTCAAAGGGTTTGATATTTTTGATCGGGGAGAATTTGTGATTTAATAATGAAATTTGATAAAAGGTGATCGTTTTGATTTAATTGTGCAGTCGCTGCTCTCATATGTGCTAAACGCTTTCGAATCTCGAAGCACATATTGAGGGGAGCATTTTAAATAATAAACTATCGAGGTACAAAAGCTTTTAAAAGTTATTATAAAGTACCTTGATTGAGTTTTCAAATGGTTTCTTAATGGATTTTGTGATTGTGGATGTGCTTCAAAGAACTCTTGCCTCTATGTGATAAAATGATTTCAAATATCCTATGCACATATTGAGGGGAGAATTTTACCATGAAAATCAAATGGCTTTTTCGTATGAAAATTGTGATCAAAGAAAATATTTCAAAGTCCTCTTGCCTCCTTGTGCTAAACAATTTCTAAATCATACGCACATGTTGAGGGAGGTTTTCTAAATGATCAAAACTATTAAGGTACAAAATGCTTTGATCTCGTATCACAAGTACCTTGATTGTTTTTCCAAATGATTTTCAATTGGTTTCAAGAAAGAATGAACAATACCAAAAGACCGACCAATTTACTTTATGCATGGTGTTATAAGGATGGTTAGGTTAGGTATTAGTTCCCACGATCCGCTGAACCGGAGGGATCTACCGAGGACAATCCACTAGATAGTGTAGAGTCCTTAGGTATATTGAAAAAGGAGAAAAGTGAGGAATGGGAAGAGTGCGGATCGAGGCGAGCTAGTCTTGGAATAAACCCAACAAGGTTCTAGTTATGAAGTCTCGGTAAGCTTGAAGGGTTGAAGAATGAAAAGAAATGAATGTGAAAAGGGTGAAAAGAAATAGCCTCCATCAATTCAACCTTAGGGCGAAACCGGGTTCAATACATATGCTCTTGGTGGTTACTAAGGTAACACCGGTATTGAAGACAAGACGTCATGGACCCAAATGATGACTGCACTAAACTTCCCAAGCCACTCAAGTTCCTCTTAAAAGGGCTTGTTTCATTCTCACGGGAACCGACATAATCTATCGACTTTCTCTTAGAGATTGTTGATATTGAAGAAGGAGACCTCTCCTAGTCTCCCAAGACAGAACCAAAATGCACTATTGAGTCTAGAGCCAAGAGATCATCCACAATATCTCGTTAGGACACTAAATTCTTGAAGACTTGCTGTTTCACACAATGTGGAAAGTAAGTATATATTAAGAGTCCCACGCATTATCCTTGTGGTATTGCCGAACATCCGAGTGATATGTAAAAATATTCACGATGAAGATGGAAATCCTTCTAGAGCCAACATCAAACAAGCTCTTGGTGGGTGACATGTGAGATCTTCTCAAAAGATCAAGCTTGTGACAACCGGATAGAAACGATGGGAGATTCATTCTTGAATCAACCTTGGTCCAGAATGGAATTGACGAATACTTTTGGAAAAACCGTTCGATGTGCAAACCTTCTTTTCTCTAGCACGTCGAATGTGTACTTATGTTTTCAAATTCAAAAGTATCTCGATTGAAAAATACTTTTAGAAAAACCGTTCGATGTGCGAATCTCTTCTTTTCGCTAGCACGTCGAATGTGTACTCATTCTCTAATACAAAAGTATTTTGTTTGAAAATTGATCTTTCTCATAAAACCTTCGTTCGTATTGCAAAACTCTTTCTTCTAAGCAATACGCGATTGTTTTCAAATCATTTTCATCAATCGGTGAATCTCAATTATTTGGTTCACTCACTCCGTGTTGTCTTCTTTGAGACGTTCGGTTTGAGAACAACTAGAACAATTGCGAAACCCCGTCAAGGAGATTCTTAGAATCCTACCGATCACAAAAGATTTGTCTTGATCAACGGGAACCGTGGGCGTGTACCTCAATTCAACGAAAGTGATCAAAGACACTTTCGTGTGTTTTATTGCTAATTGTTGTTTGCGGTACATTTGACGGTTGCGGTGATCGAATTGAGGAGTCAATCCAAAGCCGCATGCTCACAACATCCACACTTAATTTGAAGAAATCATGACCGGTGCATATCTACATAACACGGCTCGATATTTCATACTATGCTTATGCTTTCTGCTGCGCAAATATCATGAACCGAAGAAGGCTTCCGCTACTCGATGGAAAGATGTCATGATTCAAAAGTGTGAGCATGTCGGTCCGAAAGTCACAACTTCACATGAAGGCAACACAACTATGGATGATCCGAGAGATTTCTTGTGGTGATGATCTCAAAGAAAGCTCAAAGATCATCAAAGATGTGGATCGATTAAAGGCCTCCACCGAAAGTACAAATCAATGCGGACTTTGAAGAATCGCTACTAAAGCACAAAGATTGCGGATATGAAGAATTCAAGTCTACGAGCTCAAGAACGAAGTCAAAGATAGAATGCTAGGAAGCAAAATGTATTTCATGGGGTGACCTCCTTAGGGGAGATTGTTAGGAATTAGAAAATTCCATGTTAAAGAGTCGGTCACCCCAATTATTATCTAGCATATGTTAGCTCGTAGATTTGTCGTTGTTTACGTTATTTATAGTTTATTAGTTAGTTATTAGTTTAGTTTAGCGTAGTGCAACACCGTGGAGGAAGGACGGGTCTTTACCCACCGTATCCACGATCCACGGGCCGATAGGAGGTCGTTGTGTTTGTAACTATAAATACCCTTCCATCCATGGAAGGGTGGTGCTCTCATTCAATCTAATATTCCATACTTTGTGTAAACCTCTAGCAAGAACACCTCTCTCTACTAACTCTCTAACTATGGCAAACATGTATTTTGATCATCCAAGACCACCGAATCATCAACACAATAAAAATAACGATCCTACAGTTTTAAGCGCCCCAACTCGTTATATATTCTCTCATCACAAACTCAAATCAAAACGCCATCAAACCTATCAAACACCTCATTCTCTAACAGCCTCAATCTCCATCATCATCAATCAAAAACGAATCTCAATCTCAACCCTTTATTCTTTCTACCTTAGGTACAAACCCAATACTATGAAAGTATTCATGTATTTTTCTTATTAGTCGAAGAAAGAGTCTTGGCTACAAGATCCTATCATGGGTCTCAGGTAGGTTACTGTGATTTTATGTTTTTGTTTCTTGATTGGCTATTGAACGAACTAAGGAGAGAATAATAACATCATTGTTATATATTCTTTTCTTGATGATTCGGATAGAAATTGGAGCTTGGCTTCCACATATTGGATCTATGATGGTAAAGATTCAGTTGAAAAAATCTATAAAAGATTTTAAAAAATTGAGTCAATCTGAGATCGTGTTGTTTGTGTGGAAAACTAAAAGGGGGGGTTGAATAGTTTTACCAATTAAAACTTCCTTTTAAACTATTTAGATCGACTTATGTCAATCTATTTGGTTGTGTGTGTTGGATGTTGATAAACAAGCATATAAAGATATGTAATGAAAAGATAAGAGTAAGAAGCACAAAACCACAACGCGAGTATTTATAGTGGTTCGGCTACAAGGACACCTTCCTTGCCCTACTCCACTCCCGAGTCACCTACTCGAGAGTTCAGTAAACACTACACCAACTCCTTATGGCGGAGAAGCCTTCACAACGTCGCTTAACCTTTTTCGGTACAAAGCTAAATACCGAGTTCTTTCACACCAAGGCGAACCACACCTAACACAACGTCGCCTACCCTTTATACGGTGCTAGGCTAACCACCGAGTTCTTTCACACCTTAGGAGAACTAATCCTTCACAACGTCGCCTACCCTTTATTAGGTACTAGGCTAAGCACCTAGTTCCATTGCAATGGAGGAACTACTACCACACTACACCAACGACTAATCCCAAAGGAGATCTACTCCTTTACAACATCATCAAGGACATCAATATCCTTGGATCTAATACTAGTCTATCTAGTACATCGAAACACACCATATCGAATGTACATCTAAGGCACCTTTCACTAATGCCTTTGATTAGATCTACAAGACACCTTTCACTAATGTCTTGTGTCTTCACTTCTAAGCACCTTTCACTAATGCTTCTTGTCTTGACTTCTAAGCACCTACCACAAGTGCTTATCCTATAGACGATAGATACCCTTCACTAATATCTTCGTCTTGATACTTGAGACATCTTTCACTAATGTCTTTAACACTACGCTTCTTTGAAGAAAGAAAGAGATCATCAACAAGAGGACTTCAATAGTCTTGATGATGAGGAAGCTTGGCAACTCATGGACTTGAGCTTGCTCGACTTCAAAGGTGGTGATCTTCCCTTTAAGAGGAACCTAAAAGATCACACAAAACAAAACTACAAACATAGATCTCTTGGATCTAAGGTTAGTGAGATTTAACTCGGGGAGAAAGTATGTTAGAGAGGGTGAGATATAATGAAGAAATGGCTCACTATTTATAGAGGAAAAACCTATTGTTTCCCGGATCCCACGGATCCTTCCACTGGGATCCGGCTAGCACAAAGCTAGGGATCCGTGGTCCGCTCCTCTTTGCCCATGGGTATTTTTGGTTATGGGTCATGGGTCATGGGTTATGGGTTGATCCATGGTTTTCTTTCTAGATACAATGTACCTTTAGGATACATTGAACTTGGTTAAGTGGTATATATAAAACCATGGGTTATGGGTCAAAACCATTTGCTAGTTTTTATCTATTTAGTATATACTTGTTTTTACCCATTTTAGTATATACTTGTTTTTACCCATTTTAGTATACTTAGCTTAAGTATGTGTTAACTCAATATGTAAACACTAGTTGTTGTACATATATATCTAAATCATAGAAACACATATACTTGTTAAGCCAATATGTAAACACTAGTTGTTGTACATATATATAACTAGATCATAAAATCACTTATACTTGTTTTAGTGTTTTATGTGAATATGTTAGAAAACTATTAGTTCAAACCATTTACGTATTTTATTTGTTTCGTTAATATGATTTTACTTTTATTATCGACAAAACATTAGAAGATCGTAAAATATAAATAAACGTTTTTACGGCTTATTTGTATTAACAATCTCCCCCTTTTTGTTGATGACAAAACATAAAATTATTTTAAGGAAAAGCTAAAATTGTAGCGTTTGAATTTGTAGTTTTACTTTCTTCTCCCCTTTTGTCGAAACAAAAGTGTTTGAAGAAAAGCAACACATCGTTTTAAGAAAAACATGTGAAAGAAAAATAAAAGAAGAAATAAAGAGCAAGTAACGGGAATAGATCTCGTCTTTGCTCCCCCTTGACGAGTCCATCCCTAAGTAAGGGCGTCAAGAAACTAATTCTAATCTAGTTCATTTGCAACTAACTTATGCAAAAGATTACGTCAATATGACGGGTGTCCTCCCCCTAGATGATTGCAGTATTTGCAACGGGAAGTCATGAAATTTAAATAAAATATTGCAAGTAATTATGCAACGTATTGTTTTGACACCAAGCTCCCCTAGCTTTAGGATGTCAAATACTTTATGTGTTAATTGAATAACTGCAAAACAAGGGTTAGAAAACAAGTATAATTCAAAATTTCCAGCAAATGTGATAAAGAAAAACATTCGACTTCACGGATCCCACGGTTCCCTCCTAGTAGGGATCCGTCTAGGCATATCTTGAGGATCCGTCTGGTCGATGACTAAAATCAGCAAAGGTGATATAACAAGTAATGTTATCACATAAATGAGATATGAATACATATTCTCAGAAAAATAACAAGTAGCATGTAATTCCATTTAATAAAACAAGAGTTATGATATACATGACTCTAAAAATAAGAAAATAGACAATACATGACTAGGAATTTCTAGGTTATCTAACGCTTGATGCTAGGACACCACTAAAATCTTCTAGCTCAAGTTTTGTTTAGGTTTGATCTCGTCGAAACGTTCAAGGAGATGATAGAACATGAAACGTTGGTCTTCTCGTACTTCATGTATCAAACTTTCAACATGTTGACAATGATAGCAATCTTTGTCATGGCTAGGTAGTGGTGGTGGAGGAAATAAAATGGCTTGATGCGAAGGATCAAGTGAGGCGGCTTGCGGAGCTTCAAACGATGGCGGGATTGGTGGAGGTGCATTTGAGAATGCCTCGACCAAGAATGATGGTGGTGGTAAGGAAATGTCAACTTCCATAAGGTCGCGTGGTTGACTTTGATGATTTCTCATAATCCAAATAGGATTATATGATGGAGACGGCGAAAAGGAAGCCAGAGCAAGTGTTGACTCAACACCTTGATTTTGAATCATTATTCCTCCTAATGAGGAGAATGTTGTCGTGAGCGGATGAGACGGCCTAGGTGGCAAGTCCTCTAAATTGTAGAGGTGAGGTGATGATTGTGGGGATGTAAATGAGATAGCTCTAGGAACCAATGGTGATGGTTTAGTGGAGATGATATTGTTTGGCCTAGGAGGTATGGTGGTGTTTGGCATTGGTAGTTTTGTGGGTACTATCCTTTTAGGAATTGGTTTGATTGGAAGAGGGAGGATCCTATCACTTGTTGGTTTGACCGGAGATGATTCGGTTGAAGAGATTTCGTGTATAACACGGACCCTTTTCGTGGGTGGTTCTTTGGTGGATAAGTTGCTACTTGGGGTTTTCCTCATGATGGGATGATTTCAAGAGGTTGCAAAAGCTGAAAGTTAGGATGAGAGTGATGACAATGGAGGTCCTAACAAGGTGGTTTATAAACCAAGAAATTTGGAAGGTGCATTTAAGCCTTAAGCCACTAAGATTCATTGGAATGTGATGATTAGTATGCACAAGAGTCAACTACAGAGGTTGTGCTGTTCTAGGAACTCATTTAAGATGAGATGGAGTGTTTGAGTAAGGAAGATGAGTTGAAATGATTGTTTTAGCAAGATTTGACCTATATTGTCATCCGTATCCCACGGTTCCTTTCTCAGAGGGATCCGTATAGGTTAATCCTAGGGATCCGCTATCGTGACTATGAAAGAATGGAAATGATGTTTCTAAAATCTAAGACCTATAATATCTTGAGTGTTTCAGTCTTCCTAAGTGTCTTAAATGAAGGGTGCTTAAGTACTTGAAAGTGGTGAGTGATGTAGCTAATGATTGTCTTTTATGGAAGGATTTGGAACTTTCATGAGTACCAATGAGTGTTCAAGGATGACACTAAAGATGAGAGTGTTTAATTGAATCTAAGTGATCCTAGAGATCAGGTGGTGACTTAGGATTGTGTTTTGGAAAATATCCTAATGGTTTTGAGATGGAGAAAAGAATTTGATCAACTTTGATCAATTTTGAGGTGAGGTTGATTAATGATCAATATTGTCATAATCGAAGGATTTCTAACCTAGTTGTGAGGATCAAGTAAAAATGAAATGTGAGTTTTGAGGCGGAAGAGTGATGGATTAAAACAAAGTGATAGATCTATGAATATCTTAGAGTGTGTTCTATGTGAGTTGGAATAAGTAGGAGAGATCAACCTATCTTGATAAAGTCTTAATCTACCTTGAGACACTATGTTTTATCTTAGTGTGAGGTGTTCTAAGGATGTGTTTGACATATAATGCTTGCAATTGCATTTTCTGTTTTGCCGGATCCCACGGTTCCCTAGATGTAGGGATCCGTTTAGTACAACATTTGGGATCCGTCTATATCGCTAGATGTAACCTTTACTAAAGGTATGCAATGATCTTGACAATGCATTATATTCCAAGTTTTGTTTAAAGGAGTTCTAAAACTAGGATATCAAAATGTAAGATGTTTTATATCATGAAAGAGATAGGATTACATTGATAACTAATGAGTAGAGTAGAATTGATCCTATTTGACTATTCTAGGTTCCTTGAGTGTCTTCGCTAGGAGGATCATTATGTGTTTGATGGGTATTGGTGGAATCAAGAATGAAGAAAGTCTTCATGAGAGATATGTTTAGCGGTTCCATCATCTTGTTCACAAGCACGCATAACGGACTTTGAAATTGAGGATGGAAGTGCATAACATTGTGATAGAGGCGTGTCAAGAACATTCCATAAGGGATGAGTTTATCCTTGGAGCCTTGAAGGTTTGCAATTCGCCTTGCGAAGAAGTAGGCGAGATTGTATGGTTGTTGTGTTAGCAAACAAGACAACATGTGAGCACAACAAGCGGGAAGAATATCTCGATTTCCCTAAGACTCCAAACATTTTCACGTAGAATGAGAGCAAGAGGCTTGTACTCTTCTCGGATATCCCGTGTATGGATAATGTTTGGATTGGAGTAATATGGTCGAGGTTTGCATATAATGCGCGTTAAATCTTCCGGAGAGGGTATGTGTGAACAATATGGACTATTTTCTTCACGAAAGTTGAAGAGAGAATCAAGAGACCAATCTTCGGTGAAGGCACATTGTCCATGGTTTGGAATTCGGAGGATGTGAGCAAGATGCCCAAGGCTTAAAGTGAATTTTGGTTTTGATATAAAACCAAAGAGATAGAGAGCGATCCTCGTTACGAACGAGTTCCACTTGACGGAAGAATTCCATTATGAACCTTGGACATATCTTCTCGTTGATTTCAAGAAGACATTCTAGTCCTATGGCTCGGAAGGAGGTATTGATACCTTCTTGAATTGTAGAGAGGTGTCTACAACACGTCCTTCATGGAAGTGACGGTTTCGAGATTATTGAACCCACGGACATGATTGCGGTGTGTTGGGCTCAAGGGAGATGTTCGGGTGTAGACGCTAGTGAGTGAAAAATCAAACTCAATTCATGCGTCATAGTTGAACCTATAGAGGTGAAGGGTTAATAGGAGGTGATGTTTATGATCAACCTATAAAATCTAACATTTTACTAGATTTTATTAACAATGGTATTTAACACTTAACTAACTCATGGTTTTGAAATTCTATTGGATTATTACTTTTAGAAAGATAGTGGTTTTTAATCTTGCAAAATTGTTTTCGATGGGGACGGATCCCACGGTTCCTTTACAAAGGGATCCGCTAGTATATCTTCGGGATCCGTGGATGCGTAGTAATGAAATAGATTTGATAAAACATAGGTTTTACGGTTTTATACCACGAAATATGTTTTATCCTACATTTTCTTTTAGCATGCATACGTGACTTCTAATGTATCACAAAGGAATATAACACATATAAGACAAAGGAAATGATAAACACATTATGATAAGAATAATATAGATAAGCTAGATTATTAATAATATTGCATTTCAATACTTAGGATGATACAAAGGATTGGGTATATAACCCCAATATAGATCAACAAGACAAAGTAAATGTCTCCGTATGTGAACTTCATCATAGGGAACACAAGTGTGATGAGTGTTAGGGCGATGAGCACGAGTGCGATGTAAACCATGTTGATGACGGATCTTCTTGGTTTCGGATGAAATGAGGAGGAAGATGAAGTTTTTAAATGAGAGGGGATTTTTGAAATTGGAAAATTTGAAAAAATGAAGGTTTGATTTAGAAGGGTCGACGGTGGGAGTATAAATAGGGGAATTTTTGAAATACGTGTTTTGTTTTATTATTGGATTTAAGAAGAAATAAAACATAAGTTATATATACGAGAAATATAACACGTATGTGAGAAAAAGGCTTCCTAATGAAGCTACATGTAAATCATGTGTGAACACAAAAATCTACTCAAATAAATTCCTAACAAATAATACTTATTTACTAAACTAATATCATTTAGATATAAGTGGAAAGTCATACCTCGAGTGCACTTAGGAATGTCTTTACAAATGACAAATGTCACTTAGACAATTCCCGCTCCTTTGCGTTTAAGATACCTTCTTAAGGAAGGTATTCTTGTTACCAAGCGTCTCCTAAAGCTTGGTGGGTATGAGCTTTGACTAATCAATATCACAAAGAAGATTAGTGCAATTAAATGAAAAGATATATAAAAAAAATGTTGTTATCAACTCAACATCCAAACATATAGTTTTTGAAAAACATGGTGTTTGTTTTATGAAAACCTTCTTTGTAGTTTTCAATTAACTATGGATCGTATCAAGTTTTTAAAGTACAATATACTTCAAGAAACTTGGTAACGAAGCTCTGATGCCAATTGTGGAAAACTAGAAGGGGGGTTGAATAGTTTTACCTATTAAAACTTCCTTTTAAACTATTAAATCGACTTATGTCAATCTATTTGGTTGTGTGTGTTGGATGTTGATAAACAAGCATATAAAGATATGTAATGAAAAGATAAGAGTAAGAAGCACAAAACCACAACGCGAGTATTTATAGTGGTTCGGCTACAAGGACACCTTCCTTGCCCTACTCCACTCCCCGAGTCACCTACTCGAGAGTTCGTAAACACTACACCAACTCCTTATGGCGGAGAAGCCTTCACAACGTCGCTTAACCTTTTTCCGGTACAAAGCTAAATACCGAGTTCTTTCACACCAAGGCGAACTACACCTAACACAACGTCGCCTACCCTTTATACGGTGCTAGGCTAACCACCGAGTTCTTTCACACCTTAGGAGAACTAATCCTTCACAACGTCGCCTACCCTTTATTAGGTACTAGGCTAAGCACCTAGTTCCATTGCAATGGAGGAACTACTACCACACTACACCAACGACTAATCCCAAAGGAGATCTACTCCTTTACAACATCATCAAGGACATCAATATCCTTGGATCTAATACTAGTCTATCTAGTACATCGAAACACACCATATCGAATGTACATCTAAGGCACCTTTCACTAATGCCTTTGATTAGATCTACAAGACACCTTTCACTAATGTCTTGTGTCTTCACTTCTAAGCACCTTTCACTAATGCTTCTTGTCTTGACTTCTAAGCACCTACCACAAGTGCTTATCCTATGAGCGATAGATACCCTTCACTAATATCTTCGTCTTGATACTTGAGACATCTTTCACTAATGTCTTTAACACTACGCTTCTTTGAAGAAAGAAAGAGATCATCAACAAGAGGACTTCAATAGTCTTGATGATGAGGAAGCTTGGCAACTCATGGACTTGAGCTTGCTCGACTTCAAAGGTGGTGATCTTCCCTTTAAGAGGAACCTAAAAGATCACACAAAAACAAAACTACAAACATAGATCTCTTGGATCTAAGGTTAGTGAGATTTAACTCATGGGAGAAAGTATGTTAGAGAGGGGTGAGATATAATGAAGAAATGGCTCACTGTTTATAGAGGAAAAACTCTCTGTTTCCCGGATCCCACGGATCCCTTCCACTTGGGATCCGCTAGCACAAAGCTAGGGATCCGTGGTCCGCTCCTCTTTGCCCATGGGTATTTTTGGTTATGGGTCATGGGTCATGGGTTATGGGTTGATCCATGGTTTTCTTTCTAGATACAATGTACCTTTAGGATACATTGAACTTGGTTAAGTGGTATATATAAAACCATGGGTTATGGGTCAAAACCATTTGCTAGTTTTTATCTATTTAGTATATACTTGTTTTACCCATTTTTACCCATTTTAGTATACTTAGCTTAAGTATGTGTTAACTCAATATGTAAACACTAGTTGTTGTACATATATATCTAAATCATAGAAACACATATACTTGTTAAGCCAATATGTAAACACTAGTTGTTGTACATATATATAACTAGATCATAAAATCACTTATACTTGTTTTAGTGTTTTATGTGAATATGTTAGAAAACTATTAGTTCAAACCATTTACGTATTTTATTTGTTTCGTTAATATGATTTTACTTTTATTATCGACAAAACATTAGAAGATCGTAAAATATAAATAAACGTTTTTACGGCTTATTTGTATTAACAGTTTGTTTAGTACATATCAGTTTAGAGTATTGATATAGAGTTGGGGAGTGACATGTGAGGGTTTATTGTTGATTCTAGATGTAGGATTTTGTGATTGGATTTGGATTATGTAGTGTTGATGTCTATATTTTGCTCGTGCTTTTTCCATTTGAGTATAGACATGGACTGATGATGCACGATTGAAACTAAGGTCTATTGACATGGTAAAATGGTATTTTGGTCGTGGTCTTTGCTTATGCGTAAAGGTTCTTTTTAGTTTACGGATAAGGTTCTTTGCTTAAGTGTAAAGATGTCACTTACTCGTAACATTTTCTTAGGCGTAAAGCTTTTTATTCTTTAAACTTTATGCGTAAGGTCTTATCCGTAATCATCTTATGTGTAAACTAAGTAGTTACGCGTAACCGTTTCTTATTCGTAAAGAGTTTCTTACTCATAAGGTAGTTTTATTCGACACTATCCTTACTCTTAAGGTTTTCTAATGCGTAAGAACCTTAAGAATTACTTTCCAAGTAATTCGTAAATAGAAGTGCAGACTTGCTCGTAAAAAAATAACCTTAGGCCTAAAGATACCCCTTAGGCGTAAAAAAAGGGTTTTAACCCTTTGACTTTTTGCTCTGGCGATTTTTCCAACCAGTTTCCGTCCATCTTCATAGAAACCCAGAAAAATAGCATAAAAATTCTTCATTGTGACCCATTAAGACCACGGATATGACCAGATGACCATTACACTTCACGGTTTGGTACAAAAATCACAAGAAAGATGGGATACAAGACTGTTTGGACAAAAACTTGACACAAAAAAGATGTATAATCTTGAATGGACCATGAATTTTTGACCAAAAAAAGGATACAAAACTTGTTTAAAACTGTTAACCATAGTAATAGGAAAAAATTTTCCGACAAAAAAAATGGTTAAAAACAGCCTAAACATCAACACGAAACAAACATAAATCAATAAAGATAACAACCTGGCTCGATGCCAATTGTAGGACCGTAAATACATATCATTTATGTGGTTTTGAGAGGTCTAGGTTGGTGGAAGAAGATGAAGAGATTCATCTTTATAGAGAGAGAAAATAGAGAGAGGGAGGAGAAACAAAAGATAAGTTTTATTGATAAGAACAACAATACAAACCTAATGCTTAACCACACCCCTCATGGAGAGTCATGAGGGGTATTTATAGGCTCAACCAACTATTACTTTGCCCCGTTTACATAAGTAGTCCCTACGGTGCAACTTACTAAGCATCTAGTCCAATTCACGTAAGTGACGTTATCTTTATAGAAGAGCGAGGCTAACAAAATGAAGAAATGGCTCTCTATTTATAGGCAATTTCTTGCTACTGTTGCACGGATCCCACGGATCCCTTGCCTTAGGGATCCATCTAGTGTAAACGGAGGGATCCGTGAGACGCTCTTGTTTGCCCATGGGTTTTGGGTTATGGGTCATGGGTCCTAGACTTTGGACCATGGGTATCTAAGTAGATACAATATATCTAAAAGATTCAATGCATCTAGACAATGGGTTATGGGTTAACTCCATGGGTTATGGATATGCTCCATGGGTATGGGTCATGGGTTGTGATTTTTACCCATCCTAATAAACTATTACAATACTAGCCGGTACCCGCGCACAGCGGCGGCGATAAGTATAGTTATATGTGTTTGCTTACCCGTTTATTGAATTCGTTTCACAACACTTCGAATGTATATGTGTTAGTTGAAAGTGTTTGTTTGGGTTACCTGTAACTTTCCCGTAGCTTTCTCGCGACATCATTATTCCCGCATATAGAAATACCCTCGCAATCTCTTACGCGTCAAACACTACCCCAAAAGTATATGATTTTGACGAATCAAGATTATATTGATTGAAATAAATGAAATAAAGGTTAAAGTTGTAAAATTTGAATTAAATTAAAATAAACCCATTAAAAATATAAAACAAAAACTCATAAAAATATATCAAAGTGGATGTTGAATTAAAGAGCATAAAATTTTAGAAAATATGGTGAAATTAGATTATAAAAAAATAAGTAGATAAAAAGATATTTTAATTTAAAAATAAAGATGAATTTTTAGTTGAGAAATGACACATGTCATTTTATAATTGGAGCTCTTTATCTTAATTTTTAGTGGTTAGGAGTTAGGTTTGGAGTTTATTAGAAGTTATGTTTGGAGTTTGTTAAGAAGTGACACATGTCATCTCATGATTGGAGCTCCTTATCTTAATTTTTGGTTAGAAAAAACTATTTCCATAATAAGCAAGTAAAAAAGTCTGAATATTTAAGCCTTCTAATTTTAGAAGGCCTAAATGCATTATAAAGTAGTATAGATAAATGAATTATTACAACAATTTATATTAAATGACTATATATGTAGATGCTTTACAAAAATAACATGTATCCTTATAATTTTACTTATGATAACATTATATTTGTTATCAACCAAACACAAAGAGATCGCTAAATATTAATAAACGTTTTTACGGTTTATTTGTATTAACAAACACAACAATTCCAACGTTTATATCAATATTAGTGTTTACATATATCCTGTTTTCTACTCACATATATATTGTATTTTAGTCTCTCAAATCATTCGAATACTATGGTGAATTACAAGCAAGTGATGCAAAGAAATTGGCTCGAGTTTCGACCTATGAAAAGTTACCAACATTAGTATCAGAGCCTCGGTTCTGAAGCCTGGAACAAGTCAATTCAGAAGCATGGTCAAGTTACTCTAAACAAGAAGTTTTTGTAACAGGAAAACCCCTCAAACTTGCCACGATGGGGCAAACAAAAGAAACACTTATCTCTTGAGGGAAAGAAGTTACTAAGAGATAAAGTAGAGGAAGTTGTGTCCTACAACTCCTCAAAAACCCAACCGCCCTGCAAAAAATTAGGAGAAGGCGCCAATTTATCCAAAAAAGAAAAGAGGGCACGTTGTTTTATTTGTAAAACTCGTGGTCACGTATACTGGAAGTGTACAAACAAGAAGATCAAAAACATCAATCAGGAACCGATAAAGATGAGGTCTACAACATCACAAGTGCATGAAAAACACAATTATGGGACGGACAAAGTGCATGTTACCACGGATTACATGGTTGAGGGTTCGGACCAAGGAAATTCGAATGATATTTGGTTTGCTAGTGGCGCCTATAAGAAGCACATGAGTCCCACAAGGACTTTATTTAGTCGAATGATTAGCAGATTCAAGATGGAGGGCAAGGAAGAAAAAGAAAAGAAATTCATCTTTTCTTACGGTGTTGGTGAGGCTATTGTAGAAACTAAGGAAGGAGGTTTAGTGATACCAAATGTGCTCTACACATCGGAGATCACATTAAACGTTTTGAGCATCGATCAATTAGAAGATCAAGGCTTTATTTTGACATATGAAAACGGCACATGCGGTTTGAAGTGCATGTTTGACAATGGAGAAAGACCATTGGAAGTGCAGGATGAAGGCACGATGGCAAAGAATGAAGGAACCATGGTCGAAAGTCACAACAGATTCCTGGAGGGATATTATCAGTCGATTGATCCAAGTGATGAATGCTCGTTAATCAAAGGCATGGAAGTCCTAAAGATGGATAATGAAGTCGGTCAAGATTATATTGACGAAGAGTATCTAAGTTTAAATGGGACACTATACCACATGAAGGTAAACACCTTTCCTAGATTTTTGTCATTTTTAAACTTGATTAAGACTGACAAATTAGTCTTTAGAAACTGGGAAGTATTGGGAAAGAAGTTTTTGGAATTGTTAGAATGGTTATACCTAGGTTATTTAGGACAAGATGTGTTAGGAGAATTACCACCGGTTATTGGGGTAATAAAGGTAGACTTGTTGGGATTGTATAAGTTTGTGGATGATTTGGGTGGTTATATGAACATTTCGTTCAACAACAAATGGAGCGATGTTGCTAAGTTATTGGGATTGGCACAAGAGGATGAGCAAGAGGTCAAGGAATGCTATAGGGAATATATAGCATTGGTAAAAATTTACTATAAGGAAGCACAAAGATCCAAGCAGGAAAAGTCAAGGAAAGAAATGGTTGGGAAAAAGGAACCATTAGGTTTTGTAAGGATGAGTGTTGAAGTAGAGGGTGCACATGAAGAATCTCCAAGGAAGAGATGCAAGATTGCTGAAGGTGATGTCAAGATAGATAGCAACATGGAGGATGCAACAAGTGAAGAAAAGAAAGAAAGCACATCGAACAGTGGTGATTTCATTGTCATCACGTGAAGATCAAGAACCAAGGAAGCAAGGCAACTTTAACATTCAAGAATTAGGAGGGAGATGTAGCCTTTTAATGTCTTGTAATGTTAAAAGACAAAGTTTATTTATGTTTTATTCGTATGGGTCATTAGAGGAATTTGTAAAGGGTTGGGTCATGGCTTAATCCAAACAGCCTCTTAGTAATTTGTTAAAGTTTTTGTTATGACAGTTATTAGCAGTTAAGAAAACGGTTATGTGGGAATCGACACAATGGTTGACTTCCTAAACTTGTGTCAATTCACAACATATAAATAGGTAGATCGAGTCATATGTGAACACAACAATTCCAACGTTTATATCAATATTAGTGTTTACATATATCCTGTTTTCTACTCGCATATATATTGCATTTTAGCCTCTCAAATCATTTGAATACTATGGTGAATTACAAGCAAGTGATGCAAAGAAATTGCCTCGAGTTTCGACCTGTGAAAAGTTACCAACAGAAACCCTGTGCAGATTGTTGTAGTGATATAAGAATTGGTGGTCTGATAGTCTTTCAAAATCGCAATGACAGTCCCCGTTAGTTAAGTCAAAAGTCGTTAAAGCAACATTTTATCCAGTGTTGTAAAATATGTTGCATGCATGGGTCGTGCATGTTTAAGTTTTGGTGATAAACAAATTGTTGGGATTTTAGAACAAGTTAGCCAATTAACCTCTACGAGTACGCATCGGATAATGATCTAGTAATCGCAATTAGGTTAAACACGTAATTAATAAACAATTAATTAATAAAAGGGATAAAAGAAAACCTAACCTTGCTTGGCGATTGATCTTTAATAACGAACAAGATAACCAAACGAAACCCCAAGTATCTAAATTAGATACCTCAATGAGTATCGCACACAAACCCGATAACGTATACGTTCGATATATGGCTAGTCGAGAACATAATATAAAACCTCAGTCAACAATTTGACCACCAATACTTGAATAAACCAAATCAGAAAAACCACTCAAGACTACTCTTGTCTTCCAATTCGAGAACCAAAACAGAAAGTTGTTGTTTCTTTTACTTACCCGATATCGGACATAACGTCCAATATATATTTTCTTTCCGAGAAAATGCACGACCAAAAAACCTAAGAATCACCTTGCTACCATACGAGTTCTACCAGGAACTTGTAACAAAAGAAACCTCCAATCTATTTTACACCTAATACACTTGAATCATTGCAAGTTTAGGAGCAAGTAAAAGCAAACAAAAGCTTAATCAATTTACTAAGAAATTGACTAGGAATCGGCGGTGTCACACCCCAAATTACATTTTGCGTGAATGGAATTCTCGGGATTGATTGTCATAGCATCAAAGTTATAGTTATATTGAACGACTTAAAGTGTCGTTTGGAAAACACATCGTTTAATTTATTAAAACAATCAGAGTTTACAAAGTATAGGTCCCAAATGAAAATCAACTTGTGTGGAAATAAGTTTGTTACAAGCCAAACGATGTTTTAAAGTTTATAAAACCCAAGTGAGACGCGTCGTCTCCGCGACTCTATGATATGTCCATATGCATGCCATGAAGTGTATGCCTTAGATACCTGAGATAAAACATGCTAAAAAGTGTCAACACAAAGGTTGAGTGAGTTCATAGAGTTTGTGTTGAAATGTAAAGCCTTTCACAATTGTTTATGCAGCAAAGGCATTGTAAATCCACTCAGTTCCAAGTTCCGCCCATACAAAACTTGCAACCTGTGTGTTTACAACCCATTGCCAAAATATGGAATTGTCAATCTTGTTTGTAAGTAGGACATATGTGCATACGATATATACATGTACTTAAAGCAAAGAATCACGACCAACCGAACCTCTTGACAAGTCTAAATTGTTTGTTATGTTTCATTGAATAATGATTATATTCACCCTGTGTCACGTCATCAAGGACCCAAGGGTGGGGCGTCACCGATAGTACTATCAATACCTCTCCGCCGGCTCCGCAGAGTTAACCAGATTGCTAAAGTATGTATGTTGAGGCATAATTGAAAACAAGTTTAGCACATTAAGGCACATATCGCAATAAACCACACATAATGTCCAAAGAGTATAAAGTATAGTGTAACACAATTGTATAAATGGTTTGAGTATTCGCAAGAGTAAAACAAGTATTTAAGCATGTATCTCCCCAAAGAGTTTGTAAGAATTTAAACGAGTAAGCGGGTATGAACTCACGGTAATCCTTAAAAGTTTAGAGTATTTATGAAAGTAAATGAAAGCAGTTGAGCATGTATCTCCCCCAAAAGTAATTCAAAACGTATAAAAGTAGAATATTTGTGATAGTAAATGCAAGTAGTTGAGCATGTATCTCCCCCAAATAGTTTATAAAACAAATAAGTAATAGAAAGTGGGGCTATGAAAACTCACCTGGTGCAATAGTTATGATGACAAAGTGGATGCACAGAAATGAGACGCAACTCTCTAACCGCGACCTATTATGAATGATATGCTCTACTATAAGTCATGAAACAATGTCGTGCATGCAAACTCATATGATATCCATACCACTTGTACGTTTTGGAAAAAATGTTTATCGTCAAATATATGTTTATGACATCCCGTCGTATTAAAAATACTCTACAAGTAGTTATGTTGAAACAACCTCCTACGATAGTCGCAAAATGGTGCACATCGAGTGTTAGGAAACAAGCTCAACGGTTTTGGGAAGCTTGTATCATTAACTCAAAGTTTTAGCATTTAAGTTTACATCCTAGAGGTCTCGATCATGGAGATAAATATAGGTTTAGTATGGTACTTGTATCCAAAATATTGTTTAAGGGTGATTTCCGGCAAAGTTTGAGTGACTATATTTTATTCGTTACAACTCCGCTTGACAAACGGTTGGACATTTTGAAAAATATGCTTGGCGAACTTACTTTTACTAGAAGACATCACTTTATAAAAGTCCTACATCATTGTTAAAACGACCTTCAACATGGTAACTAGTTTTGCCGTAATATTTGCCTATTAGAAATAATATTGTTTTTCTTATATAATAAGGTTACGGCAACTTTGTGGCGTGTATAATTTAATCGTTACAAATCCGTTATCACGTTTTATATGTCCTTAGCTTCGTATCAAAGTATACTAATATATTTTTGATAAGTCGATATAATTTATAACACCTAAGTTTCATTTTGACTCGTACAAAATAAACAATACATCTTTGAAATTTCGAGAAAATTATAGTTTTCGTCGCCAACTTGAAAAATTCATAACTTCTTTGTTATAACTCCATTTTAATCCGTTCAAGCGGCCACGTTTTCGTTTTAAAGTGTATTTTCTAAATATCTAGTCCAAAAATTTTTACCTACTGTCGGATTTTCCAGATTTTTAAAATAAGGACAGACCCTTTTGCAAACTTTTCGAAATGAGTTTTTCTCGCGCCAAACCTATTCTAACACATTCAAAACAACTTCGAAGCTATTCTAATCCTACCATACACCTTATTAGGGTGTCATGGGTTCCTAGACATCACCAAAAATAATATATAACAAGGACTAATTATAGGATGACTTATATATACATAACTCTTAAAATCAATGAAAAAGTGGTATAAACCTCACGAGACTTGCATGTTTTCTCAATAATGATGAAATGAATATGAAATGAATATGAAATATGATCATGAAAATGAAAAGCTTACAAGTAACTTGATGAGGTTATTAGAACAAAGGGTTTTTCCTAATCACCTAAGGTTTATATTACAAAACCTTAACAAGAGTGATACTAGTGTATGTATAACTTGATAAAAAATATTTGGTGATCACTTCCTTGGTCCTTATGGTGGCGGTCACTTGAAGAGAGAGAAAGAGACACTTTGATCTTATCACACCTTTGTATTTCTAGTTGTATGTGTAATAGTTGAGTATAATATGATTATAAGTTATTAGAAGTAGATATTTAGCAAAGTAGAAGTGTGAGTCATATGTGTATGTCGACACATGCATAAAAAAAGACTAGATGCATTTGATAACCATTAAGTGTATTAATGTAGAGTAAATGTGTAATTAAGTAAGGGTAATTAATAACTTGTGTAAATATTTGAGCTTGTAGGGTAGCGTTAACTAAAAATAAATTTTAACGGAACAAAATAATATATATAGATGTCATAAAAATTATAAAAATACATTTCTTGCAAAATTTGAGTGAAATAATAATTATCGTGTAGTGTTTAAGAAAACCGTCGTAATTATATAAATATAACAATTTATATACAAAATAAATTTAAAACACTGGGTAAACTCATAATATTATTTTTATAATCTTAATATGAGTATTAAAATATATCGGGGAAATTTTTGGAAGTGTCGGATCAAATGTTCAAATAATGTTTACGCGATAGCGTTTATTTAATAAGAAATTATGCGTTTAATGTGAAATGCAAAACCATGCTTGAACTAATATGAAATGATGAATATGGAGTTTGAGAAATGACCAGAAATTGAGAATTGTGACATTCTTCCCATGTCAGAGGAATCACGTCCTCGTGATTCAATCGATGATACTATGGTCCGAACCTCAACAAGGGTTCTAAAAGTTTATGATCATGTATGGTCTAAATGATTATGTCAATGCTCATATATATATCGTGACTATATCCCATTCTAAAGATATGCTCCCTTATGATTAGGCTCGATGTGGCAGGCTTTCCCATTCTCGAGCAAAATTTTCAAAAGACTTTTAGGTAACCGATTTTTACTTAATCCCACAACTCATCAAACAAGAACCGTCATACGATTAGGCTAAATAATCGGTTTAGGTAACAACTTGTTTCTAGCTTGATCTTTGCAACTCATCAAACAAGAACTGCCGCTCGGATCAAACCTGAAACAAGTGGTTTGAAGAAAATCTTTTGAAAATTTGGCTCGACACGGAATTGCTTACTCATATGAGACTACTACTCCCTTCATTGCATGATTCTTCCGAATTAGACATAGGTGATCGGGCTATGTATAATTTAGAGTAACTATGCAATGCTTGGACTAATCGACTCATATGATGTTTGGTGTTGAGTCATAAGTCCGCATGTATAAAGAATATGCACTTATAATGATATGATGAGATGCTATGATGATGTAGTTATAGTCTAGGGTAAATGATGCAACCTAGTTCTCTATAACCGATGCTCGATACCAATCATCACACCCCAAATTACTGTTTTGCGTGGAATGGAATTCACGGGATTGTTGTCATAGCATCAAAGTTATAGTTATATTGAACGACCTAAAGTGTCGTTTGGAAAACACATCGTTTAATTTATTAAAACAATCGAGTTTACAAAGTATAGGTCCCAAATGAAAATCAACTTGTGCGGAAATAAGTTTGTTACAAGCCAAACGATGTTTTAAAGTTTATAAAACCCAAGTGAGACGCGTCGTCTCGCGACTCTATGATATGTCCATATGCATGCCATGAAGTGTATTCCTTAGATACCGAGATAAAACATGCTAAAAGTGTCAACACAAAGGTTGAGTGAGTTCATAGAGTTTGTGTTGAAATGTAAAGCCTTTCACAATTGTTTATGCGGCAAAGGCATTGTAAATCCACTCGGCCCAAGTTCCGCCCATACAAAACTTGCAACTGTGTGTTTACAACCCATTGCCAAAATATGGAATTGTCAATCTTGTTTGTAAGTAGGACATATGTGCATACGATATATACATGTACTTAAAGCAAAGAATCACGACCAACTGAACCTCTTGACAAGTCTAAATTGTTTGTTATGTTTCATTGAATAACAGATTATATTCACCCTGTGTCACGTCATCAAGGACCCAGGGTGGGGCGTCACCGATAGTACTATCAATACCTCTCCATGGCCCCGCAGGAGTTAACTAGTTGCTAAAGTATGTATGTTGAGGCATAATTGAAAACAAGTTTAGCACATTAAGGCACATATCGCAATAAACCACACATAATGTCCAAAGAGTATAAGAAGTATAGTGTAACACAATTGTATAAATGGTTTGAGTATTCGCAAGAGTAAAAACAAGTATTTAAGCATGTATCTCCCCCAAAGAGTTTGTAAGAATTTAAACGAGTAAAAGCGGGGTATGAACTCACGGTAATCCTTAAAAGTTTAGAGTATTTATGAAAGTAAATGAAAGCAGTTGAGCATGTATCTCCCCCAAAAGTAATTCAAAACGTATAAAAGTAGAATATTTGTGATAGTAAATGCAAGTAGTTGAGCATGTATCTCCCCCAAATAGTTTATAAAACAAATAAGTAATAGAAAGTGGGGCTATGAAAACTCACCTGGTTCAATAGTTATGATGACAAAGTGGATGCACAGAAATGAGACGCAACTCTCTAACCGCGACCTATTATGAATGATATGCTCTAATATAAGTCATGAAACAATGTCGTGCATGCAAACTCATATGATATCCATACCACTTGTACGTTTTGGAAATAATGTTTATCGTCAAATATATGTTTATGACATCCCGTCGTATTAAAAATACTCTACAAGTAGTTATGTTGAAACAACCTCCTACGATAGTCGCAAAATGGTGCACATCGAGTGTTAGGAAACAAGCTCAACGGTTTTGGGAAGCTTGTATCATTAACTCAAAGTTTTAGCATTTAAGTTTACATCCTAGAGGTCTCGATCATGGAGATAAATATAGGTTTAGTATGGTACTTGTATCCAAAATATTGTTTAAGGGTGATTTCCGGCAAAGTTTGAGTGACTATATTTTATTCGTTACAACTCCGCTTGACAAACGGTTGGACATTTTGGAAAATATGCTTGGCGAACTTACTTTTACTAGAAGACATCACTTTATAAAAAGTCCTACATCATTGTTAAAAATGACCTTCAACATGGTAACTAGTTTTGCCGTAATATTTGCCTATTAGAAATAATATTGTTTTTCTTATATAATAAGGTTACGGCAACTTTGTGAAAACGTGTATAATTTAATCGTTACAAATCCGTTATCTACGTTTTATATGTCCTTAGCTTCGTATCAAAGTATACTAATATATTTTTGACAAGTCGACATAATTTATAACACCTAAGTTTCATTTTTGACTCGTACAAAATAAACAATACATGCTGAAATTTCCAGAAAATTATAGTTTTCGTTATAACTCCGTTTTAATCCGTTCAAGCGGCCACGTTTTCCTTTTAAAGTGTATTTTCTAAATATCTAGTCCAAAAATTTTTACCTACTGTCGGATTTTCCAGATTTTTAAAATAAGGACAGACCCTTTTGCAAACTTTTCGAAATGAGTTTTTCTCGCGCCAAACCTATTCTAACCCATTCAAAACAACTCCGAAGCTATTCTAATCCTACCATACACCTTATTAGGGTGTCATGGGTTCCTAGACATCACCAAAAATAATATATAACAAGGAGTAATTATAGGATGACTTATATATACATAACTCTTAAAATCAATGAAAAAGTGGTATAAACCTCACGAGACTTGCATGTTTTCTCAATAATGATGAAATGAATATGAAATGAATATGAAATATGATCATGAAAATGAAAAGCTTACAAGTAACTTGATGAGGTTATTAGAACAAAGGGTTTTCCTAATCACCCAAGGTTTATATTACAAAACCTTAACAAGAGTGATACTAGTGTATGTATAACTTGATAAAAAAATATTTGGTGATCACTTCCTTGGTCCTTATGGTGGCGGTCACTTGAAGAGAGAGAAGAGAGACACTTTGATCTTATCACACCTTTGTATTTCTAGTTGTATGTGTAATAGTTGAGTATAATATGATTATAAGTTATTAGAAGTAGATATTTAGCAAAGTAGAAGTGTGAGTCATATGTGTATGTCGACACATGCATAAAAAAAGACTAGATGCATTTGATAACCATTAAGTGTATTAATGTAGAGTAAATGTGTAATTAAGTAAGGGTAATTAATAACTTGTGTAAATATTTGAGCTTGTAGGGTAGCGTTAACTAAAAATAAATTTTAACGGAACAAAATAATATATATAGATGTCATAAAATTATAAAAATACATTTCTTGCAAAATTTGAGTGAAATAATAATTATCGTGTAGTGTTTAAGAAAACCGTCGTAATTATATAAATATAACAATTTATATACAAAATAAATTTAAAACACCGGATAAACTCATAATATTTTTTTTATAATCTTAATATGAGTATTAAAATATATCGGGGAAATTTTTGGAAGTGTCGGATCAAATGTTCAAATAATGTTTACGCGATAGCGTTTATTTAATAAGAAATTATGCGTTTAATGTGAAATGCAAAACCATGCGTGAACTAATATGAAATGATGAATATGGAGTTTGAGAAATGACCGAAAATTGAGAATTGTGACAGCAGGAAGAAACATGGATCGATAGGAGTGGTATTAAGGTATATATCTGTCGTGTAATGCATGAGATATATGTTTGCTTATATAGTAAACTAAACCAACTTTGAGCTTGGATCTTTGACTTGGTCAACAAGCAAACAAGCCCAAGCAATTCAACATGCCTGATTCGTTTGGAAGCTACAAAGCCCATGGCAGATTTACCAAACCAAACTGACCCACTTGAGACTTAAACAAGCCATGGGTCATCCAAAACAATTCAGGTCAAGCAACATGCATTAACGGTCATATTATTCTAGTATTTATATATGTTCGACACGTACACTCGTGTTTATCGTGTGTGCCCCCATCGGCTCACACACTCTTAGCGTTTTGTCGTGTTTACAACTTCCACAAACCAACAGCTCCCACTTGGGAGTTGGTGTGTCGAATGGCACACAAAACTAACGACGAAACGCCTAGCAAACGCTCTCACTCGCTTTTTAACTAAAAGTGTCTGAGAGAATAGTTTCGTAAAAGTTTCTCAGTAGCATGGTCATTCAATGTCTTCCTCTAATCATCCTTTGTTATAGATACCGTTAAACCATGGATTATGGATCTTAAATCATTCCATATAGTTTAACCATTTAGAATCTCGTTATAGATTTTAATTCAGATATACCAAATGTAATCAAGAATCATCTTGCATTACCCTTTGGGTCCGCCGATAGTTATCCGATTAAACTGGAGAGGCACCATGGTATCTTTCTGCACATATCAAGTGGAGTAACAAATCCTTTATTGACTACAAGTGTTGTGGATGCTGCTTCACATCACTCCGAAATATAGTCTTTATAACTACCTTATTCAGATAGCGTTTTGCGTATACTTACAAAAAATGATATCCACGCATAACAGAACTTGCTTGCATCTCAAGTCTAAGGACAATTTTAACAAACCATTTTCAATATTTTACTTATGACAAAGATCCAAAAGTAAATGTTTGAAAATTGGGGAATCCAATATGCATCTCTAGTGAATACATATGAGTTTGGCGGGAACAATCCACATTCTCGTTAGAATATAACCAACACTCACATTTGCCTTACATAACAATATTCTCATATTGTTAACCGACAATGGACATATTTAGAACAATTAAATCATTCAAGGATTAAACATGCAAACATAGGATAACGATTATTATATGAATGAATAACAAATACCAAGTATCTTTATTCATCATAAAGTAAAAATTGTCTTTCAATCCCAATTATCCAAATACTAAAACAGATATGCATGAGACTAATTTAGTAAGTTGAAGCCTAATGTTTCCAACATTCTCAACCTTTCTTTTAAAAGAAAAAATAAATAGTCATCTGAGTAAACTTTCCGAATACTTGTTTCAAATTGCACATATAGTGAGGGATTTGAAATATAAAATGGGTGTCTTATCTCATATGCTCATACTATTGCAAGAATCATAATATGGAGATGTCGCCCTGCCTTGCATGAGGTACTAGAAGTCAACGACATACTAACAGTCATCTTTACAGTTTCTAAAAGTGTAAAGTATTCTCATTCCTTAATGTGTAATGCAACAATGCTCTATGTTGAGCACAACTAGTTAGAAGATTTATCATAAAAGATGAAATCCTACTACAACTAGTATTAATAATCATCTAGCATCATTTGTAATTATACAACATTATGCTTTATAATTCGTAAACATCTATATTAACAATAATCTAAAAACCTCTCAATTAGATATTATTGTTGTCAGCTCATTTTGTTCTTGTACAAAAGCAACAACTAGTCTTATACACAATATAATATATACATGATAAATACTTAGTTAAAACAACATAAGGTTTCCATTCATGTAAATTATTCCAAGTGAAATATATCATTTTAAGACTTGCTCAAATGATATATTGCATTTGTGTCAGACTTATTTTCCGCATTTGTTTATTCCATATAAACATTTATTCCAAGGTTGTTTATTTTAATCCCTAAATTCCAAGTGAAGTTTTATTCCAAGCTTAAGGATCAATATCTAGCTTAAATAGAATGATATCTTCAACATGTAAATTTTAAGGGAAAACTCAATGCTCCCACTCAATGTCAGATGTACTCAAGAGTTATCTTAATTCAATTAGAATCATATTGTAATTAAATTCAAGATCTCAGCTCTTAGATACATGATCCAATCCAAAACATGGATTGCTCAAAGTTTGTATACTACATAAAGATAATATAAATTCATAACCCTTTTGATTACACACCGTCCTCGCAAAAGGTAATCATAAAGAAAAAGTTATAAAATCTTAATTGTCATATTCTTCATACAAGGAACATTTATGACAATTCAATATCTTTATATAATTAATGCGTGTATATATAAGAAAATTTAATCACAGTTAATTGCTTAAGTATGATTAAAAACTTCTTATAAAATGCCATGCATTAATATGTATACAATTTTGTCCTTGAGTCTTTCTTCAAAAGAAACTCATTCCAACCTCATAGGTTAACTGTTAGGCGAAATAAAAATCAATCACAAAACTTGATTTGCCTTTTAAGGACTGAATCTTGTCATTCACAGTTCTAAAATATTTATCAGATTCAAGATGTGATAATGTATTTTAGTAGTTAGCTGATTTACAATAATCTCCTAACTTATATCCCTCAGCATTGATACAAAATATCACTCAAGTGATGAGGCATCCTTATGGATTTATGAATGAGAGTAATCATTATACTTGATTAACATTTTCATGTTTAACCTTAGTATGACATTAAAAGTGGATTTTAGAAGGTTAAGTAATCCGTTTAGTTGGTGAAAATTTTCATGTTTTCCGTTTCTAAATTCCTAGAGAATGGAGTGGTTTTCTTCTAGAGAAGAGTTGAGAAATGTGAAAATCCGTTTAGTTGGAGTTATATTTTTCCTTTTTCTAAAATGAAAAGTTGTTTAGTTGAAGGTGAAGGATGGAGGATGGAGGATGGAAGATGTGTGATAAAAGTGTAAGGTGAAAGGAAATGGTGTTATTATTTTGGAAATAAAAAAAGTGAAAAGGGTGTAATCTTATTTTCATTTTTCTATTACAAATTGGAAAATGAGAATTTCATATTTTGGAAAATTATTGGAAAAAGTCACTAAGCGGATGTTTTCTCTTTTCATATGAAAATTTTCTAGAAAATGAGTATTTCTCTCCAACTAAACGGCCCCTAAGTATTTTGTTCTCAAAAACTTTGAGATATGTATATACTCCCACTTACTTTTGTAAGTAGAGACAATTCTCTAAATACTAAGTGTTTAAGCAACAATAAATTATTCTCTATGGAGAATCACAAAATACATTTTAAGTTCTCATCTCAAGATTTGATAATAAAATGCTTCATAAGATTTTAACAAACTCCGGACTTAAATCAAGACATAATAGAATTCCTTCCAACAACTCAAACTAGGGTTTTTAGAAAAACTCTAATTTAGTATCACTCTTTAACCAAAAGTTCTAGCAATAGTTTTGTGTTTCGTCAAGCTAGGAAGAACACCAAAACTACAATCTTCAAGCTAGGAAGTGTAGAAAAATCAAAAATTCAATAAGGGTTTATGATTCAATTGGTTTGAGTGGTAAAACCTCAAATCCCTAATGAATTAGGGTTTCAGTTATGGGTTGTCTTGAATACCTTCTAGGTTTGAACTCTATTGAGTGTATCCATGACACACGCAATTTCTAACCTTGATATGTTTTGGAGGTAGAGCAATTAAAGCTATCAGGAACCAAACGATATGAATAAGGTTTGATCCAACACATTAGACATATCATAATGAAGTGGTATTCTATGAGTATTAGAATTGTGAAACTATATCAGAATTCCATAGATAGCTTAATTCTCTTTGGACCAAATACTTGTCAATTGGGTCAAGCCAAATTGCATATAAAGTATTTATAAACCAAGTGCATGCAATAATGTATATTCATTGAACGAGACAAGAACCTTATGTTCACGTGTTCACAAGAAGACATAACTGTTCAAGGATTATATGTTCATGTCTTAACAAGAAAACAGAACATTTCAATAATACATTATAAGTCTTTGAATAATTCAAAGGCCTTATGTTTATGTGTTAACTAGAAGACATAACACTTTTACTATATATACTTTATGTTATAAGTCATTGACTAATTCAAGGACTTTATAATTATGTCTTAACATGTAAGCATAATTATACTAACAAAAGTAATCATGAATGTAAACTATTGAGTTTTATAGTAATTTCAAGTTAATTATATACTTCAGAATTATGTTAACTAAAACATGTAGTCAAATGTTGAAGTATCTTTACATTATATCATGGCATTTGAATGTTGTAGGGCAACAAACATCTAGCGTGTTCACGTCCTAGTAAAATCATTATTAAAATGTAGTAGGGCAATAAACATCTAGCGTGTTTAAGTCCTAGTAGAATTCTTATTAACATGTAGTAGGGCATTAAACATCTAGCGTGTTTAAGTCCTAGTAGATTTATTATTTTTCTTACCTTGCGGTCAAGAGATACCAATAATATTGTTGTTCTTTGCACACTCTTTGAAATTCCTCCCACTTGTGTAAGGTACAACATCATATTATGAAAACAAACAACACGTGATTGATTGTTCAAACGATATGATAATGTCATAGATATCATAAGTAGTTTTAGAACCATAACCTTTAATAAGGAATTGTGGATTATTATTCTATAGATAACGTTTCAGGAAGCGACAGCAGGAAGACAACGTGTTATCTTATAAAATAAAATACAATTTTTCTTTAAGCAATGGTTGTTCATATTCGGAAAGTAATGAATTATTTCAAAGCTAGTTTGAAATGATATGGGTGACTAACAGGAAATAAATCCCGTAGCTCCCACTGAAATTGACAACATTACAAGAATGTTATTTCAGTAATAAAATGCAATTGCTTCCACTGGATTTGTCAACATTGTAAGTGTTACATTTTCGGTAGAAAAATATATAGCAGTTTTATATACGTTCCTATTCTCTTAAAATACCTATGAGTAGCATGTACTTAGGTATTGAACAGAGTATATGAAGTTATACTTATGTAGACAATGGACTAGCCATTCTTTCATTTAATTAACTTGAATCTTTAGCATTCAGTTCCTCCTTTATCGTCTACATAGCCCCAAGGGTAATTAGCACTTTAGGAATAATAAGAGTCCAAGAAGATTACCTAGCATATATTCTAGTAATTCCTTTACTCTTTACGGTTTAAACTCATACATCGTAACAAGTGCAGGATGTTATTTATTTTGGTAGCTCTAAACACAATGTTTCCAGTTACACAAAATGTTCTATCTTTTAATTAACTCTAGACCACAAAAGGGTAATGAAATATTATAAATGAGTTTATCATTTGCAATCCTATCTTAGTTAGTCAACTAAGGAGAAACAGATAGGTATAAGTCTCACTCTTCTTACTAGGAAAAGAGACTAAGTTTGTCTTTCGAAGAAAAACAACTTTGTTTACGAGTTATGTTGCAATAACACAATTAATCAGAACATAAAAAGTTCAATTCTAGTATTTTTGATAATTACATTCTTAAAAGAATTAACTACCCAATTAATTACTAATTAAGACTAAGATCCATCTTGCAACCTCACTTACTTACCATAGGTCTGACCAGTGCGTAAAAAAATAAGACAAGAGGTAAGCGACGAGCGTTAATTGCATAATGCAACTCTTAGACTTTATGAGACTGTTTAAGGCATTAGTATCAAGTAATAATGTCAAAAGCATGTTTAGTTCTCATCTTATGCCTCAGGTTCAAGGTCTGACCAAGCCAACTCGAGATAAGTCGACCAAGTATGAACGTGTAAAAATAAACAGAGGTATGACCAAAGCAAAATAATTACCATGGGTTGGAAAGGCCCTTAGGTCTGGCCAGAGAAGTCAATCCAAATGCACGTGTTCATAGTTGGATGGCATAGACTTAAAATTAACAAATAGGTATGCACATATAAATGTGGTAAAAGTCGTGCACAAAGAAGCATGCAAAACAACTTTGTAATACTAATTATAAAAACTTTTGGTAAGGACACTGTAGTGATCATCATGGTTCACGGTAGCTCCAATCAAACGCACAGGGAGGCAGAGGACCAGGTAAGTGCTGAAGCATAACCTAGACATCCTTTCGGTGCGACTGTGCGCACCTCTTTGAACCCCCTTTTGAGTTTGTTCTAGTGGGTGAGCCGTCATCCCAAGTGTCCATAGCGTCTAGTTTTTAAATTCTTGAAAACGTGTTTCATTAAATTAGGTCACTTTATTTTACAAAAACGATTTTTCACGAATCAAATAACAAGTCACAATGAGCATGATATTTAGGCGTGTAAATAAAGACCCATATTAATGTTATGGTTACGATATGTATTATTCCATATTGCATACAATTAGGTGTCAAAGCAAGCAACAATAATGCACATAATGGAATCACAAACATATAAACATAAACATCAATATATAACCATATATTGTTTCGAGTTCTCTTGCGAGTCTTCCCCAAACGGAGAACCATAAGACTGTCACTTGGATACAATACCTAGATCGCCCCATACATCGCAAAAGCAATTGAGTGGGTCTTGTGGCCGGAAAACACATAAAAACGCATGGCAATCTCAATTAACAAGTAATTACGCAATTTTATGTATTTAATAAACAATATGTAATTCTAATTATCATTATAATTCTAATTAACAATTAATTAATTCTAATTAACATTTAATTTTAATTAGCAAGTAATTTTAATTAACATGTAATTCTAATTAACAATTTAATTCCAATTAACAAAGTAATTCTTATTAACAAGTTAATTCTAATTAGCAAAGTAATTCTAATTAACATGTAATTTAAATTAACAATTAATTCTAATTATCAATATAATTTAATTTGTGTGTGACTAGTTATTTTTTATTAAAAATTGACAAGTATTGCATATAGTTGTCAAAACAAAATAAAACGAATAACCAAATTAGGTTTCATGCAGCCTTTTAAACATGTTTATTAATAAGAAACGTGTAACCCATAATCGCAAAAACGAGATAACTCGTGATGCCACTGTTGGGATTTTAGAACAAGTTAACCAATTAACCTCTACGAGTACGCAGCTGATAAGGATCTAGTAATCGCAATTAGGTTAAACACGTAATTAATAAACAATTAATTAATAAAAGGGAAAAAAGAAAACCTAACTTTGCTTGGCAATTGATCTTTAATAACGAACAAGAGAACCAAACGAAACCCCAAGTATCTAAATTAGACACCTCAATGAGTATCACACACAAACCCGATAACATATACGTTCAATATATCGCTAGTCGAGAACATAATATAAAACCTCAGTCAACAATTTGACCACCAATACTTGAATAAACCAAATCATAAAAACCACTCAAAGACTACTCTTGTCTTCCAATTCGAGAACCAAAACAGCAAGTTGCTGTTTCTTTTACTTACCCGATATCGGACATAACGTCCAATATATATTTTCTTTCCGAGAAAATGCACGACCAGAAAACCTAAGAATCACCTTGCTACCATACGGGTTCTACTAGGAACTTGTAACAAAAGAAACCTCCAATCTATTTTACACCTAATACACTTGAATCATTGCAAGTTTAGGAGCAAGTAAAAGCAAACAAAACCTTAATCAATTTACAAAGAAATTGACTAGGAATCTGAGCAGGAAAAAACATGGATCGATAGGAGTGGTATTAGGGTATATATCTGTCATGTAATGCATGAGATATATGTTTGCTTATATAGTAAACTAAACCAACTTTGAGCTTGGATCTTTGACTTGGTCAACAAGCAAACAAGCCCAAGCAATTCAACATGCCTGATTCGTTTGGAAGCTACAAAGCCCATGGCAGATTTACCAAACCAAACCGACCCACTTGAGACTTAAACAAGCCATGGGTCATCCAAAACAATTCAGGTCAAGCAACATGCATTAACTTGATTAACGGGCATATTATTCAAGTATTTATATATGTTCGACACGCTGTTCGTGTTTATCGTGTGTCTTCTTCTATCTACACACACTCTTAGCTTTTTGTCATGTTTACAACTTCCACAAACCAACACAAATCGCCTCTTGTTATGTAAAGATACGTACTAGAGTTTAATTTTTTCCAAACCAAAATATTGTAAAATTCATCAAACTTACAAATTAAAAGTTCCATGATGTCATACTCATCCGGCCCAAGATTACATATGCATGATTGTGATATAAGCATGCATGAAAATGCATTTTAGATATGATTCTTAATTTAAACCAGTTAGCCACCTTCTCAACACCTTGGACAATTTACAATAATTTACCAAAATGACCCTTTGTCAATTAGAATATTTTTGGTTTGAATACCACCCTACCCCGGGTACTAACCATTAACCAACCAGGCTCCAACGTTAAAAAAAAATTTATTTTATGTAATTTTATACTTATTATAGTATAGTTTATCCACACAATATATAGATGTACCTCAAGTTTTCAATATCTTGCTTTGTTTGAAACAATGTCTGGCCTGTTGATATAAGTCAACATAATACAAAATCAAACTTCAAACTCTGACAATTCTAAATCTAAGAAGTCACATCTATATTATCTGTGCTACCATTTTACCCCTATATATAACAGCATAATTTAACAACAAAAACATTCATCTCAAATATTACTTGATAGTTACCATTAACATAAAACAGGACCGCAAAAAATGGAAGGACTAATACCACTTCTGATGCATGCCGTGAAGAAACACAGGTTTCAAAGTAGCTACCGCTCCCTCTCCGCGAGCTACCATCTTCTAGATGGGTCTGTGGCAGAGGGTTCATCACACCGCAGGACCAGGTCTGAGTTTCAGCCACCCATGGCTGAGAACTTGCATCAGAGATCAGGTTTCGGTTATGTGTCTAATTCGACGAGCTTCAAGAAAGATTCCACCTTTTTTGCACCAAACACATTTCATGCTTCAAAACCTAAAAGCAACTAATGCAAATAGAAGCACATTTTGTTTTTTGTTTTTTTTTTTTTTCGTTTTTCTTTGTAATTTGCGTAATATGGTTGTTTCAAGTGGTGTACACAAAAAGGTACATTATAATTGTATAAATAAACAGTTATTGCAAGTTCAGTTACAAACCACTTGATGTTCTTGAATGCATACTTAAGTGACTGATCAAAAACCAAGGACAAGACATGGGATGTTTTCCTAAACCAACCACAAACTACAGGTTTGGCCTTTTCCAGGATTATGGGTTCACATAATCTAATTTTGCTTAGAGTTTAGCACAAAAGTCAAACAGGAACAAATGATATAAAGATTAACAAAATACTAGTAAGTATGTGTTGTTGGATGTAGATGGTGTGCATGCATGTTTGTGACCTTGTGTATTATTGCCACACCACCATTATCCATAACACAACATCGTAACAACCATGTTATCTAAGCAAGTACTAAAAAACTACTCTACCATAATGGTAATACTATCAAACATAATAATAATCAGGCTAAACATGACAAAACTCATATTAAAAAGAGATCAAGTTTAGATTTCACCAATTTAAGCTTAAAGATGAAATGATGATAATTAAGACTAGTAGTTACAGTTATGGAGTAAATAGTTTGCAACCTCTTTACAAGATCTCTATAACACACTAAGTTTAGAGAGGATCATTCCATAGTTTGAGTGATACTACATTTAAGTAACCTTGGTCCACCGGTGCAGATTGCTGCAAGGAAGATTTGCGGCTTCAAATGGTATAGAAATAGCGGTTCCATAGATGATTCAGAATTACAACCACATTCAATATGTAGTCAAGTAATACTGTATTATGTACACATATTATAAACATGTTACTTAATGCCCAAAATACAATCAACTTTATTAAACTTACAAAAATTAAAAGTGTCATGATATCATACTTATCCAGCTTGCAGATTAAGCATGTATGTAGATTGAACTTTGGAATACAGAATTAAGCAAATTTGCCACCTTCCCAACACCTTGGACATGTACTGTAAATTACCAAAAGACCCTTTAGCACATTGAAAATTTTGGTTTGAATACCAATTTACCTATGTGGCTAATTCATTACACCCTTCCCCAGTTACTAACCTACCCGGTTTTAAGTACATCCAATCGGCCACCTTCTCTAGTGGAACAAGTAAAAAGTCTAAGATATTGTAAATGTAGGATTATTATAGTTTTATCTACACAAAAGATGCACCTCAAGTTTTGTATAGCTTGCTTTGTTTGGAAACAATGTGCTATACCAAAAGTCAACATAATACAAAAAATCATATTTCAAACTTTGACAATTCTAAATCTAAAAAGTCAAACATATGTGCTACTTTTACCCATATATATAGCATCATACTTAACCCACCAAAAATTCATCCCAAATATATTGCATAAATCACATAAATCAGCAACAACAAAAAATGGAAGGATTGATACCACTTCTGATGCATGCCATGAAGAAACACAAGCTTCAAAGTAGCTACCGCTCGCTCTCTGCTAGTTATCATCTCCTTGACGGGTCTGTGACGGGGGGCTCATCACACCACAGGAACAGGTCTGAGTTTCAGCCACCCACTGAGAACTTGCAGCAGAGATCAGGTTTTGGTTATGTGTCTAATTCGACAGCCTTCAAGAAAGATTCCACATTTTCGACTCCATATACATTTCAAGCTTCAAAACTTAAGAGCAACTGATGCAAATAGAAGCATTTTTTTTTTCTTTTGTTTTTTTTTTTTTTCTTTGTAATTTGTAAAATATGGATGTTTTAAGTGTACACAAAAAGATACTCCGTACATTATAATTGTATAAACAGTTGTTGCAAGTTCAATTACAAACCACTTGATCTTCATGAATACATGCTTAGGCGAATGGAAATAAAAGTGACAGAACATGGAATGTTGTCATAAACCAACCACAAAATGACATATTTGACCAGTTCTAGGATCATGAATTTACATAATATAAGGTTTCTCAAAATTTAGCCAAAAGTTAAACAGACACAAACAATATAAACATGAACAAAATACTAGAAAGGATGGCATGTCTATTAAGCGAGCACAGCTTCTACATTTGTGATCTGCTCCTCTCCGTTCTTTGAGGATGGGCTCTTTTTTGCATCATTATAATAATCATGCTTCCACTAGTAAGCTTGCACACCACTCTGCCCTTGCGGCTCACTAAACCTATCCGTTTCCCTGAATGAACTTCCGAATCCACCACCACCACCATGTCTATCTCGAGTGAAACTTGGCCCTCTTCATGCCAGTCCTGTATCTGTCAGGGGTGTTTGGATCTGTGTTCCCAATATGTGTTTGGATTCAGGGTTAATAACCAGGGTGTTTGGATTCTGGGTGAAAAACTATATTAAGCTAATCTCGCATATTTTAAACTAATTTTAGAGGCTTTACTCCCATATCACTACACAACATTTTAGTACGGTTGCATGTTGGAGATGGAAGGTGGAGGTTCATTTAAGATCACTAGAAAAACTTATATTCATCTAAATCACATTTTATCAAAATTTGTGAAATTTCATTCACATGCGATTTTTCAAAAAGTTTAGATCATAAGTGATTAAAACCAATCTGGAACATCCAATTTTTATTTAAGGACACAAATCGTTTCCCTGGGTCTCAAGTGTTTTGGGAATTGAGTCTTAAATTAACTCATCGTGGGAGCACAGATTGCTGCACGGATGTTCTGCCCTTCAAAATCATATAAAAAAGCAGGTTCGATAGAATTTCAGATTACCATTCCTTAAGTAATAAACTGCTAATTATGCGAGTTTGTAAACATACTATACTAAATTGTATCTTAAACCAAGAATATTGCTCGAAATTTAATATAAACTTTCATCAAACTCAAAAATTATAAGTGTTCATGATATTAAAGTCATCCAGCCCACATACTACGTATGCATGATTATGATATAAGCAAGTATGGAAAATGATACTGGATTGTCAAAATCAAGCCCTTTAGCCACCTTCTTAATACCTTGGACTATTTTTAAAGCCACCTTTCGCACATAGGATTATTTGTTTGAATACCACTTTACCTTATTCATCCAACCTACCCCAGTTGCTAACCTGCCTGGCTTCAACGTTAAAAACGTGTTCCAGTACTATTGTGGAATGAAAAAGTGGATAAAATATGTGACACTGTAAAATTGTTATAGTTTATCCACACATAAGATGCACTCAACTTTTCTACATCTTGCTTTGTTTGGAAACAATGTTCTGTTAACAAAATCAAACTTCAAACTTTTGACAATTCTAAATCTGAAAAGTCAAACCTATGTGCTATATATAGCACCATACTTAACCCACAAAAACATTCATATCAAATATTACTCGATAGTTACCATACACATAAACCAGCAAAAAAAAACATGGAAGGATTGATACCACTTCTGATGCATGCCATGAAGAAACACGGGCTTCAAAGTAGCTACCGCTCGCTCTCCGCTAGTTATCATCTCCTTGACGGGTCTGTGGCGGAGGGTTCATCACATCGCATGACCAGGTCAGCATTTCAGCAACCCACAGCTGAGAACTCACAGCAGAGATCGGGTTTCAGATATGGGTCTAACTCAACGAGCTTCAAGACAGATTCCACCTTTTCAACTCCGAACAAAGTTCATGCTTCATAGCTCTAGAGCAACTGATGCAAATGAAACCTCGCAAAAAATTCTTTGATTGTATCCTAAATTGTATAATTTGGTTCTTTAATTCTATGATTTATGTACAAAAAAGTACATTATAAATAAACAGTCGTTGGTTGTATCACAATATGATTGCATTTTTCAGATTCACAAACCACTTAATATTGTTCTTGAAGCACACTCGTTTGAATGATCATAAACCAATGAAAAACAGAGAATGTTTGTCCTAAACCAACCATTATAGGATCATGAGTGCACAAAATATAATGTCACGTGAAATGCAGCACAAAAGTTGAACATAAACACATGATATAAGCATGAACAAAATACTAATGATGGGATGGCATATCTATGAAGCAAGCAGAGCTTCTACCTTTGCGATCTGATCCTCTTCGTTCTTCGAGGTTGGGCTCTTGTTTGCTTCTTCATAAAGATCATGCTTCCATTTGTCAGCTCGCCCGCCACTCTGTCCTTGTCGCCCATTAAACCTATCCCTTCCCCTGTACGAACCTCCAAAACCACCATCACCACCACCATACCTATCTCTTGACTGACGATTGGTCCTCTGCATTTCAGTTCTGTGTCTGTCGTGTCGGTTCACTGGTGGTCTCTCTTGTGGCTTGCCTCTTTCTTCCTTTCTTTCACTTCCTTCAACATTAACTGGTAATTTTGTGACTTCTGTTGCTGATTTATCATCAACTGGTATTTTTGTCTCTCGAAACGAACGTCGTTTGTTTGAACTTTGCTTCAAATCTGGTTCCACTTCGTCTCTCGCCTTTGTATCACCATTGTTTGAGCTTCTGTTTGTAGGCCTTCCACTCTCACGATCCTTAGAATCTTTCCACGACCCATGCTCTAAAATAAGAATAAAAATGGGAGAAAGTGGATTTAGATAGAGCAACTTGTTTTTGCAGATCAGATATAAAACACATAATAGCAAAATTTGAAACTCACCTGTAGTTTCCCTGTGTCTGAAGCTACGGCCAACTGGCCCAGCACGCTCATCATGCTGTTATAAGACAAGCACATGCAAGCCTAAGATGGTTATATAAATGTCAAACAATAGCTCCGCTGCATTTGAGAATGAATTAGAGAGAACATGTACCGTAAAACACTATGTAATAGTTGCTAATTAAAGAATACATTATTAAAGTTTACGTTTCTCTCAAGGCCAATAGAGTTGCAAGACAAGAACAATGCACATTACCGAATCACCCAAGTGCAGGAACAGGAGTACTTATAAAGTGATGTTATATACTTGCAATAAATCAGGATCATATAATCACAAGTAGCAAAAAGAAAATATTTAATCATAACAGATGCTAAGAACAAATTAAAGGAGACCAATAACGTTATCTACAAGAAAAACCTGATAGTTAGATCGGGAACGAGGTGCTTCACTATTGTGGGAAGATTTCTTTGTTCCTTCATGGTATCCATTGCTTTTCTTGTCGGATTCTTTGCGTAAAGTTACAGTTTCTGCCTCCCGAGTCGGAGAATCTTGCAACCTGCGACGGTGCTTTTCATCTCGATCAGTATGGTCAGCAGAATCCAGATTTAGGTTGTTGGATGGTTTCTCTGTTGCTGTTTTCCCATCCCTCCTAACACGCTTAGGACTGGCATGAAACAAAAGCAAACATTGACATGATAGTACATTTTAGCTGAAATTGTAAATACACGGTGCATTTGTTTCTTTCATCAAAATTGTTGAACCGTATTACTGAGGAAACATGTATGAACTTGTACAAAGACCTTCACCTATTACGACGTTTGAATGAAGTACAAAAAAAAATTGTTTTATGTGCCGGCATTAGGGGTAAAAGAGAGTAACATACAGTTCATAATTATGTGTTTAAACATAAGAAACAGTATTTATCCCTGTTGCAAGGTTATTTCAAAGTTGAGTGCACTACCCTTAGCCAACCACGTTCAGCAAACATTTTAAACCTAAAGCATTTAAACTGATTTCTATGATCAAGTAGTCAGATTAAGAGGAACACCTAAAAGCTCATTACTTAATATCATCAGTGACTACATGGATATTATCCAAAAGAGGCATCAGTGAAAGGAACCATACAATTTTTTTTAAGATAACCCCTTACTCTAGCTTCTTCTGTACCTAACTGCCTTTCAAAAAGGTCAAGACAAAAAATTTGGTAGGGCGAAACTTTAACAATAAGGTCACAGACCACCCCGCAAGACCCATGGAATCTGGTAAGCCCTCCACAATTGTAGATTATTTGGCTAGGGCGGGTGGCCCCAAGGAGTTTGCATTTGTTGAGACCAGTGTATCACTTGTACAGATTTTCATGTATATGACTATATTCTAATATTAAAGCTCTTCACATGCAGCTTTGCATCACAAAACAGCTAATCTATATACTTAAATGTTTCGTTATTTACATTGTCATTTAGCAAAGGGTTTAGGTCGTAAAATAGCAACGTACTTTTTCAAATGTATCGTTTTGGTACATGTACTATTTATTGTTCCACTTAATGTTGTGTACTTTCATGTTTTGTTCCAATTTGCACATTTTGATGACGTGTCACATTATAAATGGTGACACGTGTCAAACTTTCAACTATGACATGTCATCAAAATGTGCAAATTGGAACAAAAAATGAAAGTATAAAACATTAAGTGGAACAATAAATAGTACACGTACCAAAACGATACATTTGAAAAAGTACGTTGTTATTTTATGACCTAAACCCTTTAGCAAAAACATAAGTTGCAACTTGCAAGATCAAATTTACCAGGTTTACTCACCCCGATTATCACCATTTAACCAAGAACAATTGTGGTTATTCACACAGAAGCTACGTTATACATTGTATTCATGTCATGTGCAAATCATATAGTTCTAAATTCATCATTTATTAATCTCTTAGGAAACTTTATACCCTTATAACATAATTCTATTGCTTCGGGTCCAAATTTCGGCTTATGCAATATATTTGATAAGCCCAAATTTTCCGGCTTATTTTGAGACTTGTGGGTTTATATAAGTTTATTATATCATAAAAAAGTCTCAAAGAAGGCGGAAAATTATAAAAAAAAAAAAAACAAACGGAAATCAAATAAGCTCTTAAGCCCAGAGATAAAGTTAAGCAAACACATAATCCTAAACCCCCAAATTGGTCACTGGATATAGAAAGAAGATGGTTCATAGGAAATGAGCGCATGATTAATGGAAGCATCTACTTGTTGTTATATTGGGAAATAAGTTACCTAGGTTCTCGATCGAAGCGAGAGCGATGGTGTCTGGAATCGGAATCACGACGGTGAGACATTGCTTTTGCTATTGGTGGGGTATCCACTAGGGTTGACTTAACATGAGCTTTATAAACATCTTAGGGCGTGTTTGGTTCATGGTATTTATAGTTTTCAACTTTTGTTTCTATGATTAGAAACACAAGGTAAGGTTTAACACATTATCACGTCAGCGTCACATCAGCTTTAATTTTTCACCTTAACTTAACAAAAAAACACTCCTTATCATAACTCAACCTTAACTCACCTTAACACATTCTTAACTTGGGACGCGATTGCAGAACTCACCCTTAACTTAAACATTATCTGAATACAAAAGTTCGTAAAAACGTTTATTTATATTATACGATCTTCAAATGTTTTGTCGATACAAACGTAAAATCATTTTAACGAAACAAATAAAATACGTAAATAGTTTGGTAATGGTTTTAACACACACTACGTTTCACAATAAAACACTAAAACAAGTATAAGTGATTTTATCTATAACTATCTATAATCATTTAGGACTTTTATAAATAGAAGTCTTAATTTTCAAGCTTACACATGTTACTATATTTAGTAATTTATATAATTAAATACTACACTACATTAATTGCATTATAATATACACTTATGACATATTAAAGTTTAGTATTAAAATGGAGTTATAAACCTAAGATAATACAAATTTAAAGTTCTAAATTTTATCATATACATTCAAATTTACTAAGTTCAAATGAATATAATTATGAAATCTATAAGTGTATTAATATGTTTTACGGAAGATTTAATAATACATATGTACAACAACTAGTGTTTACATATTGGGCAAATATATACATAACTAGTATGTATTATAATGGGTAAAACTACAACCCATGGAGCATATCCATAACCCATGGCATATTCATAACCGTGGTATGATCCATTTGACTAGATGCATTGCATCTATTAGATACATTGTATCTAAGGAAATATCCATGGACCAACCCATAACCCATGACCCATAACCAAAAAACTCATGAGCAAAGAGGAGCGTCCCACGGATCCCTGAGATTACACTAGACGGATCCCTTAAGGGAGGGATCCGTGGGATCCGTGGAACAGTAGTTGTTTTTCCTCTATAAATAGTGAGTCATTTCTTCCTTTTGGGTTGCTACTCCCATACATACTTTCCCCAAGTATTGTAACTCTCTAACCACTGATCCTAAGGGGTCTTTCTATGTAGTTTGTCTTTTATGTTTGTGTGATTCTCTAAGTTCCTCTTAAAGGCGAGATCACCACTTCTTGAAGTCAAGCAAGCTCAAGTCCGTGAGTTGCCATGCTTCGTCATCATCAAGACTACTGGAGTTCTCTTGTTGATACTTCTTTCTTCCTCCATAGAAGTGTTGTGTCCAAGGCATTAGTGAAGGATGCCGAAAGAGTCAAGACGTAAGCATTAGTGAAAGGTGCTTAACGTCCGTGTCAAAAGCATTAGTGAAGAATGCTAAAGGAGTCAAGACGAAGGCATTAGTGAAAGGTGCCAAGCGTTCGTGTCAAGGGCATTAGTGAAAGATGCCTAGGAGTCAAATCAAGTGGCATTAGTGAAGGATGCCAAGGTCGTATAATCGATGAGGTGCATCGTTATACAAATAGTGATAGTTTGTTTCCAAGGATGTTGATATCCTTGATGGTGTTGTAATAAGGAGTGGGGTCTCCTTTGGGTTTAGATGTTGTGTAGTGTTGGGTAGTAGTTCCTCCATTGTAATGGAACTCGGTACTTAGCCTAGTACCGGATAAAGGGTAGGCGACGTTGTGGTAGGTGTGGTTCTCCTTGGTGAAAGAACCCAGTGGTTAGCCTAGTACAGGAAAAAGAGTAGGCGACGTTGTGAAGGCTTCTCCGCCATAAGGAGTTGGTGTCGTGTAGTGATTACGAACTCTCGAGTAGGTGACTCGGGGAGTGGAGTAGGGCAAGGAAGGTGTCCTTGTAGCCGAACCACTATAAATACTCGTGTCGTGGTTATGTGCTTCTTACTCTTTATCTTTCATTACACTTTTATATATCTATCTATCAATGTCCAACATACACATCTAAATAGATTGACATAAGTCGATCTAAATATTTTAAAACGAAGTTTTAATTGGTAAAACTATTCAACCCCCTTCTAGTTTTCCACAATTGGCATCAGAGCTTCGTTACCAAGTTTCTTAGAGTATGTTGTACTTTAAAAACTTGATACGATCCGTGTATGTTTGAAAACTACAAAGAAGGAAATCTTTTAAAACATTTTTTTCTCTTTCATGTTGGATATTGATAGATTATTCTAACATATTCTTTTCAAGAAATCTTCATGCTAGGATCTCTCCAAAACCTTCATTTCTATTCAAAGAATAATGAAGTCAACTTTCAAGAAAGAATCTAAAAGTAATCACAACCTACTTATTCTAAGTACAACGGATTACTTTAAGAGCTCATGAAGTATTTTTGGTCTTATGTCTTCACAAACCAAAATCAAGAGCATAGAGGTATGTTTACTCTTCATTAGCTAGCTTATATCTACATGAATATGTTAATACCATTTTTCTTATAATTGCTAGTCTTTCAAAAAGTCTCCTTTCGCCACTTTCCCGACTTACTCATCATCGGAATAGTATTCCTTTGATCTCGTCAAACTAACGCCGTCGTCACAAATGGATTCTCGATAATTAATCAAATCCGTTGACCAAACATTATTTTCATTTTTTTTTTTTTTTTAACCCCAAAACTATTTTTGTTCCATAAGCTATTTTATAACTTATAACAAAAATATTGCCAAACACTCTTTTTTACGTCTCGAGAGCGGATCCTCTAGTTGTACTAGCGGATCCCTTATACAAGGGATCCGGGGGAACCGTGGGACAGAAACAACTATACGCTTTTCAAAACCAACACTGATCATTTTCCCTTTCCCCACAAAACACAAAAACGACCCAAGAGCTGGTTTCATCTTCATAGGACTCCATATCCTCAAGTATTCTTCTCTAGAACACCATTGTAAGTAATTACACTAACATGTTCTAATTCTCATCATCCTCATCCTAGGGTTTATGGTTTCTCAATTTTTAATCAATTAATTTAATTAGGTTTTCCAAAATTGATCATTAAAATGGGCTTTCACATAACTAAGATTACATTGTGTTCACAACATTGTTAATACAAATCAAAACCATAAACTCATCTCAACAAATTTTGCCTAATTGGAATATTTGTGTTTCTAGGACCAACCATGCCTAAAGCCACTTAACAAGACCACCATGATACCGTCCATTACCTCACCCATTACTATCGAAAAGAGGGATTGTCAAAAATCGATCGCAAAGTCTTCAAAAGACTTGAAAACGACTTATCCACGAAGGTCGTGTGGTCAAGGAATGTTTCCTTGAAGATACCGACATTCGTCAAGTCTTCTCGCAATCAACTTTGATTGTCTTCTTGACATTGATGAACAAATTTGTCCGGTTTTCATCTTTGAATTCTACAAAAGCATTAGGATCATTCGAAACACCGATGATAGCATTTCAATCGCCTTCATCATCAATAAACGAAGCTTCACTCTACCTCTCAACACATTCGCTCAAATCCTTCGCATTCCTTGTGAAGGAATTTGTATGTACTCTCAAGATTGGGCAATATCCTCTCAATCTTTTGCTCTTGATCCCAAACCAATATACCATACTCCTCTTGATGAACCCGAAACCATTCGAGACACCATTTTCAAAATTAGAGCCGACCAATCCCGTCTCAACCGAAACAAAAAGCTCATTCACCGTGATCCCTTTCAAATGGAACTCTTCGAAATGCACCCCATTTTTAGAAAATGGGAAGAAATTCTTAGGGAAAACGTCATTAGCTTAGTCGGTAACAAGGATCATCCAAATGCATGTCTCGTGCAAATGATTTATTGCCTTATTCACCAAAAGCCATTTAATCTCGCCTATTACATGGTGAAGAGAATGGTCGGGGTATTCAAAGTTGCCAACATGGTACTTCCATATGGTATGCTCCTAACACGACTTTGTAAGTATGTTAGTGCATTGCAACCATCTCCTATCAACGATGATCATTTCCTTTCCGATCACGTTATGGTACCTCTTATCAAACAAACCCCTAAACAGTTCATGGTCAATGGAAGAAAACCTAAAGCTCTCTCGGACTCCTCGGACAGAGAAGAAGAAGAAGAAGTAAATGTCAACCCAGAAGCTAACATCGAATTGGACCCCTTTGACTACTATCAACAACTTCCGACTCTTCCAAACGAGACCGCAGAATTCAAACAATTGAGGGGTATGATTCAAAACCTAGCTCACCACGTCATGAAGTCGGGAAAGAGGAAAAGAAAGGATTGACGAAAGAGACTATAGGATTATGCTTGTTTTTAGACATTTGATTTGTGTATGAATGATTATGTTTTAGCACGCTTGTTTGTGTTATCTTGGATATTACCATTACTACCATTATCTATGATATGCTTTATGTGATAACATGTTTATGTTGTTGTTAAGTTTAATGGTTATTCGTGTATATTGTTTGGTGCAAAATTTGCATTTGCTTCGTGATGGTTTCGATCTGCAGTTGCGGATCCCTAGTATTAGCCTAGACGGATCCTCCTCCGAGGGAACCGTGGGATCTGTGACAACAGATGAGCAATACATATTCCCATACATCAAAACAGCTCACTAGATCACTTCATACTAGCCAAACATAGGACCTTAGAACCAACTAAGTCTCCCTCAAGCATTTGAAAGCTTCACACTCACCCATAGCTTACCTAGGATCTATTTCAAAGTGCTTTTGATTTATCAACTCATCAAAACTCAACATATTTCCGCTTCAATACTCACACATTGTTTCTCACATTTCAAAACACTTCGGTGGACATATTTATCAAATTTAGGAAATTGTTTCTAGTCATCCTTATCTCAAAATGGGTCAAAAACTAGTTTTTCAATTCTTTTATTTTTTGAGGATTTTTCAAACTCCATATCAAGCTTACATATGATCTCTAGAATCATTTATTATGACTTGACACCATCAAAATTTTAGTGTCATCCTTGAACACCCATTGGTGATCATAAAGTCTCATTTTCCTTCCATAAAAGGCAATCATTAGCTACATCACTCATTGCCCTTGATTATTCAAGTACCCTTCCATTTAAGACACTTAGATGGACTGAAACACTCAAGAAGGTATAGGTATTAGACCTTACAAACATCATTGTTATGTTTTCTTAGATCTTGAGAGACGGATCCCTAGGATTAGCCTAGACGGATCCCTCATTGGAGGGAACCGTGGGATCCGTATGACAGATTCATGTTAACTCTAGCTAAAACAATCATTTCAAGCTCATCTTGCCAACTTGAACACTCCATCTCATCTTAATTAAGTTCCTAGATCAGTACAACTCTGAAGTTGACTCTTGTGCATGCTAATCATCACATTTCAAAGAATCTTAGTGGTTTAAGTCTTGAATGCACTTGCCAAATTCCTCCCCTTATAAGTCATCTTGCTAGAATTCCTAAATCATCAAACACAACATAATTCTCAGCAATTAGAAACATCTTCTTTAGTCATTTCATCATGAGAAAAGCTCCTAGTGCTAACTCATCCACCCAAGAACCACCCAAGAAACTTGCTCGTGTTGTACACGAAATTTCCTCAACCGAATCATCTCTGGTCAAATCCACAAATGCTAGGATTTCTCCAACTCAACCAATCAAACCAATCTCCAAGAGGATTGTTCCCACAAAGATATCATCACCAAACTCTACAATTCCTACTAAACCAAACACACCCTTTTTAACCCAACCAACATCATTGGTGCCTAGAGCCATATCATTTAACACCTCACAATCATTTCCACATTCCTACAACTTAGAGGATTTACCCCCTAGGCCATCTCATCCTCCACCATTATCGACACACTCTTCACTAGAGAAGATTGTACAACAAAACCAAGGTGTTGAATCAACACTTGCACCGATGTCCATTTCTCCATTTCCCTCTAATGGTCCATTTTGGATTATGAGGAGACATCAAAGTCAACCACCCGACCACATGGAAGTTGACACTTCCCTACCTCCACCATCAACCCTTGTTGAGCCACCACTTAATGTGCCTCCACAAATTCCTCCTTCATTTGAGGATCTTCAACCCACTTCACTTGAACCTCCGCTTCAAGACGCTCAACCTTTACCACCATCTTTTCAAAACCATGACAAGGATTGCTATCATTGTCAACATGTTGAAAGGTTGATACATGAACTACGTGAAGAGCAACGTTTCATGTTTTATCACCTCCTCGAACGTTTCGATGATGTCAACAAACCTAAACAACCATGAGCCTAAGGATTAAAACGGTGTCCTAGTCTCAAACTTAACTTAGAGCATTTAGGAATCCCATTTCATGTTTGATCATCCTTAAGCACGTGGTTGCTTCTTAAGTTTAGGTCACTCATTAGTATTAGAAGAATATGTATTACATGGCTAAATCATTCTCTTAGTTTTAGAGATTTGCTGATTATCTCTTATGTTTTATTGAATGATAGATTATTTGCCATATTACTTTGATCATATGTTTGTTGCTTGAATACATATCTTTCTTTGATGTTAACATTACTTGGTACATCACCATTCTTTGAAATCGTCATCGACAGACGGATCCTCGAATTTGCCTAGACGGATCCTCCAAGGAGGGAACCGTGGGATCCGTGCAACTGAAGACCAATTTTCTACTAACTTGAGTCTTATTTGCAGGAAATTATGCACTATATACTTGTTTTCTAACCTTTATTTTGTAGATTTTCAAAATACACATGAAGACTTTGACACCCTAAGCTAGGGGGCACTTTGTGTCAAACCATACATTGCAAAACCATTTGCAATATAATCCTCATATGGATTACATTTCGACATGTCCCCTTGCAAAGTTGCAATCATCAAGGGGGAGTGTTATCATCACTAAGACGAAACCACTTGCAAACTTAGTTGCAATGCATTAGCTTAAAGTCACAAAGGGATGGACTCGTCAAGGGGGAGTTAAGACGAGAACTTTTCCCGTCACTCGCTTTCTAAATTTTTTCTTTTACATGTTTTCTTAAAACATTGTGTTAGTTTCTTTTCGACGCTCTTTTGTTTCGACAAAAGGGGAGAAGAGAGTAAAACTCAATTCGAACTTTTACAATTTTAGTTTTTCCTTAAAATAATTTTATGTTTTGTCATCAACAAAAGGGGAGATTGTTAATACAAATAAGCCGTAAAACGTTTATTTATATTTTACGATCTTCTAATGTTTTGTCGATAACAAACGTAAAATCATTTTAACGAAACAAATAAAATACGTAAATGGTTTGAGCCAATAGTTTTCTAACACACTTACGTTTTCACATAAAACACTAAAACAAGTATAAGTGATTTTATGATTTAATAATACATATGTACAACAACTAGTGTTTACATATTGGGCAAATATATACATAACTAGTATGTATTATAATGGGTAAAAACTACAACCCATGGAGCATATCCATAACCCATGGTATTGACCCATATCCATTTGACTAGATGCATTGCATCTATTAGATACATTGTATCTAAGGAAATACCCATGGACCAACCCATAACCCATGACCCATAACCAAAAAACCCATGGGCAAAGAGGAGCGTCCCACGGATCCCTGAGATTACACTAGACGGATCCCTTAAGGGAGGGATCCGTGGAACAGTAGTTGTTTTTCCGCTATAAATAGTGAGCCATTTCTTCCTTTTGGGTTGCCACTCCCACACATACTTTCCCAAGTATTATAACTCTCTAACCACTGATCCTAAGGGATCTTTCTATGTAGTTTGTCTTTTGTTTTTGTGTGATTCTCTAGGTTCCTCTTAAAGGCGAGATCACCACTTCTTGAAGTCGAGCAAGCTCAAGTCCATGAGTTGCCATGCTTCGTCATCATCAAGACTACTGAGGTTCTCTTGTTGATACTTCTTTCTTCCTCCATAGAAGTGTTGTGTCCAAGGCATTAGTGAAGGATGCCGAAAGAGTCAAGACGTAAGCATTAGTGAAAGGTGCTTAACGTCCGTGTCAAAAGCATTAGTGAAGAATGCTAAAGGAGTCAAGATGAAGGCATTAGTGAAAGGTGCCAAGCGTTCGTGTCAAGGGCATTAGTGAAAGATGCCTAGGAGTCAAATCAAGTGGCATTAGTGAAGGATGCCAAGGTCGTATAATCGATGAGGTGCATCGTTATACAAATAGTGATAGTTTGTTTCCAAGGATGTTGATATCCTTGATGGTGTTGTAATAAGGAGTGGGTCTCCTTTGGGTTTAGGTGTTGTGTAGTGTTGGGTAGTAGTTCCTCCATTGTAATGGAACTCGGTACTTAGCCTAGTACCGGATAAAGGGTAGGCGACGTTGTGGTAGGTGTGGTTCTCCTTGGTGAAAGAACCCGGTGGTTAGCCTAGTACCGGAAAAAGAGTAGGCGACGTTGTGAAGGCTTCTCCGCCATAAGGAGTTGGTGTCGTGTAGTGATTACGAACTCTCGAGTAGGTGACTCGGGAGTGGAGTAGGGCAAGGAAGGTGTCCTTGTAGCCGAACCACTATAAATACTCGTGTCGTGGTTATGTGCTTCTTACTCTTTATCTTTCATTACACTTTTATATATCTATCTATCAATGTCCAACATACACATCTAAATAGATTGACATAAATCAATCTAAATAATTTAAAATGAAGTTTTAATTGGTAAAACTATTCAACCCCCTTCTAGTTTTCCACAACAAATATTGCCCTTTGTGATCTCAACTCTTGTGATATTATGGGCTAAACGCCTCTGTTGGCCTTTTATGATTTCATTTATGTATAACATGATTTGATGAAGTTTAATTAATACTTAATTGGATAATTATTTTTGTTCGTTCCAAAAGCCTTCGTGTTTGATATTGGTTAATCTATTAATTAGTAATGAATCTTAGATAATAGACTCAAATATTTATTACTTGCATCATGGTTATATGATCATTATAATTTGTGCTTAGTGATAAATTATACGCTAGCTAGGTTAAACATATTAAAACTATTAGGTTAGAGACTAACGGAGTGTGAATGTTAGTTTACACAAAGTTAGGTGATTTCTAGTATTCATTAGGATCACGAAATCGAATCTTAATAATTAGTTAGATGAACTTAATGTGTCGATGTTAGTGAGTTAATATCCATAATTCATCGAATTAATAAGATAATAGACATATGTTTAGATCTTAGCAATCAAAACTAGGTGTATATACTTTCGATTCACTTAGTCGTCATTATACATTGCATTAGTCGAGTCATGTTATTAGCATAAGTGGATGATAAACTAGGTAAACGCGTTTTTTCTCATTTTGCAACCTTTCGTCTTTATTATTTGTTATTTATCGTTTTGTCAATTTTTTAATATGCAAAATCACTCGAAACTGAAACACCTCCCTTATTTACATTGCTTTAATAGGTTATTCATATTGTTTATAAATACAAAACTGGATAATACAAAAAATAATAATAATAATTTAAAAATCATATTGGCTAAAAGCACGGTCTAAATTTCCAATTCGATGGCTCAACAAAATTTAGACACCCCCTTTTAGCCTATTATAAATACATTGTTTTTTTTAATCAATTAGATATATCCTGCTAACAAATTTATACAAGTGTTCAATGAATAAACGCCAATAACATATTTTGGTCAGCAATAAGATATCAATCATAACTTGCTACATTGTTCTTAGTTTAATTACTACTTTACAAGCTTGATAGACATGTTGCCATGTTGCACATTTCAAAAAGGAAGTTTCTATATGAAGTGTTGAAATGATTTTGAAAGAATTCTATAATAAGTTATACAAATAACATAAAGAGTTAGGATCAAATAAGAAGGAAAATTAAAATAAGAAGAATAAGAAGAAACCATAACCACACATTTCAGATGCACCTACAAATATAAATGCATATCTCCTTAAAACTCTCACTCTAATTCAAAATGTGTGGCTAGAAATTCTTCTTATTCTTAATGAAAACTTGTCAACTGAGGTCCGTGTTTAGATATTTTCAACAAACTGTATTTATGTTTACTTTCATGTGAACGAACGGTACAAGAATGTTATAAATCTGAACGTTTATTAGTAGTGAATCTTGTACACCATTTCACGAGGAGGCGTTCAACATTAGCATCCATTCGCGTGCCAACACCACCCCATACCAACTGGTCGGCAAGGTCACTCAACGACGAACCTGTTACCTCATACACCGGTTCAAACCCTATTCTTTTATAAAACTTCACAAGCTGCAAGTAGCCAAACAATATATATTTTCGTCAAATCACAAGATATATTTTTTACATTCACCAACAATTTAACTAGCTATCGTATACTAACTTAAAAAATATTCAAAATACATTGTCATAAGAAGCAACATGTAAATTTTGAAGACTTGGTGTTATGGTCATCAAACTCACCATATCCACGTCAGCGCCCTATTACCATTCAAAACACTACCAAACCCACCACCAAACATGTGATATGGTCATCACCAAACTAAAAATATAAAAATAACTCACTTTATACAAACATACACTACAATATACCACACACACAAAAAAGATGGGAAACACCAAACCATTGCAAAATTCTGCCCTTGGCGCATGGTTGGGAACATCTGCTAAGGGGATGGCGCGTGAAAACCTCCCATAGTGAGTAGTCTAAGAAAAAACAATACTACTAATCTATATTATTTCATCATGGTATAAACTACTAGTATAAGTTAAGAAATAACTATGAAAGTGTGTCGTTATGATAGTTAAAAATCATGTAAAGTCTAATACTAATAAGCATGATCATTTTGTGTCATTGCCATTTGTGGTTTTTAATTACCAATATCATTAACGTAATTTCATATGCGTCCCAATATGATTAACTTTGCTCAAGTATCAGCACCAATAAAATTACCAAAATAACAGGTCGAAATTGTGGAAAACAAGAACCTTAGCATGGTAAAGATCAGAGTCATTAATAGCAAGCAACTCAGCAGTTTTACAGCCACAATCATACCCATACCTTATCATCACAGCACCAATAAACAACCCAATACCAAATATAGACTTATCCATACCCAATGTCTCTTTAGTCAACTTTATCGAATCCAAATGAAGTATTTTCCCTTTATTCCACCATACTCGTATAATTCCATCAGCTTTGCCTAGCTCTTTATTTGTTTCCAAACTTTTGGCTGTTATTCTGAAAAATGGTCCTAGTGTTTGTAGCTTGAGATCAATGTTTTGTGCTTTTGAGGATTGGAGTATGTCTGACATTGTTGGTTGTTGGAATGTTTGGTTGTTGTCATGGTTTGAGGTTTTAAGTTTGGTTTGCTGTGATGATGAGACTATGGTTTTGAAAGTGTTGTTTGCAGTTGAGTTCATGATGTACCAAGTTAGGACTTAGGATATGGTGGATGAAAATATGGTTATAAGATAAGGAGAAATGATTGGAGTGCATAAAAAGACCCTTGAGTACTTATTATGTTGCAAGTTAAGCCAGTAAACTTTTGCTTTTCGTATTTTTGGCTCAAAATGATGGTGTTTATATCGTTTAGGCCGTCTGTATAATTTACTTGGAATATGTTTCAAGTGCTATGAAAACTGATACATTGATATTACAAAATTTGATACTTGATTTAAGTTTTTTGAACTTGGACATTTAACTTAACCTTAAATTTGCATATGTATCTAAAACTCGAAAACAATAGTATTATAGTTTCAAATGATGCTTGACGAACCTTGCTTAAAGTTCTCAAATATAACGGTTGAACATGATGTCAATAACAAACTTTGTATACGATATGAAACCGGAAGAAACTTGAACAAATCCTTACCAATTAAAAGGTCATGATCAATTTCTGTCAAGAATAAACAATGCCTGTCTGTTAAAACAATGGGTTGAAATGTTCAACTAATCCAAGCTTGTTTACGAATTATAAAAACGTTTGAAGATTGCATCAACAAGCAAGCGTTTGTAGTCCAACGGTTAGGATAATTGCCTTCCAAGCAATAGACCCGGTTTCGACTCCCGGCAAACGCATATTTTCATTTTTGGTATATCGATTTTCCCTAAAATGAAATTTATTAACATGAACCTTATTGTTTTCCAGATAATTTCAATAAAATTTATTCAGTTCAAACAAGAAAACGTCTCATCTTTCGTATTTATCTCATTGGAGTTAATGTTTGATTGGTGCATTTCAATTCAGTTCATCTTTACTTCAACAATAACCTAACAACCATCAGTTTTTTAGCGTTAGAGCCAGTTAAGTCTTCATATGCTTAATAGTAATTTATGATATGCTTTCATTGTTGAGATGTTAGCGGTTTTAAGCTTCTTAAAACTATTATAATAACTATATTAAAATCTCTGTTTGTTACTACTTTTGTGTGTCTCACTATTAGTTTATTTTCGGTTTTCAATGTAACAAATTAACAAATACGGTTCTTTGTATAAATATGCATGTGCATTTCTTTGTCACTGATATGCGTCCTCACGAAATGTTGACTTCTGAGGTGATGATGCAGATTGACTTGAAGTCATCCATAAAACGTAACTTGATCCATACCGTTTAGAATTTTAGAGGATTGAAAATAAGATTATATTTGCTTTTCAAAAAGAAAATATGTTGCCCGTGTTTTTAGTGTTGCACAAATTAGCAATCACTAACATTTAGTCCTCTAGCTATGACATTGCGTAATCAGTTTTATGATAAGCTTGTGACTTGTCTCACCTTCATGGATAGAAGGTCAAGTATTCACAATGCAGCATCCACCTATATGGTATAATTAGTGCAATTTGTTCGATTTTAGGTGTAATTTGGAAGTACTTTGGGAATAAGTAGATTGAGGCATCAATTGTTGATGAGTAATAAATTTGATGGACTTGGTGGAAGTACTTCATTTCCTTGTTTGGGACTTTAGGCGTCTGGTTTGAGAAGCAAGGGGAAACCGAAATCCAGTTTTAGCGGCAATGCACTTCATTGAGCGGGCCTTGTCTTACTCTTTCATTATGTAGGTGAAAGACTTGGGTGCAATATGCACAAAATTGTAATCTGTATGAGTGACCTATGCCTAGAGGTATCTCAGGAACTTATTAATTCGGCAGAAGATAAATGAGCACCACTTCACATGACCCTCTTAAAACAGGACATCTTAAAACTGATGGCTACCAAAGCAGATGTTAATTAAGATGCTCAACACTTGAAACATGCCTAGTAGACTTTGGATGACTTTATTTTATTGAAGAATATAGGAACGCGATTAACTCATGAATTTGTTGGCTATATGACTCGCGAGTTCTTCCTGCAATTTTACTTTATGCATGTACTTATTTTATACTACTTGTTTGCATATTCTAAGATGACGATGCTGCAATATAGAAACATTAAAGCACACTAGAAGGGTACCGCATGTGATGCGTGGTGGTGACCATGACTATTTTGTAGCGAACAAATGTTTTTCATTTTACGTCTAATTCAAGTAAGTTTCTCTTTTCAACTCCGCTTTCTTCCGACTACTAAAGAAAACTCATAAAATATATCAAAATGGATGTTGAATTAAAGAGACAAAATTTTAAAAATATGGTGAAATTAGATCATAAAAAATTGAACGGATTAAAGATATTTAAATTTAAAAATAAAGGTGATTAATTAGTTAGGAAGTAGCGTGTGTCATTTCATTATTGGGCTCTTTATTTTAGTTTGATAGAGTTAATCCTTTTTGTTATTTTTAGTTAGAAGTGGCGTATCGCTCTGAGCTCCTTATCTTATTTTTTTAAATCTTTTCATAATAAGCAGTAAAAAGTCTGAATTTTTAAGTTTTCTAATTTTAAAATCTTAAACGCATTATAAATTAGTATATTTATATATATATCTTGTCGAATTACTAGTAAATGCTGCCATTAATTAATTTAAAATTTGACCAGGAAAAAATATATTCTGATTACGAAAAAGGGAAAGCAAATTTTCAAAATTTAATTGCAGTGACTCAAGATGGGGCATTTCGGAATCGAGAACCCGAAGCGAGAATCATACCACTAGACCAAATGCCCACATGACTCCCAGTACAGGTATTCTGGATTTGTATTCATGGAAGTAATAAATTGTTCTAAACTTCTAATATTAAGTATCTGTACAGATGTCAAGTGATTTATAATATTCTACTTCTAATTATTTACTATGAATTGAATTCCATATCATAAGGTGTGAGATCTCAAGACATGAATTGGGACCTCTGCACCATAAGGCATAAGTTAGAAGCTACTACTAAGAAATGCACAGTTGTGACCACAATATA
>CM040238.1:95824777-95874005 GCA_022545495.1 Chrysanthemum lavandulifolium
GAAATCATATTTTAACTTAGAATAGTAGATTTTCTATTTTCTGAAAAACCTTTCTAGAAAAATATGATCTTATGCATGTTTTCTTTTCTTTTTTTTAGTTCTGAATGAAAAAATAAATAAAAATAAACATTTTTCTACGATTAAATATGGCCTAAAAGTTTTTCTTAACCTTCCTTTGTCGTTAGTTCCCTATCTGATCTTTTATTTCTTCAATCAATATTATCTCTTGTACTAACATGATAAATGTTTAGCTTACTATTTTAGTTTGTCACAAAATAAATTTATGATTCTAAAGTTTAACCAGTAAAAAAAGTTCAAAAGTAAATATATATATCTAGTTGTTTGACAATAACTTTTTTTAAAGATACATGACATATCTAAAAGAAAAAATTACACGTTTGGTCCCTGTGGTATACCCCAAATAACAACTTTAGTCCCTAAGTCATTTTTATTACACCACAGATACCTATTTTTGAAACCTTGCACGCATTTAGTCCCTATTTTGGATGGGCGTTAGGTAAGTCCGTTAAGTGTTTTGCGCTGTTAGTCCTTCGTTAATAATTTTTGCACCGTTAGTCCTTATTTTTAAAATATAGTTTCCCGTTAGTCTCTCCGTTAATAATAGTTATCGCTTTTTTTTACGTTTTGTCCATTTTATCCGTTTCGTTAGTTTTATCCGTTTCCCATTTTTTTTTCGTTTTAAATCCGTTTTTACGTTTTATACCTCTCGCCTCTGCTTTTATATGTTTTGTCCGTTTTATCCGTTTTGTCGGTTTTTATCCGTTTCGACCTTTTTACATTTTAATCCGCTTCGTCCGTTGTTTTACGTTTTGTCTGCTTTTATCCGTTTCGTTCGTTGTTTATTCGTTTCGCCGGTTTTTACGTTTTGCCCGCTTTTTCCGTTTTCGCCCGTTGTTTTACGTTTTGTATGTTTTTTCCTTTTGTTCGTTTTTATCCGTTTTGCTCGTTTTTACATTTTGATTGTTTTTATCCGTTTCGTTTGTTTTTACAAAAATTCTAAAAATTTGGAATTTTTCACAAATTTGAAAAAAATTCCAAGAAAATAAATTGGGAAAAAATATTTTCGAAAAAAATAAAAATTTTGAATAAAAAATTTAAAAAAAAAAATTTGAATAAAAAAATATTGAAAAAAAACGGACATATTTTTTTTTAAAGATTTTTTAAATGAAAAATATTTGAATTTTTTTTATTCAAAATTTTTTTGAAACTTTTATTCAATTTTTTTTGAAAATTGAATTTTTTTTTTTTTTTTCAAATTTTTTTTGGAAATTATTTTTCCATTTTTTTGGAATTTTTTTCTAAATTTTTTTCTTTTGGAAAAAATTTCAATATGTTGAAATAGTACAAAAGCGAACAAAAACGAAAGAAAAACGGACAAAATGTAAGAAAAACGCTAGAAATCACAATTGTTAGAACGAGAAACGCTAGAACGAGAAACGCTAGAAATCACAATTGTTAGAACGAGAAATCATGGAGACTAAACACCTTAGGCAAGTAAGATTCAAGTCAAGACATTCGCTAGAACGAGAAACGCTAGAAATCACAATTGTTACCCATAGTCTATTCTTTTCAATAAGGTCATTTTCGACAGACTTAACATTTTGAAATTTGGCACGAGACACGTGGTATCAATTTCAGTTGAACCTAATATAAGGTAGCCGATTCTCCTTGGACTTCTAACAATCATTTCAATCTTTCCATGAAACTCTATTAGGATATGAGTCACTTATTATCCTCATTTCAATGGTTAGGCGAGAGAACAATCAAACATTGGAAGATATGCTTAAAGCACGTGTGATATTCTAGAAATGATTAGGTAAATCATTCTTCATCGAACCAATTTGCTTTACAACAATAGTCAACACATGAACATATCGACTACACCAATTGAGACACTCTAAGGTTGAGGTGTCAATCACTCATTCACTGGTCAAAATCAGGAAAGTCCAACTCACTAGTCAATGACTCATTCATGAAACAACAAAGTAATCGTACAAATCAAAAATCAGTTACAAATAACAAAATATAGCTAGATAAGCTACGTCGATGTAAGACGCAAAATATTGGAAGTATGTTTCATAAGTCGCAAACCATTAGAATTTCAAACTGGCAACAAATTTATATTCAAAGTCCCGCCTTGGAAGGGCGTGGTACGATTTAGAAAAACATTGGACGACCCAGATGCGCCTCAAATATCCTCATCTTTTCACCGACAACACCGTAGGACCCAACAAGGATTGAATTCAGGTGTCACAATTCTCAATTTCTGGTCATTTCTTAAACTCAATATTCATCATATTAGTTCATGCATGATTTTTCATTTCACGATAAACGCATAATTTCATATTAAATAAACGCTATCGCGTAATTAATTATTTTGAACATTTGACCCGATACTTCAAAATTATTCGATATATTTTTATACTCATATTAAGATGATAAAATATTATTATTAGTTTACCGGTGTTTTATATTTATTTCAGATATAAATTGTTATATTTACATAATTACGACGGTTTTCTTAAATATTACACGATAATTATTATTTCACTCAATTTTTGCAAGTAAAGTATTTTTATAATTTTTATGACTTCAATACACTTTATTTTGATCAATTAAAATTTAATTCTATTTAATGCTACCCTAAATGCTAAAATATGTATACAAGTTACTCACTATCTTTATTAAACATCACATTACTTACACATTACTACTTAATAGAAAAAAAATAAACTAGTCAAACCATCAACTCTCCTCAAATTGTGGATCTTGTCTACAAATTTATGATATTATACTCAAACAATAATTCCTACTACACATACACACAAAAATTCAAAGTGTGAAAAAGATTTTCCTCTTCTTCCTTTCTCTCTTTGTGACCGACCACCATAAGAAGACCAAGAGGAATCCATAAAAATTTTGCTAGTCAAGTTTTATACACTCTAGTATCACTCTTGTTAAGGTTTTGTAATATAAACCTCAAGTGATTAGGAAAAACCTTTTGTCCATAAACCTCATCATATCACTAGTAAGCATTCATAATCATATTTTTATTTCATATTCATTTTTATGGTCATATCATTTTATTTGAGAAACATGCAAGCCTCATGATGTTTATACCATTTTTAAAGGTTTTTAAGGTTTTTATTTGCTAAATATATATAATCCATCCTATAATTACTCCTTGTTATATTTTAGTTTTGGTGATGTCTAGGAACCCATGACACCCTAAGAAGGTGTATGGTAGGATTAGAATAGCTTCGGAGTTGTTTTGAATGGGTTATAATAGGTTTGGCGCGAGAAAAACTCATTTCGACACGTTTTGAAAAGGGTCTGTCCTTAAAATTAATTTCTGGAAAATCCGACAGTAGGTTAAAATATTTGGCCTAGATATTTAGAAAATATACTTTAAAACGAAACCGTGGCCGCTTGAACGGATAAAAACGGAGTTATAACGAAGAAGTTATGAATTTTTCAATTTGGCGACGAAAAATATAAATTTCTGGAAAATTCAGCATATAAATGTCACTTTTTACGAGTCAAAATGAGGTTTAAGCGTTATGAAATGTGTCGACTTATCGAAAATATATTAGTATACTTTGACACGAAGCTAAGGGTATAGAAAACGTAGAAAACGGACTTGTAACGAGTAAATTACACGCGATAAACAAAGTTGCCGTAACCTTATTCTATTAGCAACATTAATATATTTCCTATTAAACATATACTACGGCAACTAGGGGCCATGTTGAGGGTCGTTTTTAACATTGATAGGATACTCTTTATAAAAAGATGTCTTCTAATAAAATCAAGTTCGCCAACCATATTTTCCAAAATATCCAACCGTTCGTCAAGCGGAGTTGTAATGAATAAAATATAGTCGCTCAAACTTTGCGAAAACCCATCCTTAAACTATATTTTGGACTAAAAGTACCATACTTAACCTCTAATTTTCTTTATGTACGAGACCTCTAGGACGAAAACTTAAATGCTAAAACTTTGAGATTATCATACGAGCTTCCCAAAACCGTTGAGTTTATTTCCTAACACTCGATGTGCACCATTTACGACTAGCTTTCCGAGGCCATATAGTCACTTTCATGACTTGTCAAATTATATTATTTTGCGACGAAAAGTTATATTCTCTTAATAAATCACTAAATGACTATCGAGGATATTGTTTCGACGTAAATACTTGTAAGGTAATTTACAATTTATCAAGACGTTAAAAGATTATATTTTCGACGAGAAGTATTGTTTTCAAAATACATAAGTGGTATAAATATCATCCGAATTGCGTGCATAACATTACATCATGACTTATTGCATATCATATCATTCATAATAGGTCGGTTCGAGATTCACGCTACATTTCGGTGTAACCACTTTTGTCATCGCATCTATTCATCAAGTGAGTAATCACATCCCTTTTTACCGTTTACTATATTTTGGGGTGAATGCATGAACCATACTTGAATTAAATTGATTCTTACTTTTGTGAACTCTTTTGACTAGAACTTGTGAACTCAAATCAAATCCTTGAACTTAATTACAATTTATGACTTGTTGGAATTTATCGAACCGTACATGTTATGACCTTGACCTAAAGTCTCCTATGTTCGGAGCATCACTATAAAGTCTCCTATGTTCGAGCATCACTATAAAGTCTCCTACGTTCGAGTATATCTTTGGGAAGAGGCACCCAAGATATCTTTGGGAAGAGGCACCCAAGATATCTTTGGGAAGAGGCACCAACATAACTTTGGGTAGTGGCACCCAAAGATAATTTGGTTTCATCAGAGCATCCACGAATTATTATATACGTGGTACTATATTATGGACTATTATGACCATTTATATTTGACTACTTGACGCTATATTTTGTGCAATGGGTTGTGTACACACAGTTGCAAGTTTTGTATGGGCGGAACTTGGAACTGAGTGAATATACAATTCCTTTGCTTTGTGGACTATTTCCGATAACCGAAACCTTGGACTCTTTCATACGAGTTTTCTTATTTTACTAAACATGTTTACTCACCAACTATTTTCATAGTTGACCCGTTTTCTCTCATGCATTTCAGGTGATCGTTAGTAAGCTTTTTCTACCAGGTCTTGCATAATGAAGTTTTCACTTGTCACTACAAATCGTTATGTAATAGAACGAAATATTTTGGAATCTAAACTTTGTAATATATTTGCCGATGACGGCTAAACTGGTATTGTAATGGTGTACTCTTTCTTTTAAATATTAACGTTGGTATGTTCTATTATCTTGTGCTTATGTTCCTTCCGTTACACCTCGTGTTTCCGCCTCCGGTGAGGTGTGACATGATTGGTACAGAGCCAAAGGTTATAGAGAATGCCGATTTTTCAAAATAAAAATCACACTATAACCAAAATTTTTTATTAAACATTGAACATCATCCGAGTCATCTAGTCTTATCGTTGCATCGTTAATCATAAATTATACATAGCCTGATCAACTATGTCTAATTTATGAAGAACCATGCAATGATAAGAGTGGTAGTTTTAAATCATGTTTAGTCGAGTCTTTAGAGTCTGGTCACCTGAAGTTGCATTGGTCGGGTGGGTATGCATAGCATGTTTTTACGTTCACGTCTACATTACCGTACCTTGTTTATATCTTCTCTTTTCCACCTTTCGACTTGTTAGACATAGCATGTCTCTGTTCCTGTCATATTTCGATTACTATAACACATTACCACCGTTCTACACCTCATCTGACTTCGTTCGAATGTCGTTTACTCAACCCGATGTTTTGGTCCACTGTAGGATCATGGCTGCAAGAAACACACGCTCGGGAGGTAGCAACAACGGCAACCCAAACAACAATGACAACCAAACAACAACTGCTGGAATAGCGGATCTACTCACTCAAATTATAACACATCTCGATGCTAGGCGAACCAACGCCGGAGAAGGTACTCAAACGCCGGTCAAGGATGCGACTACAAAACTTTCATGACATGCAAGCCAATGGAATTTCATGGTGCGAGGGTGCCATTGGATCGCTAACTCGGTTCGAGAATGTTGAGTCGAAACTTAGTATCACGAAATGTATTGAAGGAAACAAGGTTGAGTTCTCTGTTTGGTCTACTACTGGTCGAGCATTGACTGGTGGAACAACCAACCGCAGACTAGAGGAAGAGGGCCGCAAATGCGTTATCTTGGGAAGCATTTAAGAAACTACTAACCGATGAGTCTGCGAGAAAAGATGAAGTGCGAAGCTAGAAGCGGAATTTTGGAATCACTTGATGGTTGGGTAGAAGTTGACAAGTACACGATCCGCTTCCACGAGTTAACTAGGATGGTTCCTCGCATGGTTTCCACCGTGGAGAAGTTGATTGACCGATATATGGGGATTGATACCGGAAATTAGGAGGGACGCCACCTCATCAAACCCAACCACTCGCAAGCGGCGTGGGTATGGCGATCGCTTGACAAATGATGTGATCGGTGCGGAGAACTAACAAAAGCAAACGACAATGGACGAAAGCGGCGGAGGATCACCAGGAAGCCGAGACCGAATCGGCAAAACAAGAGGCGCGAATAACCCGAACTATGGGCGACCACCCAGAGCGCAAAGGATATCTGGTCCACATCCTTTGTGTACTCAATGTAATTATCATCACTCGGAGATCGTCGAAGGTGCGACAAATGTGGGACGGCCACTTCAGCGAAATTGCTCAAACAGGCTCGGAAATCAAGGACAAAGAAAAGCATGTTACAGTGTGGAAGTCTAGATCACCTTCGCAATACCGTCCAAAGTCGAAAAGAACTCCCAATCAAGGAGGTAATCGTCCAAACGGCATTGGCAATAGAAGGCCCACAAGATCGAACATTGAAGTTCCCCATGCGTGGTCGAGCATTCTATCCGGTACCGAGGAAGCCCGCAACGCGTAACGGGTACATTCTTTCGAACAACTACCTTATTTACATGCGACATGATTTTGAGTGCATAGCTTCCTTCCAACTTTACCACGTTCACGACATTGATTAATTTGAGACCTATCGATATTGACCTTAGTTGTTATATATTTTGTTGATTTGATTTGATTTGTGTAAGCAAATCCAATATCAGCGAATCTTTCAAAAGACTTCATTCAAAAGACTTGTTTCTAGCTTGATCTAGTAGCGGTTCTTGTTTGATGAGTTGCGAAAGTCAAGCTAAGAAACAAGTTTACTCAAGTCACTACCTAAAGGTCTTTTGAGAGCTACGCTCGATATTGGGTAAGTTTACCCCATCAAATCTAATCACGGCATGTAATTAGTTGGATGAGGAACCCTTATGCATGAGCATTGACATGATCATTTAGACTATTCGCATGCGAGCATGAACTTTTAGAACTCTTGTCGAGGTTCGGACCATAGTATCGTTAATCGAATCACGAGGACGTGATTCGGCGACATGGGAAGAATGTCACAATTCTCAATTTCGGTCATTTCTTAAACTCAATATTCATCATATTAGTTCATGCATGATTTTTCATTTCACGATAAACGCATAATTTCATATTAAATAAACGCTATCGCGTAATTAATTATTTTGAACATTTGACCCGATACTTCCAAAAATTATTCCGATATATTTTTATACTCATATTAAGATGATAAAATATTATTATTAGTTTACCGGTGTTTTATATTTATTTCAGTATATAAATTGTTATATTTACATAATTACGACGGTTTTCTTAAATATTACACGATAATTATTATTTCACTCAATTTTTGCAAGTAAAGTATTTTTATAATTTTATGACTTCAATACACTTTATTTTGATCAATTAAAATTTAATTCTATTTAATGCTACCCTAAATGCTAAAATATGTATACAAGTTACTCACTATCTTTATTAAACATCACATTACTTACACATTACTACTTAATAAAAAAAAATAAACTAGTCAAACCATCAACTCTCCTCAAATTGTGGATCTTGTCTACAAATTTATGATATTATACTCAAACAATAATTCCTACTACACATACACACAAAAATTCAAAGTGTGAAAAAGATTTTCCTCTTCTTCCTTTCTCTCTTTGTGACCGGCCACCATAAGAAGACCAAGAGGAATCCATAAAAATTTTGCTAGTCAAGTTTTATACACTCTAGTATCACTCTTGTTAAGGTTTTGTAATATAAACCTCAAGTGATTAGGAAAAACCTTTTGTCCATATTACCGAAAAGCAGAAATCAGTTTCTAAAGTCGGTAACTCTAAAACCCTTGTGTTTTTGTTTTTCACAAGTTTGTTAAAAAGTACGCTGTACGCATCACGATGATTTACCAAATCGATATTGCCCATGCGTACGACTTAATTTACCAATGTTTTTAAATTGGTAAGACTTTTAAATAGTAAGCCATGCGTATTACTTTACAAGAACAGTAATATCACTTTAAAAGATATCCCACTGTTTAAAAAGAGATATCCCAATATTTTTTGTGCATGTCTTTTAAATCGGTAAGATATGTTATCTTTTAAATATTCAAAAGATTTTATGTAGATCTTTTAACTTGGTAAACACGATTTTAGCTATAACGCACTAAGTCCGCACGATCGGACCTATTTTATCTTTTAATCCGCGTGATCGGATCTATTTTATCTTTTGATCTGCACGATTGGATCTAAGAAAAGCCCGCACGATCGGAGCTATTTTATTTTTTAGCCGCGATAAATTCGCGCAGATATTGTTTTTACGGTTGGTATGCCTGTTCGCGCTCGAACAACGCAGTCGCGATAAATCTACCCGCATTAGGCCGTGCGTTCAGACATTTTCGCAGAGAACGCGTACGCGCGAAAACCACGATGCTAGTCAATCGCCATGATGCGCACCGGACCAAAAGCCGTGGTATAAACATCTGCGATCATCCGAAACGTTCGAGTCTATGCGGTTCGAGATAAATCCATACGTGTCTATTCGTCGCGGTCACGATCGTCCATACGTTAAAGAAAAGAAAAAAACACAATTAATTATTTCGTCGGTACGCATCCCACGATGGGTGCGCACTGCCAATTTTCTTATAAGCTATGTGCTATATATATTTTTATGCTATGTGCTATATATTGCTTAATTTTATTAGGTTTTATATGCTGCGATTTGCGGCATATACTTTTAATCTTTGCATTAAGTGTTTTCAGATTAAATAAGTTTAATGCTCCTACACGAGTAGCACCATCAAACTTGGGGGCTACCGGTATATACTACCACCGTTTTAAACGCGGTGTATTTGGAAGCGGATCGAAGACAATTTAAATATTCGCACCAACTTGCCGTAGGGGAGACGTCCTCTGTCGGTTGTGAAGACGCGCACAACGCAGAAGCACGTCTTCGTCGCACATCTTTAGCGCCGCACCTATGCGCGAAGCGCGTTTTCGTCGCACATCTTTAGCGCACCACCTATGCGAAGCACGTTCGTCGTCGACATCTTTGTCGCGACAACAAGACACTTATGCGTGAAGCACGTCTTCGTCGCACATCTTTGTCGCGCAAGGCAGCACGCATCACATGTAGCACGTCTTCGTCGCACCATGTTGTGTCGCCATCGGTACAAAAGTACGCCTACCCGGGATGCGACATGCGGGTTCCAATTTCACCCACGCGCCATCGAACTTAAGTCTAGCATAACATAGCCATGTGCTATCTCATACTAGACTTGGGGGCTTGTGGACGTATGGTCCGGACCGGGCCAGAATGGGTCGGGCCGCATCGCCGCCCACTCTACACCTAAACCCTAATCCATACCTATATATACATGACGGTTATCTCTAACCCTAAGATATATTGGCTACATCACGCCGATACTAACTTGACTGTCGGAGGTGGACCCGGGGCTACGGCCTCGGGTCCACTCTAACGGGTTCTCTTTGTTGACAGTCTACTAGGGCTCGAGAAGGCGACTAACGGCCAAGGAGAGTCGTTGAATCTAGTCCGCGCTTGATTATGCTTCAACAAACCTCATCATATCACTAGTAAGCATTCATAATCATATTTTTATTTCATATTCATTTTTATGGTCATATCATTTTATTTGAGAAACATGCAAGCCTCATGATGTTTATACCATTTTTAAAGGTTTTTAAGGTTTTTATTTGCTAAATATATATAATCCATCCTATAATTACTCCTTGTTATATTTTAGTTTTGGTGATGTCTAGGAACCCATGACACCCTAAGAAGGTGTATGGTAGGATTAGAATAGCCGGAGTTGTTTTGAATGGGTTATAATAGGTTTGGCGAGAAAAACTCATTTCGACACGCTTTGAAAAGGGTCTGTCCTTAAAATTAATTTCTGGAAAATCCGACAATAGGTTAAAATATTTGGCCTAAATATTTAGAAAATATACTTTAAAACGAAACCGTGGCCGCTTGAACGGATAAAAACGGAGTTATAACGAAGAAGTTATGAATTTTTCAATTTGGCGACGAAAAATATAAATTTCTGGAAAATTCAGCATATAAATGTCACTTTTTACGAGTCAAAATGAGGTTTAAGCGTTATGAAATGTGTCGACTTATCGAAAATATATTAGTATACTTTGACACGAAGCTAAGGGTATAGAAAACGAGAAAACGGACTTGTAACGAGTAAATTACGCGATAAACAAAGTTGCCGTAACCTTATTCTATTAGCAACATTAATATATTTTCTATTAAACATATACTACGGCAACTAGGGGCCATGTTGAGGGTTGTTTTAACATTGATAGGATACTCTTTATAAAAGATGTCTTCTAATAAAATCAAGTTCGCCAACCATATTTTCCAAAATATCCAACCGTTCGTCAAGCGGAGTTGTAATGAATAAAATATAGTCGCTCAAACTTTGCCGAAAACCCATCCTTAAACTATATTTTGGACTAAAAGTACCATACTTAACCTCTAATTTTCTTTATGTACGAGACCTCTAGGACGAAAACTTAAATGCTAAAACTTTGAGATTATCATACGAGCTTCCCAAAACCGTTGAGTTTATTTCCTAACACTCGATGTGCACCATTTTACGACTAGCTTTCCGAGGCCATATAGTCACTTTCATGACTTGTCAAATTATATTATTTTGCGACGAAAAGTTATATTCTCTTAATAAATCACTAAATGACTATCGTAGGATATTGTTTCGACGTAAATACTTGTAAGGTAATTTACAATTTATCAAGACGTTAAATGATTATATTTTCGACGAGAAGTATTGTTTTCAAAAAATACATAAGTGGTATAAATATCATCCGAATTGCGTGCATAACATTACATCATGACTTATTGCATATCATATCATTCATAATAGGTCGGTTCGAGATTCACGCTACATTTCGTGTAACCACTTTGTCATCGCATCTATTCATCAAGTGAGTAATCACATCCCCTTTTACCGCTTTTACTATATTTTGGGGTGAATGCATGAACCATACTTGAATTAAATTGATTCTTACTTTTGTGAACTCTTTGACTAGAACTTGTGAACTCAAATCAAATCCTTGAACTTAATTACAATTTATGACTTGTTGGAATTTATCGAACCGTACATGTTATGACCTTGACCTAAAGTCTCCTATGTTCTGAGCATCACTATAAAGTCTCCTATGTTCGAGCATCACTATAAAGTCTCCTACGTTCGAGTATATCTTTGGGAAGAGGCACCCAAGATATCTTTGGGAAGAGGCACCAAGATATCTTTGGGAAGAGGCACCCAACATAACTTTGGGTAGTGGCACCCAAAGATAATTTGGTTTCATCAGAGCATCCACGAATTATTATATCGTGGTACTATATTATGGACTATTATGACCATTTATATTTGACTACTTGACGCGCTATATTTTGTGCAATGGGTTGTGTACACACAAGTTGCAAGTTTTGTATGGGCGGAACTTGGAACTGAGTGGATATACAATTCCTTTGCTTTGTGGACTATTTCCGATAACCGAAACCTTGGACTCTTTCATACGAGTTTTCTTATTTTACTAAACATATTTACTCACCAACTATTTTCATAGTTGACCCGTTTTTCTCTCATGCATTTCAGGTGATCGTTAGTAAGCTTTTTCTACCAGGTCTTGCATAATGAAGTTTTCACTTGTCACTACAAATCGTTATGTAATAGAACGAAATATTTTGGAATCTAAACTTTGTAATATATTTTCCGATGACGGCTAAACTGGTATTGTAATGGTGTACTCTTTCTTTTAAATATTAACGTTTGTATGTTCTATTATCTTGTGCTTATGTTCCTCCGTTACACTCGTGTTTCGCCTCCGGCGGTGTGACATCGAGGACCTAATTCCTTTTGGTTGGGTGAATGTGACAATCAGTATTTTCGGTCATTCTCAAAACATTACTCATGCTTCATTATTTATCATTTATCGTGAACTAGGTTTACGAGCATCAAATTCACGTAACCGTAATGGTTTAGCCGTGAATTCATGATCATATCATCGAGGTCATTTCATATAGACTAAGTTTAGTCTACATTTTATTAACATCATTGTCATCATATTAGTTCATGCATGGTTTTGCATTTTACATTAAACGATAATTTTCATATTAAATAAACGTTATCGCGTAACTAATTATTTTGAACAATTGATCCATTACTTCAAAAATTATTCCAATATATTTTATACTCATATTAAGTTTATAAAATAATATTATGAGTTTACATGTTGTTTTAAATTTATTTTGTAACTAAATTGTTGTATTTATATAATTACGACGTTTTTCTTAAATACGACACGATTATTATTATTTCACTCAAATTTTGCAAGAAATGTATTTTATAACTTTTATGACCTAAATATATTTTATCTTGACCCGTGAAAATTTATTTTTATCCAACGCTACCCTAAATATTCAAAAGTGACTACAACTTATCTCTTAACTACATTTAACCTCGCAAATCTTACACTAATACAAAAAAAAAAAAAAAAAAAAAAAAAAAAAAACCTATGAAAGTAAATGACTATCACCCCTTGTCGACACAAGGGGTGAGTCATTGAAGTGATTCACCCAAGTTTTTGCAAATATCTCTAGTCTTATGTAAGATACCAAAAATCATTTCATTCCTTTCATTTCACAAATACAAAGATCAAAATTATATTTCTCATTTCTCTCTTGCAATTCGGCAGCCATAAGACCAAAGGAGGAATCATCATACAATTTTCAAGACAAAGATTTTTAAACACTAGTATCACTTGTTGTATAGGTTTTGCAATAAAAACCTCAAGTGATTAGGAAAAACCCTTTGTCCTTAAACCTCATCATATTTCTTGTAAGCATTCATATTCATGTTTTTATTTCATATTCATTATTATGGTCATATCATTTTATTTGAGAAACATGCAAGTTATGTGATGTTTATACCACTTTTTCATGTTTTTAAGTGTTAAATATATATAATCCATCCTATAAATTACTCCTTGTTATATATAATTTTTGGTGATGTCTAGGAACCCATGACATCCTAAGAAGGTGTATGGTAGGATTAGAATAGCTTCGGAGTTGTTTTGAATGGGTTAGAATAGGTTTGGCGCGAGAAAAACTCATTTCGACAAGTTTGCAAAAGGGTCTGTCCTTATTTTCGAAATCTGGAAAATCCGACAGTAGATAAAAATTTTTGGCCTAGATATTTAGAAAATATACTTTAAAACGAAACCGTGACCGCTTGAACGGATGAAAACGGAGTTATAACGAAGAAGTTATGAATTTTTCAATTTGGCGACGAAAAATATAATTTCGAAATTTCAAAAACAATGTTTAGTTTGTACGAGTCAAAATGAAGCTTGGACGTTGTAAATTATTTCGACTTGTTAAAAATATGTTAGTATACTTCGATACAAAGCTAAGGATCTTTAAAACGTAGAAAACGGATTTGTAATGACTAAATTATACACTTTTACAAAAGTTGCCGTAACTTTTATTATATAAGAAAAAAAAAACTAACTTGATTTCTAATAGACAAGTTTTGCGGCAAAAACTAGTACCAAGTTAAAGGTTGTTTTAACATTGAATTAGAACTTTTCATAAAGTGAAGTCTTCTAGTAAAAGTGAAATCGCCAAGTATACTTTCCAAAATGTCCGACCGTTTGATTAGCGGAGTTGTAATGAATTAATTATAGTCGCTTAAACTTTGCCGAAAAACCATCCTTAAACTATATTTTGGACTAAAAGTACCATACTTAACCTCTATTTTTCTTTATGTTCGAGACCTCTAGGATGGAAAGTCATGTACTAAAACTTTGAGATAATCATACAAGCTTCCCAAAACCGTTGAGTTTGTTTCCTAACGCTCGACGTGCACCATTTTACGACTAGCTTTTAGAAGCCGTTTTTGTCACTTTCATGGAAATTTCAATAACATTATTTTACGACGAAAAGTTATAATTTCACAATAAATCACTAAATGATTATCGTCGGATATCATTTCAACGTAAATACATGTGAAGTAATTTAAAAATGGTCAAGACGTAAAAAGGTTATATTTTCGACGAGAAGTATTGTTTTCAAAAATTCATAAGTGGTATAAATATCATCCGAATTGCATGCATAACATTACATCATGACTTATTACATATCATATCATTCATAATAGGTCAGTTTCGAGATTCACGCTACATTTCAGTTTATCCACTTTTGTCATCATAATCATTGCAACAGGTGAGTTTTTATAGCCCCGATTTATTCAAGTTCTTACTTATTTCAAACCTACGGAGGAGAATACATTGTACATCATTTTATTACGATACCAAGTATATCAAATTCATTACATTGCTTAAGTTACCTCATTGCCAGTTAAATGTCCCCATTTCATGAACATGAACCGTTAATTTCATAGAAGCGTGAGTGAGTGGATAGATCTATCGAGGGTGACACCTCCATCCGGGTTGGCGGATTCCAACCGGACGGATGCATTTCACTTCATTATCATTATTGAGTTGTTTGGCAAAACACTCTGTTGGGGCGAACATCAGTCAAGCTTCGGTGTCATGTGCTTAAGCAATTGTATCATTTTGTGGCGACATTGTCATACATAATTTATACTTGTGGTAGTCGTATTAAACATTTACATAAACTCTATGAACTCACTCAACCATTGTGTTGACACTTTTAGCAATGTATTTTCAGGTAACTAAGGCATTCACTTCATGGCATGCATGTGGACATATCATAGAGTCGCGGTGACGACGCGTCTCACATGGGATTTATATACTTTAAAAACATCGTTTGACTTGTATCAAATTTATTTCCGTACATAGTCACTTTCATTTGGGACCTATCTTTGTAACTCTGGATGTTTTTATTAAATCAAGCGATGTATTTTCCAAACGACACTTTAGGTCGTTCAATATAACTGTGATTGTGATGCTATGACGATCAATCCCGTGAATTTCATTCATTTGCAAAACATGTAATTTGGGGTGTGATGATTGGCATCGAGCTTGATTATAGAGAACTAGGTTGCATCATTGACCTAGACTATAACTACATCATCATAGCATCTCATCATTTCATCATAAGTGCATAGTCACTATACATGCGGTTTCATACGCACATTTTGCGAGTTATTTACTTTCATTTCAAAAGCGATTGTCACATAGATGCCTTCAAATACCCATCCCATCATACTCACATCGGTTTGACATGGAGAATGCCTGTCATTTCCTATCACAATTTTAACATTAGTTGACTCAACACCGATAACATCGATGATGAGACCGAACCCTTTAGGAGGACAGTTGAACCTACACCATCACGATCACTATTGATTCACCTGTAGGACCGTGAAAATTTTTATCATTCTGTTGAGACAGATCATACCATTTAGTAGGACTTACAAGCTTAGTCCTAGTGGACCTATTAGTCATACATTTGATTTGCCGCTTGGGAAGCGTGCATAATTTGACACACCACTACCATCTACAACTAAGACTACGGAAACTACACTATCTTATAGATTTGAGGACTGTGAGAGTTTCAAAGTTGTTGTTGCTAGACAGCCTACTACTTCTACACTTGAGGCATGATTAGACCACCGACAGGAACCGACAATAAGTACCTTTCTAGCTAATGTAATCTTTATCATTTATTATCTCCACAATAATCACAACCTTTGTTTATTTCATTCCTTATTCCAATTTCCCAATTTTCAATCATTCAGCGACAATACCTCACTATCTTACTAGGGTTAGGCCAACTTTATTCTTGACTAATTAGGAAACTATTACCATTCTAGGAGGTTTCCCACGCATCCTACAAACCATTTAACAAATTTTATTTCAAGTTACTTTGCTACTACTTCATAACATTATTTCACTTAAGTATATTGCAAACCATTCTACACCATCTTAGAAACCTTGTTTCATAAAGTTTTAAAACAAAGTTGTTTCGTTACCACCCTATCAATTGGCTTTCGGTCATTTTATCAATTATTTAATACCATCATGCGAAACAATTTTCATGTTACTACGAAAATTATTGAGCCATTATCTTACAAAACAAAACGTTGAATACCATCTAAAACTTCGAGAGAAACATAATACCATTTCAACAAAACCAAGCATCACATCATTTGTCCTCAATTATACATGACCTGATCACCTATGTATAATTTAGGAAGAATTATGTCATGAAAGTAACAAGCATCATTTCAAATCTCTTAAAACAATCTTCATTAAAAAGCAAAGCTTTGTAAGCAAATAAATTGTGCATAAACATTCCTTTTTGTTAACACTCTACAAAAACCTACGCCATTTATCACTCACTCAACCGACAAGTTGAAACTTTACCAGTGACCTTTTTTTTAGGAAAGACTTTCTATACTATCTACGAGGAGGATTCCTAGATACGAGAAAAAAATATAAGGATTTCAGAAATACTAACAAGGACTAGAAGTATGTAGTAAGATGTCTTAAAACTCAACATAAATCTTAAGACATCACGAGACATTCCGAACCACTATTTTTGGACTAGAAGCCAAATTCTTTCATTTCAAAAGTACTAGCTAGATCGAGTTACAAGGTTTAGAACGAAACGAATACACACTAAGCAACACTATAGGGATAAACCAAGTCTTCTAACTGAGACTGCAGAACATTCCAATAAACATGGCTTCAACAATATGTGAACTTCCCTACAATGAGTTTCCCTTAAAGGAAAATTTGGTTAGATTAAGGTTATCAATATAAACTTCCCCTAAGGCCTTGTGTTTTCTAGAAATTACAGATAACCTCACCTCCATATCAAGAGATGTAACAGGTTTGAACATATTGAACAATCAAGGACTATCCATCTACAAGTGAAATTAGAACAAACATTCTTCGACATAGTATGAGATGATATCTATTTCTTGCTAGCATGCTAACAATCTAAGTGATGAAATAATTTTAGAAGCACTCAATATCGGGACAGATTTGAAAATCAATCACCACACCACATCACTTACACATTTAAGGTTTTGTGACTTGATAACATATAGCATGGAAACATTTCAATAATCAAACCATAAACATTATAGTCATGGAGGCTAAACACCTTAGGCAAGTAAGATTCAAGTCAAGACATTCGCTAGAACGAGAAACGCTAGAAATCACAATTGTTACCCATAGTCTATTCTTTTCAATAAGGTCATTTTCGACAGACTTAACATTTTGAAATTTGGCACGAGACACGTGGTATCAATTTCAATTGAACCTAATATAAGGTAGCCGATTCTCCTTGGACTTCTAACAATCATTTCAATCTTTCCATGAAACTCTATTAGGATATGAGTACCGCCTATTATCCTCAGCTCAATGGTTAGAGCGAGAGAACAATTCAAACATTTGAAGATATGCTTAAAGCACGTGTGATATTCTAGAAATGATTAGGTAAATCATTCTTCATCGAACCAATTTGCTTTACAACAATAGTCAACACATGAACATATCGACTACACCAATTGAGACACTCTAAGGTTGAGGTGTCAATCACTCATTCACTGGTCAAAATCAGGAAAGTCCAACTCACTAGTCAATGACTCATTCATGAAACAACAAAGTAATCGTACAAATCAAAAATCAGTTACAAATAACAACATATAGCTAGATAAGCTACGTCGATGTACAACGCAAAATATTGGAAGTATGTTTCATAAGTCGCAAACCATTAGAATTTCAAACTGGCAACAAATTTATATTCAAAGTCCCGTCTTGGAAGGGCGTGGTACGATTTAGAAAAACATTGGACGACCCAGATGCGCCTCAAATATCCTCATCTTTTCACCGACAACACCGTAGGACCCAACAAGGACCGAATTCGTGGACCTGAATTCCTTTTGGTTGGGCGAATGTGACAATTCAGTATTTTCGGGTCATTCTCAAAACATTACTCATGCTTCATTATTTATCATTTATCGTGAACTAGGTTTACGAGCATCAAATTCACGTAACCGTAATGGTTTAGCCGTGAATTCATGATCATATCATCGAGGTCATTTCATATAGACTAAGTTTAGTCTACATTTTATTAACATCATTGTCATCATATTAGTTCATGCATGGTTTTGCATTTTACATTAAACGATAATTTTCATATTAAATAAACGTTATCGCGTAACTAATTATTTTGAACAATTGATCCATTACTTCCAAAAATTATTCCAATATATTTTTATACTCATATTAAGTTTATAAAATAATATTATGAGTTTACAGTTGTTTTAAATTTATTTTGTAACTAAATTGTTGTATTTATATAATTACGACGTTTTTCTTAAATACGACACGATTATTATTATTTCACTCAAATTTTGCAAGAAATGTGTTTTTATAATTTTTATGACCTAAATATATTTTATCTTGACCCGTGAAAATTTATTTTTATCCAACGCTACCCTAAATATTCAAAAGTGACTACAACTTATCTCTTAACTACATTTAACCTCACAAATCTTACACTAATACATAAAAAAAAAAAAAAAAAAAAAAAAAAACCCTATGAAAGTAATGACTATCACCCTTGTCGACACAAGGGGTGAGTCATAAGTGATTCACCCAAGTTTTGCAAATATCTCTAGTCTTATGTAAGATACCAAAATCATTTCATTCCTTTCATTTCACAAATACAAAGATCAAAATTATATTTCTCATTTCTCTCTTGCAATTCGGCAGCCATAAGACCAAAGGAGGAATCATCATACAATTTTCAAGACAAAGATTTTTAAACACTAGTATCACTTGTTGTATAGGTTTTGCAATAAAAACCTCAAGTGATTAGGAAAAACCCTTTGTCCTTAAACCTCATCATATTTCTTGTAAGCATTCATATTCATGTTTTTATTTCATATTCATTATTATGGTCATATCATTTTATTTGAGAAACATGCAAGTTATGTGATGTTTATACCACTTTTCATGTTTTTAAGTGTTAAATATATATAATCAATCCTATAAATTACTCCTTGTTATATATAATTTTTGGTGATGTCTAGGAACCCATGACATCCTAAGAAGGTGTATGGTAGGATTAGAATAGCTTCGAGTTGTTTTGAATGGGTTAGAATAGGTTTGGCGAGAAAACTCATTTCGACAAGTTTGCAAAAGGGTCTGTCCTTATTTTCAAATCTGGAAAATCCGACAAGAGATAAAAATTTTGGCCTAGATATTTAGAAAATATACTTTAAAACGAAACCGTGACCGCTTGAACGGATGAAAACGGAGTTATAACGAAGAAGTTATGAATTTTTCAATTTGGCGACGAAAAATATAATTTCTGGAAATTTCAGCAAACAATGTTTAGTTTGTACGAGTCAAAAATGAAGCTTGGACGTTGTAAATTATTTCGACTTGTTAAAAATATGTTAGTATACTTCGATACAAAGCTAAGGATCTTTAAAACGTAGAAAACGGATTTGTAATGACTAAATTATACACTTTTACAAAAGTTGTCGTAACTTTTATTATATAAGAAAAAAAAAACTAACTTGATTTCTAATAGACAAGTTTTATGGATAAAACTAGTACCAAGTTAAAGGTTGTTTTAACATTGAATTAGAACTTTCATAAAGTGAAGTCTTCTAGTAAAAGTGAAATCGCCAAGTATACTTTCCAAAATGTCCGACCGCTTGATTAGCGGAGTTGTAATGAATTAATTATAGTCGCTAAACTTTGCCGAAAAACCATCCTTAAACTATATTTTGGACTAAAAGTACCATACTTAACCTCTATTTTTCTTTATGTTCGAGACCTCTAGGATGGAAAGTCATGTACTAAAACTTTGAGATAATCATACAAGCTTCCCAAAACCGTTGAGTTTGTTTCCTAACGCCGACGTGCACCATTTTACGACTAGCTTTTAGAAGCCGTTTTGTCACTTTCATGGAAATTTCAATAACATTATTTTACGATTTAAAAGTTATAATTTCACAATAAATCACTAAATGATTATCGTCGGATATCATTTCAACGTAAATACATGTGAAGTAATTTAAAATGGTCAAGACGTTAAAGGTTATATTTTCGACGAAGTAATGTTTTCAAAAATTTATAAGTGGTATAAATATCATCCGAATTGCATGCATAACATTACATCATGACTTATTACATATCATATCATTCATAATAGGTCGGTTTGAGATTCACGCTACATTTCGGTTTATCCACTTTTGTCATCATAATCATTGCAACAAGTGAGTTTTCATAGCCCGATTTATTCAAGTTTTTACTTATTTCAAACCTACGGGAGAATACATTGTACATCATTTTATTACGATACCAAGTATATCAAATTCATTACATTGCTTAAGTTACCTCATTGCCGCTAAATGTCCCCATTTCATGAACATGAACCGTTAATTTCATAGAAGCGTGAGTGAGTGGATAGATCTATCGGGGTGACACCTCCATCCGGGTTGGCGGATTCCAACCGGACGGATGCATTTCACTTCATTATCATTATTGAGTTGTTTGGCAAAACACTGCTGGCGAACATCAGTCAAGCTTCGTGTCATGTGCTTAAGCAATTGTATCATTTTGTGGCGACATTGTCATACATAATTTATACTTGTGGTAGTCGTATTAAACATTTTCATATACTCTATGAGCTCACTCAACCATTGTGTTGACACTTTTAGCAATGTATTTTCAGGTAACTAAGGCATTCACTTCATGGCATGCATGTGGACATATCATAGAGTCGCGGTGACGACGCGTCTCACATGGGATTTATATACTTTAAAAACATCGTTTGACTTGTATCAAATTTATTTCCGTACATAGTCACTTTCATTTGGGACCTATCTTTGTAACTCTGAATGTTTTTATTAAGTCAACCGATGTATTTTCTAAACGACACTTTAGGTCGTTCAATATAACTGTGATTGTGATGCTATGACAACAATCCCGTGAATTCCATTCGGTACCAAAGCAGGTAATTTGGGGGTGTGACATTAGCTCACCAAAACCACCACATTAAGAATCTCATTTACCTCAGCCCACTCTTCACCATAGTCCAATCTTGGGTTTTCTTAAAGGTAGTGTGTGTGCAAGACGGTTTATATCATGGCCGGATTTTAGGGTGTGCGGAGTGATCGACCGCACAGGGCCCCAAAATTTTGAGGGCCTCCGATGTTATGATACATGACTGATTTAACTATTGGTTTAAGGTAATTTTCATAAGAATGTGTTCTAAAACTTAAGATTTTAACCTTATATAAATGAAAAGTGGATTATGTTCAAGTGATTTAAAGAGAAAAGTCAAAAAAGAAAATAAAAGAAAAATAGAGAGTTGCAGTTATGAAGGGCTGGAGAAGATGGTAATGATAGGTAATAATCACTTGGCACCCTAAAGTTTGTAGAATTTACACAATTCTCTTTATCTTTTAGTTTCATTCTTAAGTAACTACAAATGGGTTTACAGAAATTGCATTTTAAACCCACGTTTTGGAAAGCTGTTAAAATTGGCCAGATTTTCTTTTATACATTTTTATAAAATGATTTTAAATGTGGCCCAATAATATTAACGTGATAAATATAGAGATGTCATACACGGTTGTTTTTATGTTTTTGGACATATTTAGGTCTTTGCGCTTGTTCGAGAGGCCAATATGATCAACATGGCACAGGGCCCCCAAAATCCACGGGACGGCCCTGGTTTATATCCATCTTGCACTCGAAATAGTCCTAAAAACGAGTTTTTGTAACCCTGAGCTTATTTTCTTGAATAGTTGGTATAGGAGTCTTTATAATCTGACTAAATGGGTATTATATCATGTTTGTGAAGTCATGAGAAGGGTGATGGGATTTGATGAGTTGAAGTTATTGAATGTTAGCTGTTTTGAGTAGTGGAAAAACTAGAAATATAAGGTTTTTGAAGATACTGTTTTTGGATTAGCACAAAAAAAAGTTATAAACTCTTTTACCTATTGTGATTTATGAATTTTTGAAACAAGTACTTTATGTTCAAAAGGAGGTATAAATCATGGCTAGGTCGGGTTTTTATAGGTCAAGAGATTGGGTAAACTTTGTCACATTAAATCATGATTTTTAAGATAGATTGTGTTCGATCTTGATGATGCACAAACATGGATTTTTATGAAAGAAACCCACTGCTATTTTTAGATAAAAATAGGTGTTAAGACATGCATAAAATTAGTTTGGGAGTTGGTTGGGTCGTTATGGGTTGGTTTGGTAATTTTTAGACATGTTCTAGTTAAGCTTAATTTCAAACAGCTCACTTTCTAATTTGTTGTGTCACTTTGTAAGGAGGATATTTTGATGAAAAGTAGGTCTTAGAACATGATTCTTGATTCTAAACTCAATTACTCTGAGTTTAGTTTCCATAAATATGAATTTTTTAAAAAGATTAAGTCGTTTGGTTAGTGAAATATGCAAAATGGCAACAAGTGTCAAGTATGCTAGAAACTCAGTTTTGAACCCCTGTACTAAATGGACTATAAATCATGAACCATGTCAAACATTGACTTGAAACTGATATGGGAGATGATCCTATGTGTTATTTAGAGTCTCCCATTAGCTCTAACCATAAAACCACCGTTTAGACCATCTGCTAGTCAAATTACTTTCGTGTGTTCAGAATCGACCATTTTTTAAGTCGAGTCTAAAAGGGCGAGCTAAAGTCTTTTATAAAATCCAAAAAAATTCATTAACTATCACAACACATAATATTATAACTTGTGATCTAGTCTATTAAAAATATGTAGCTTAGTCAAACGGTTACCGGTAACGGTACCAAAGTCGGGTCAAAAATATGATTTTATGTTTAATATGAATTGTAACATTTTTTGACAAACTAATAAGTAACTTGACCAATAGACATAAAATATTATCCGAGCATGTCTTCTATAGTCTAATTAGTGATATTTTATGTGTCTTAGGTCCGTAGTTTGAGGTGCGTAATCGTCGGGTTTGCCTTAGTTTTCTTTGAGTCGTGTTAGCTTTTGTCTACTCCACCGCTTGAGGTGAGTAATCACATCCCTATTTTTACCGCTTTTACTAAGTTTTGGGGGCGAAATGCATGATTACTTATATTTTGATATAAATCTTGGTTGTATGCTTTTTGTGAATTGCGTATTATTTATATGCGTAGAATTTGATTAAAAATAATTACTTGCGTATTATTTTTAAAGATGTAAAATACTTTAATTAAATTTTAAACTTCGCGTATTACTTAATGTACGTATGATTCTCACATACTTAAGCCTTTGTAATAGCATGTATTTTTGTGTTGGTTGTGTAGGGTACCGACATACCCTAAGGGTCGTATCGCACGTAATTCATTTATTACCCAATCCTCTCGTTCCCTTGTTTACGGAATCACATAGTATGTATGCTACGTTTAGTGTAGAGATAGAAATCTAAGGTGCTGCTCTATGTCAACCCTCTATTCAACCAGGAATATACGTTAATCCTCTATCCCCTATCCAACCGGGAATACCTTTTAAACCCTCTATTTAACCAGGGTGCATATTATATAGATTATTCTCATAATTGTGGCGTTTGCTACATAACACTACGTATCATGCCATCTATATTTACTTTTACATATATTTAGAACCAAGTATTCTGACTTACTATTTTTGGAAATACATCTTTATCATGGATTTGTATATAAATCTATATGTTATGTAACACCCCAACCCGACAAGGGTCCGAATGTCACATTATGGACTCATATCGGAACATACTAATAAGAATTTTCAAGTGAAAGTCTTATAAAAATAAAATACCAAGTCATATAAACGAATGACTTACAAGGAAAAATACAAAATCCAATATGTCAAAAATGTACTATCAAAACAATGATCTTCAAAAAGAAGTCCAATAAGATAGGGAAACTAGGGTCGGCTCACTCAAATGCTCCTAGTCTCAGCCCATCAAGCCCAGCATCCTACTAGGTACCTGCCGCATGGAAAAGAAAGTGCGGTTGAGCTTAAAAAGCCCAGTGAACAGATGTGACAAAATAAAAAATAAACAAAATCAAGATATGAAGGGAAACAAAGGAAACTGATATCAAGGTCATAGCAATGAACGAAATGAGTCAATGAGGAACCTACAGAACAAAATATTAACATATAACAAGAACAACAATCGAAGGAGACCAAAACAAAGCAGCGCATTAGCGAATAGCTATAAGCACGTATAAATAACCAAACATACAGATATCGAACATAAACAAATAGGGGTTAATAAACAATATCATAAACAAAACAAGTAACCAAACATTGTACAAGCATAACAGTCAGCGTATCAACTAAACATAAATATGGCAACACAAATAAATTAGATAATCAGAATACATATAAGCCAATCTGAATTCTATAAGCAGTCGGAAGCAACTAAATAGAATGTAAGCATAGCAATCACACAAGTCAGATAACCCACAGTTAATAAACAAATCAAGTATCATAACCAAATAAAATACTAACAAGAAGATAAGCATGATAGTCACATGTATCGTGTAGGAATACCAAACGAACATCATAATTGAATGAATTAACTAAACAAGAACATAACATGTCAAACTAAACAAGTCAACTAGACAGATAACATAAGTTGAACCATATTCCTTCATCAACCAATAGCATGAACAAAAGTGCAAACATGGCAGATCAACAAGTCAGGTAGACATCAATTACTAAGACAAACCAATATCGTAAGCAACGGAAAAATACCAACCAAAAGTACAAGAATGGTAGTTACAAATAACAAATAGGAATACTAAATGATAATCATAACCCACAAAAATAATTGAACGAGGTATAATATGGTAAACAGATGAGTCAAATAATTACATACTAGCATGGCAACAGGTAAATAAATTAGTCACATAATAGCATGGTAAACAGGTAGTCATATGAATCATATAACAGCAGGGTAGGGATGAGCATTTCGAACCGAATCCGGAACCTAACTGAACTGTCTCGATCTGCATCAAGCGGTACCGATTCTTGAAATACGATGCGTGCACGGGACTACGAAATAAGGTGAAAAATATTCGGGACCACTAATTCCGTGCGGAACCGGTACCAAATCGGTAAATTCGAAAAAAGCGGGAAAACCCGATTTCCCATTACCGAGATCAGATGCGACACCGCACGGTATCCGAATCCGCTCGATACGGTGCCGGTACCACTAATTTATGCTCGGGAAAAAATCGGTACCACTAATTCGGTACGGGATCGGTAAGGGACCGGTACCGTGCTCATCCCTACAGCAGGGTAAACAGGTAGTCACATAAATCATATAATGGCAGGGTAAACGAATGAAGTGGTAATCTAAAGCATAAGCTTAGTAGTCAACCCAAAATGGAATGAGAGTATGACAAATTAAATGAACTGGAGTATAGTATGGTAGTCAGATGAATCACATAAGGATACTGAATGAATGAGTAATCAACGGAAAACTAAAGATGAGAAATACAGAATATGGTGCATTGTGGAATAACAGATGTACAATATAGGTGTATCAAAAGTGTAAAGGTTGTCAGAAATCTACCACGAGCCCAAACAAATCAAATCATATCGCATCATAAGTAACCATTGAGTAGCTAGCTCCCAAAATGTGAAAGACGTGTATTGAACACAAGCATCAGTCACCAAATAAATCATAACATATCCAAATCAAATACAAATCAAATCTAGGATGCATCCATACGCCCTTGCAGAAATCATAGTGGCCAAACATATATCCTTGAGCTCATAAACATATATAACATAAAAGGGACGGGATGGTTCATCACTCGACCACCCTGGATTCATGCCATTGGTGCATCAATGACATGGCCATGTTACCTTCATGGATAGGAAAATGGCTCGAGTATCAAACTGAAGGGTCAAAGGCAAAGTCAAAAGTTTGGCAAAATGTCTAAGTCATCAGAATATCACAGGTTCATAATCAAAGGTTCACAATCAAATGGTTCAAAGGTTCATAAAAAAGGCTCAATTCAAAGGTTCACATAAGATGGTTCAAGGTTCATAATCAAAATAGCTAAATATCAAAAGATGTGTAAGAGATCATGAGAAACCTTAAGAGAAATGTCAGAATATTTGTACCTTATCCAAAGCAAGTAAATAGTAAAAGAAAGGTAACAAGATGATCACTCCCGCTTCACGGAACCTATACGAATTGAATAACGTTTATTATAATCAGATTACCCATTTTAGACGGCTCTCCATTTTTAGTAGGTTTCCACTTTTAGCAGGCTTCCCATTTTAGTAACATTTCGAATTGAATAAGTTAAGGTATAATTCATAGTTCTTAAAATTATGATCAAATATGAAAACTTATCATATTTTAGGGTTTTAAGTGTCATTTAACAAATTTTAGGGTTTAATGTGCAATTATGTTATTATTTGCAAAACACGTAAACTTTACCCGTATTCGTAATTAATGTTCATAAACCATAAATCATACAAATGTCCAAATGTACATTAGAGGTCACCAAATATCATTTTAGTGGTTTAGTAGTCGTTTACACAAGTTCATAAGGTTACACGCATCCCGGGTTAATATACAAACACTTATGCATACCAATTATTAAAACATGTATTCAAGTCATATTCAGATTTATTTACTAACATCAGACCTGTTTTATAACCATTTAAATAAAATAGCTAGGCATCAATTCAGGTCCCCCAATTTGACACAGAACTACCTCTATGTCTCTAGTATTTATGTGAATTTTCCCAGAATTTATAGACATGTCTAAGTATTTTATAAAAAATCACTTTCACAAACTATCCCAGATTTCTCAGCTTTTGACACCTTGTAAGTTTACATTTTTAAACGTTATTTAGACTATTCCAAAAATTCTCCAGAAATTCCATAAATTATTTAAGATCTTAATTAACATCATATAAAAATTAGGGCTTCCCAGACCTCACACATAATTTATGAAAAATCCCACAAGTTGGCTGAATTCCCAGACCCGTATAACAGTTTTGACATGTTAACCTCAAAAATCAAACGGGAGCTTTCCGACCACCAATGATCCCGAAACTCGACACACAAGTAGTACAGAGGTTAAATTCAATTCTAGAATCAAAACTACCCAAATATGTGTCGTTAACAATTTATTATATAGTTTTCAAAACACTAAATTCCTAGGACAGTTTAACACGAAATCACATTTTTGACCTACGATACATAACAATTCATAACGACTCCAATTCAATGCCAATAACTAAACCGATCATCATGTACATGTATTAGGGTCTTATTAACATCACAAAATTGGTATTACACATTTTTACCCACTGAGTACAAAATAAAAAATGTAAAACCACACCGAAAACCCTAATTGACCTATAAACCCTAATCCGACTTCCATCATTTTTATAAACTGATCCGAGCACTATAAAATTAATACAAATTCGTTTTTATCATCAAAATAGGTTAGGGTTTTCATAAAATTTAACCACATAATTTTCTCATGATTCGAATCAATTAAAATAAATAGGAAAGCAATACCTAGTTTGCGGTTAAGGGAAATTCGATTGCAAAAAGGCCTAAACGATTTTTCTCCCGACCTTGGCCACCCTCTCCTTGATCTCACAGCCTCCAAAACGTGTGTGTGTGGGTGTTTTTGTGTATTTCGAATGGGAGGGGAGGAAAAGGGAATCCGGTTAAAGTAGAAAACGTGTTTCTTTATTTTAGGGAACAAGTAATTACCGAATAATATGATTGATATGGGGATTTGTATTTATCCCATTATGTGGGTCAAAAAAAGAGGGGGGGATATATGGGCCGAATTTATGGTGTAGAGATTTTAGGGATAACATTTATCTTGTAATTAAATTATTTATGGAAATTAGTTTAGGTAATTAAATAGATTTACTCTTATTATTAATTTATTAAATGTCATTAAATTAAAAGTATTATTTCAAATGTTTATTAATTATTTTTGATTAATTTCATAATTAGTACCTCGAGTTAATAAATTTTAAATTAGACGCAAAAATAATTTACCCGCTTTTGCGGGTTTTACATGTTACAAGTCTTGTATGGGCGGGACTTGTGATATGCTAGATTGATATGACTTTTGCTATGAGGAACTACTCACAAAGGTTTTCCTCTCTATATATAAACGTGTATACTCACAAATTATTTTCATAGTTGACCGTTTTCTCTCATGCATTTCAAATGATCGTTAGTAAGCATTTTCATGAAGGCATTTGCATAATGGGGTCTTTATATGTCATATGTGTCGTCGTTATGTTGCCAAGACAATATCTTTTGAAAACTAAGTCTTATGTTTCATTTGTCGATGTTGGCTAAAACAATGTTGCAATGATGTACTATTTCCTTTAACCTCGTGTCACACCCCGCCAGAGGCGGAAACGCGAGGTGCAACATAATCAATATACATTGCAAAAGAGATATAGTACAATACCATATTTAAATTTAAGGAAATAATAAATTGTTACAATATTGTTCGAGCCTACTTTGACAATAAAATCTTATAACTTGGTTTCCAAAAGACATCTTCTTATACTTAATGACCAAAGACGACACGTGAAGACTCCTTTATGCAAAAGACTTCATAAATCATGCTTATTGACGATCACCTGAAATGCATGAGAAAACGGGTCAACTATGAAAATAGTTGGTGAGTACACAAGTTTTAATAAACCATTTTAATAAAAGTCCTTTTACATATTTTAAAATCAAATTTTTAAGAAAGTCTTTAAATTGTACGAAAACATTTTTGAGTATGTCTGTCTTGCAAATGTCTTGTCAACTCATTTTGTTACAAGTCCCGCCCATACAAGACTTGTAACATATAAGTTGACATACATTTCCATATTTCAAGTACTAAGTCGGTAATCAATGCACATATGGTCAAAATAAGTCATAATGCAAGCGCCTAAAATATATAATAGATCACGACTGCTCCGAACAAAGGAGACTTTGCGTTGCTCCTGTCGACAAAGGAGACTTAGTATTGCTCAAATGGAGACTTAGTGTTGCTCAAAGAGACTTTAACATGTACGAACATTATAACAACTATATATATTATCAACATAAGACTGCTCCGAACATGGGAGACTTTAAGACATAACACTTAAGGCACATTATAGTTCTAGGCATACTAAGGGGTCAGGAACAAGTCATAAAGTCATAATAAGTCAAAGGGTTCAGGATATATCAAATAGTCAAAATAAATTCATAATTTAGAGCAAAATATAGTTTAAGACTTTAGTTCATGCATTTCACCCCAAATAAATAAAGCATTAAAAGGGGACCGTGAACTCATTTTGCAAAAAAGCACTAAAGCAAAGAATAAATAGAATTATTGGATGGCACCACACGCAACCTAGATTAGTACGGAAGTCTTAGTTTCTGATTTCATGTTAATTAAAGTCTACTTAACTTTATTTAATTTACAAGTGGTCTTGTTGTTGTTGTTGTTGCTCGTGTCGACGGTAAGTTTTGGAACTATTATATTCAAATAACATAGTGAAATCCGGCTTGTAAAATTACTTGGAATGACTTGGAAATGGATATACTTTGGCTAAAATGAATTACACAAAGAATTTGACGAAGACATGATATTTGGTCGGTAAGGAAATTCGGACGAAATGACGCTATAAATATAGTAGATATATTTTGTGCATAGACGTATAAATATTTATATATACCTATATGTTTTAAGTACTAATAAGGAAAATTAAGTATTAACTTGATACAATTTGAAATTAGATAGTACAATATAAGTTTGATAAAGTTATACTAGTTATCGTAAAAATAGAAATAATTGTCGATAATGGAGTATGACTCGAATGTATAACCTCATTTGTTTGTGACGACTCATGTCAAAAGTCTTTACAATAATAATTTTTATTAAGTTTAAATATCCGCATTAATATTTGAAATCAAATATGTACAAGTTTACATTGATAAGCCGTTTTATATCACTCATAAACTCAATTAGTTTGAAATAGGGTCACGCTATATAAGAATGTGTAATACTTGTCAAAATCTTATTAATGGTGCAAAGGCTTATGTTTTTTTGGTTTACTCGAGTTTATATAAGTTTTAAGTTTATAAAGATTGTTTGTAGTTTTTGTATACTAGTTTGATAGTCGGACGTGGGTTGCCAAGTCAAGACGAGATGGAACAAAGTTTAGTGAGACTGATTGGACTGTGGCCCGAGACACGAACCGGTCCCTAGATAAAATACCAAACGGAACCTTTACCAACTCTGGGCCTAGGCCCAGTTTCAATACAACCAAATGGACTTCTTTGAAAAATGGGAATGGGCTTCGGCCCAGTTACTCTACACACACGAGAACAATTCCCTACTGCTTGAGTTTGGCAGTTTTGACGCCACAAAACTCGAACAAAAATGTGATATGAACAAGCTCAAAAATTACGCATAGATTAACACTGAACTATAACTCAAGTAATACAAAGACACTTAGACTCATACGACCACCTCGTGGTCAAGTGTTGAACGAAGTGCCCGACACCCTTTGGGGTGCCTCTTTGTGGCTAGCAACAAACAGAATGCGACCCTTGAGAGGGAATTCATATTTACAAAATAAGATTAACATGGCATCAAAAATAGGAAACACCATGCTAAAAGAGTATGGAGGCTCGACTCTAGTTCTCGTCTCGTGCCATTTGGGTACTACCTGACTTGGTTTGAGACTCGACACTATGGTTGTGTAAACAGAACGAGCAGGACCTACCCCTGCGAGGGGGATTTACCTAAGCTGACGGAAAAATGTAAGCAAAACAAATATGCTCGGTTGTGGTTTTGACCTTAGCCGAGACGATTCATACTTAACCATGACTAAGCTAAAACCATGAGGCACTTAGATAAGCGGAAAAGCTCACAGTAAGCTATATACCAATTTAGCCAATACAAGCTTTCTTATGTGAATAGTTTTTAGATTTTACTTAAACAACAACAACAACAACTTATCAAGGATGCAAACTTTAACAAACTAAAATTAAAATCGTTTGACATAAATTAAATTATCACCGCCCCATCATCTTAATCAAAACCGTTAAGTCTTATCAATAATAGAACATCACTAAACAAGAAAAACTCAAAGGAAAATTTTATTAATATCGAATGGTGTAAAAGAAATAGAGATAGTAACAATTCGATTGAACAAGAACTCAACAAAGATAATTGTTCTTACATTATTCCAAAGTGGGTCGAACACAAAAACTTCGATTGGAGGTGACCCGGTTCGATTTAGACCAATTAACTTCTGGGATAGCTTCCTCTTTCACCCAAGAGTAAAACCCCTCAATCAATTTCAAAAAGCCCTTTGATTCAAAGAAACCTTAATTTTTGAATTTGTGAAATCTTGTGTGTGAAAATGGGAATAAACCTGTGATTAATTGCTCCTATAAAAAGAAGAATATGAGGAATGGAAGATACTATTCATCTTGGTCTTGTGTAGGTAGCAACACCCTTCTTTAGCTCAAGTCGTTTTCCACAGTCGAACAAGAGGCTGAGAATAGATGGTGATGGTGATAGATATGTAGTTGACTATCAAAAAGGAGAGGAGAAGGTCTATTTTGATGTATTTGGTAGAGGCGTAGGGGAGACAAGAATGTTGGATGAAAATGATGGTACGCAGAGGAGGAAAGAAGAAGTAGGGAGCGGCTAGGATTAGATTTAGGGGGTGTTTGGTTAGGGTAATTTGGAGTATATTGGGGGCATTTGCATTTCAATTTCCTTCAAATATCCTGTTTGGTAACTCAAATTGAGATATTTGAAGTAATTTACAATTTCACGAATTACCAAAATGGAGAGAATTAGAATGCCCCAAAAAGTGAAGAATTTTAATTTACTTGAAAAAAAAATTTATAAACTTTTTATCTTATTGTTTTTTTTATAAACTTCCAAGTAGAATATTTATGAAATTTTTTTTATAAACTTTTTTTATAATTTTTTTATAAATTTTATTTATAAATTTTTTATAAACTTTTTTTAGAAGTTTTTTATAAACTTTTTTTATAAACTATTTTAATAAATTTTTATAAACTTTTTTATAAATTTCTTACAAATTTTTATAAACTTTTTAATAAATTTTTATAAACTTTTTGTTATAAATTTTTATAAAGTTTTTTATGATTTTTTTTTATATTTTTTTTATAAATTTTTATAAATTTTTATAAACTTTTATAATTTTTTATAAATTTATTTAAATAGAATATTTATGAAATTTATATTATAAAAATATATATATATATATATATATATATATAATATATATCAATATATAACATTACAAGCATGAAGTATTTAAAATTCCGGAATTTTAAATTCTCAAAAATTTAAATTTTCTAGAATTTCAAATTCCATAATTTCAAATTACCCCAACCAAACGCCCCCTTAGGGTAGAATATATTTTATTTTTACTGTTATTATTAACTGTACATCGTAATGTATAATCTGTTCCGCAAGAAATAACGTTTACTTATGTAACATACTTTCAGGGTGCCCATGAATTAAAGTTTTTATATTTTCGGAGACGTTTTGACGAGCGAAATAATATGGTATTATTATTATCTTGATATTATAAAATAAATTTCGTGCCAATTTTATTATGGTGTCGGTACGCGTTTGGTGCCGGGACTTCGGAAAACACGAGATGATTTCTCTTTTTAGAGTCATAATGATCATGAATTAAATAACTCGCATATTCTGATATAAATAATAACCGGGAAATTGACGGATTGTCACGCCTCAAGTGGTACAAAGCTTAAGATCTTTAGATGCATGTATTAAGTAGCAATTTAGACCCGACTTTGTGTTACGTATATATTGGTTACTTGATGATTTAAAGTAGTTTTTGTATTGTACTATTAATGACTGGTTTTGTTGAAATAACTTGTTGTGACAAAGAATTACGTTTTATTATAAAATCCGTGTTACTCAATTAGCGTTATGCTAACCATGAACTCCTTGTGCATCCTTAGGTGACGAGCTTATTGAGATGAGAAGGGTAGATAGCTTAGAAGATTTCCTTGCTTACTTGTTAAGCACTTGAGAACTAATATTGCTTTTTCTACGACATGTTAGGCAATTTGTTTTAAAAGTGAAAGTATCCTATTTTAATAAATTAAGCCGCTGTTATACTTCATTTGGATAATGTTTTGAAAAAGAAAGAAAGAAACAACTTTAAAGTTGTTGTCTTGTATATTATGTATTGGTTGCTTAAAAAATCGATGAAAAAAATGGCGCGTATCATTTTTTGTGTGAACTTTTCAATTTAAAATATCGAAATTTTAGTTAACCTGAAATAAAACTAAATTCATTGGTAAACTCGACACATCTAAGAAAAAATATGAAACCACGTATATTTAATGGTTCACATGCGTGCAAGTAAAAAGACATGCTTAAAAGTATGCATAGCAACAAGACTCAAAAACATGTCATGTTTAATAGTGAAGACTATGTGTGAAGATTATGAGAGAGAAACAAAATAAGAAATGTGTCAAGTTATAAGCTGATTAGACATTTACGATGTGTTCTTGAGATTGATATACAAGTGAAAGAAAAAGAAAAGGAAATAAATTGAAAACAATTGTGTTCTCAAGATTTTTTATGGGGAAGAAAAGAAAAATAAGTGGGAGGAAGTGAAAGAAGATGTAGTGTTTTGTTGTATAAATTTTTCTTCCCATTTTTGGAAGAAAGATGAAGGAAGAGAAGTGATTCTTTTCATTTCTTTTCTCTCTTATCTCTTGTCTTCTTTTATAAACTTAACTCGAGGACACAACGTTAAACATCCTTTTGGTACTTTATATCAATGTTCATTTTAGAGGGTAATTTGAGCAGAAAAAAAAAAATCTTTTTGAATTTGTTTACATTGATTAAAACCTAAGGGTTTGTTTGGTTGGACGAAATGAAATGTCAACTGAATGAGATAAACGGTGTAATGTAATGAAGAGTGTATGTAATGATTCATTGTAATTATTAATCATGTTTGGTTTGTATGATAAGACGTAATGGAATCGATAAAGATTAAAATATCCATTAATGATACAAAGTTTATTTAATGTGGTTAATTAATGATGAGTTTTATGTAATTTTGATTCCATTACAAGATATAATGAAGAAAAAAAGTAGGGACCTTAAGGAATGATTTTGGTGTAATGGGTCATTACTTTTAATTAATCATTATATTCTATAAATGTAAACACACAACATTTATTCATTTTATTGTAATAATCTTTTCCATTACGACTTTGATTACGACATACCAAACACTACGTAAGTTTGTTTTATATCAAACCTCTAAGGCATTACTTCTGGTGGTATTTTTTATCGAAAATGTATAGTTCTTTTTAGATAATTGTACTTTTCAAAATTGTGAACAACCAATTCACAAGGTTTGAACATAACGTCACATAGAATCAAATCAGGTAAAGCCCTCACTTTATTAGATTGGTGTGACCACTTTCAAGTCGTTTGCACTTAACACGAATTATACTTGAAACATCTCACATTTTAGTAATGATAATTACAAAATTTTTACCGCTATGACATCTAAAATAATTCGACAAATATCTAATTGATAGGTGATGAAAACTTTAAGTGAATATATATTGGTTCAATATAAACTATTGACTACAAGTCGGTGAAAAAAAATACATCTTCATTGCATCTATTGCTACTTGAGGAAATGTCAATTGGCGCTGAAAATGAGACTTAAGGTGGGGGTTCCTTGATGATCTAAACCTTGTACCAATGAAGCATTAGTTTATTGGTTGGAGCATTTGTGTTTGAGTCAATTGACCAAGGTTAAAGTCCCATATTTGGCATTTGCTTCATATAAGTACCCACCTCCGTAAAACCCACAGGACACTGGGAGACTTTGTGGAATAAGAGCCCGAGGTCCGAAGATTGGCTCGATCACTCCGGTTGGTGCCTCTTAGGCCGAGAGAGTTATCAAACTATTCTTTGTGAGGTGGATAATGGTTGGTGCCAATAAGCACTTGGAGTTAGGGTGTTTCGGCCGATCTACACCTTTACGTGGAATCTAAACCTTGTTGTATTAAACGAAGAATAATACAACAAATATGAAAACCTAGAACTCATTGTAAAACAAGCGAGCGTTTGTAGTCCAACGGTTAGGATAATTGCCTTCCAAGCAATAGACCCGGGTTCGACTCCCGGCAAACGCAAACAGTTTTCCTTTTTTAACAGTTAAATCACATCTTTTAACCTTTTTCATTTTTGCCGCGATTATTCCAATAAAATTTTTCATTTTGCCGCGACAATTCCAATAAAATTCATTTCATCAAAAACTGAAAAAAGTATTATTCCAATCATGTCTAATTTCTGCAATTCAACTCCGCAACAAAACGAGCTATTTGCAGAATAAGCCTTTTGTTATCGATTATAAAGGTTAGAACCACTTCTGTCATTTTAGTACTTATAATTAATATATCTACAACTAGATGTTTGATACCAGTCCCATTAATCGCCTTATTGTTAGTTTTTTTTTTTGTAAATTAGGGTTTTTGTGTGAATCGAGGGCATTTGTGTCCTCATCGACATGAATCCTTATGCTTTTGAAACGAGTTGTTTGATTCAAACTGTTTAAATTTATCGAGTATAATGAAATGATAGTGATTTTGGGGAGCTGTTTGAAATTAGGTGATAAGTAAATTGATCTTATGTCGTCTCAGAGCCTTCAAGAACGATTTTAAACGCGAAAAAGATAAGGGTAACCGGTTAAACTGGTCATATTATTGACAAGTATTTGAAAGTATTTTAGCGATACTGACAATTAATAAGTATGTTACTTAGGGTAGTTAGTGTTTTCTCCTTATGAATATAAGGACTTTTAAGGTTCACCTAGGGTAGTTAGTGTTTTCCCCTTCTAAAAAACAAACTAAGAAAGTCGACCAAAAACTTCTAATCCTATAGATTTGGTAGCTTCAAGTGATGAATTTCAACGACGTCTTGCACTTAAAGTTAGGATATTACAACCAACAACTTCCCAGTTTTCATCTTACTGGCCCCCGTAATTATCAAAAGGCTGATGTGCCAAACCTTCCCTTAGTCCACAGGAAGAACTGGACGACCAGATACAAGCATGACTGATACACAAATGCTTGTTATGTGGTTTCATCGGTTGTTGGATTTGTCTAAAGAGGATGGTATTACTAGACCATCTGCCTTTGATGATCCCGTCATGTCATTTTGTACTTAGAATCTTTGTATCTGATAATCCAAAATTAAGTGGCGGTTTTCTTTCTGCTTGCCAGCTTTAAGACAGTGACTACTGCTATAATAGAGTAGGAACAAGTGGCGAGGGACCTTGTGAGATCTAGAATTATATGATTACTAAAATGCTTAAAAGATAATAAATTATTAGACACATGATGATTAAAAATAATATCTTGGTATGGAAAAGTCAAATATAGCTGTGCAGACTCTCAAAATGTAGGTGGGGCATTCCGAGAATCGAACTCGGGACCTCTCGCACCCAAAGCGAGAATCATACCACTAGACCAAATGCCCAGATGAGTTTATACTGTGAATATCTTCCTATGTACTACATGGAACTAATATACCACAGTTGAAACTCTGGATGAATTTTGTATAGCATACGGGGGTTTTCTCTTACTTCATGACTAGTTACATTCATACATTGTGTGCCAAGTATAGTGTAAACTATTAACAAAATTGAATCCGTGGGTCTCACCTACTCCTCTTGTACTCTTGCAACCAGAGTCTCTCTCACTTTAGACCTGTTTTTCAAATTTACATGCTATGAATTGTTATATTTTTAAGCAAATAGACCAAATTTTGAGCCTACCACAAATTTTCACCTTATGGTTTGAAATTCCTGAGGTTTTTGCTTTGGCAAGGGGACGCGTAACACCACTTTCAGTAGTGGTGCAGTCCATTTTTCCTGCCAGCACCCGGGTCTGTAGTCTTCCATTGTGGTTTTTTTTTGGGGTGGGTGCAGTAATGGAGATGACTGTTGGTCAGATGAACTGCTGCACAACCATCCAATAACCACATAGATCCTATTGAAAGTAATATCTCAGCCACTTATTAATTCAGAAGAGGAATGACCATCACTTTGATACTTTCATAAGACGTTATATAGATGAAAAACTATTAACTACACTCAAGGATATTTAGAATATTTCCATGAGAATTCCAACTTGGAGTTTATTATGTCTTTTCACTTTATCCCAGTAGGATTAAGATTTCAGCATGACAGCACAAACCCTTTCATATCTGGTAGTGAAGTACCGTGCTGTGGTTACTGAGTACTGACCCATCATCTTTAAGATTTAAGGCAATGAAAAAAAAAACGTAATATAGAGAGTTTAGAATGGTTTTGTCTGGAAGAGAGGAAAAGTAAATGTAAAATAAAAATTTGGCTGGGGGCATTCCGAGAATTGAACTCGGGACCTCTCGCACCCTAAGCGAGAATCATACCACTAGACCAAATGCCCACTTGTTTATATCTTCATTCTTAATTGTATATGTATTTATTACTTGGTACAGGTGGTTGGTAATTTAAAGCCTTTATGTAGTCTGTATACAATAAAGTGCCTTTCCAAAGAAGCCTTTATGTAGTCTGTATACAATAAAATGCCTTTCCAAAGAAGCCTTTATGTAGTCTGTATACAATAAAGTGCCTTTCCAAAGAAGTAAATGTTTTAAATAAATACTTTCATTAAATGAGCTGACTTTGGCTCATTTCCTTTTTGTTAGAAGTAAATAACTATGATTCAGTAGTTAATTCAATCGTCTCTCATACCCTAAGAGTATAGAACAGAATGAGTTCACCCGTTTCTAGTTTTAAACTTGCCTTGTTCAGTTGAGTGATGATTTTATTCAGATAACTTATTCTATGCAACTTATTAAATATCTCAGTCTTATTCGGTTTAGATAATTCATATAGTGTGTTGGCCTTCTATTTGAAACCTTAATATGACACTGCTGCAATGATATAGCATTAAGACAGAAAATTTATCAGATTTGCAATATATGATGTGAATAATTCCAAGAGGACTTAATGATTTTCTAGTCTAAATATGAAAACTACCACATAGAGCATTGACACGTTCATGATCTTTCAATGCAGTGACTTGAGGTTGAGCACTCTTAGGATTTCGTAAACCAAGAATCATACATCTAGAGCAAATGCCCATGATGACGAAGGTAAATCTATTCTAAAGTCTATAATTTGTGGAAGTGATCTGTTATGGATACATCAATGCCAATTATGTAGCACTGCAAGCCTTACTTACCATTGCTTTTTGAACACTGATAGTAATCCACTCACCTATGAAAAATATGCTCCCTTTAAGTTTTTTGGCAGACTTGTCGAGTAACATGTGCAGTTAAGTTGTATTTATAAGCATGTCCTTTGGCATGTAATGTCACTATTTAATTCAGCCTGTTATGAAAAGTCTGCGGTTGACTTGAATTTCTGTTATAATTGCAATTTCAATATTTTAAAAAATAAGTTGCCTTAATTAAAATGGGGCATTCCGAGAATCGAACTCGGGACCTCTCGCACCCAAAGCGAGAATCATACCACTAGACCAAATGCCCTTTTTGTTACTACCTTCATGTTTGTAGTTATGTGTATTCTGTTTAACATGAAGGTATTTTTAGCTCTTTTAAACTTTTGAGGTTTACATATTTTGGGCATAGTGATAAGTGATAGTTGTGATACCGACACATTTTGGTTACAAAGGACTTGAGAAAACTTTTCCTTCTCTCTAGTTGTTACAAAAGAAAATATCGTCATATGTTTGGCTTTTGTCTCAAGTAATATGGAGCCTGATTCAAAGAGATCACTCTTATATTGTTGTTACATATAATGCGTAGCCTTGAAAAGAAACTGTCTTGGTGTAATTGCCTACTTATATGCAAACCTTGACTTGCTTTTATTCTGGCACGTATGTTAATGAGACTGCGTTTGAATCAAGTATTGAAAACATGTAAGAGAAGATAGCAAAGAGGAAACCCTTATAGTGAATTGAATACATTAAAGACATGTTTGTTTATGAAGGTATCTGTCAATACATGTATGGTAGAAGTCTAGATGATATTGTTTAACTTGTAATCTAGAAATCGTGCGTTCTCAGCAAGAATCATATACTATACTCATCTCTTGATACATTATGCAGGTTTGGTAGTAGAATCACCTTGATGTGTTTGTCACAACTGCTTATTATGGTAATGCAGTTGCGTCTATTCACAAATTTGGTGCCTATAATTTATGGTAAAGATAACGACCTTACAGAGTTACAGTTGCTTAATCTGGCAATGAAGTTACATATTCTTGTCATGAAGTTTCATCTTCTCACAACATCTGCATATTTGTAAAAGTATCTGCTCATAAGCTGAATATATTGACAAAAAAAAAAAAAAAGAAGATAATAGATCCACAAGCACATGTTTGTGGCATATAATATAACTATATTAGGTAGATTTGTTACATATAATCGCGAGTTGATTATAGTAGTATAATAGTAGGTAAATTTATTTGTGGCGGTGGTTTCAAACCCCGTGGATTAGTCGGCCAAACGGTCGGAAACCATGGTTACCCTAAAAAAAGTAATAACATCAGTTTAAACAAAACAGTGACATCAAAATTATTTGTGCTAGGTGCTCTGTGTTTTTAGGTGGGTTTTTTTTTTTTGGATGTTTGGCTTTTAGGTGTCCCCTTTTGCCTTGCCCCTTGCGTTTTTGGTTTTGTGGCCTCTTTTTTGCTTTGCCGTAGTCTTAGGCCCCGTGCGTGGTTTGCGTTGCTATGTTGTTGCTCCCTTAGGTTTGCCTGCTTTGTCTTGCTCCCTGCGTTTGGTTTTTTGGTGCCTCGTGTTTTTTGCCTTAGCTTTAGGCCCCTTGTGTTGCTTTGCTTTGCTCTGTGTTGCCCCCTTTAGTTGGTATGCTTTTTGTGTGCATGGGCTTTGGGTTTTTTGTTGCGCTTTGCTGTTGGCTTATTTGCGTTGTGCTTGTGCGTGTTTTCTTTTTCCTGTATGCCCTGTTTGCTTGTTACGCTTGCTTTCTTTTACTGCGTTTTGCTTATTGTTTTGTCGTATGCTCTTTTCTATCCTTTCGCACCAGCACACATGCACTTGCCGGAGGTCTCGTTGGAAGCAGTCTCTCTACCCACGGGTTTACCCTGGGGTAGGGGTAGGATCTGTCTACATTTTACCTCCCCCATACTCTGCCTAGGCTGGATTAGGTTTGTTGTTGTTGTAGTGACAGCAAAATTTTTTTGTATAAAATGAGTGAATGTATAAAAAGTATGGGGCATTCCGAGAATCGAACTCGGGACCTCTCGCACCCAAAGCGAGAATCATACCACTAGACCAAATGCCCACTTGCTTCATGTCTCTGCATGTATTCTTTATTACTATGGTTGGAACATGTGTTAACATATTTTATTCCTTGTCTTTCTGATGTACGCAATTGTTTGAGGCATGTGCCACCAGTTAATTAATGTGCTTGTGCCTATAGTTTTTGTGTTTATAGTTTTATACTTATGTCACTGCATCTAACTTACATCTGTTTGAGGCTAATATTTTTGTTGTAAAACATGTATGGTGCATGTACTTTAAATTTTGCAAATTGGACCCTTGAAAAGTTCATATGAAAACATGTCTTCTTTTCTTTTATAGTGAAATTTTGCTTATTCTTGGGAGATACATCTCTATTAATTAATCTAAGAAGTATGTGAGATCGTTGAGTTTGAGATGCTTCAACCTATAGTTTGAATAAGCTTGCCTTGTGTGGCATCTGCAAAGTTCATGAAGCAAACAATCTATCTGATAATGTTTCATATTCTGGGCAGCTACTTTACTAATCTGCAAATCATGCTAGTGTGTTTTGATCACCTCATCACCATGGGTACCTGACATACAGACCATTTGTGTAAATGGTACACATACATACTCTGTCATGTAATCCTACACAATTCTCACGGAAGTAAATATGGCCACCCTTAAGACCATCAGGATACGCCTAGCATAGAACATGCAGCAGTCAAAACGACTTAGATCTAACTCTAAGATCAGTGAAGTAAATCACCTTTGGATAGTGTTTATATGTCATATGCTGTAGTTGGGTGTTTTAGATTGTAATATTTGGAGTAGGGTCTGACAGAGTGTTGGATATAACAGAGGTAACAGCCTAAAAGAAAGAATATTTGGATATACAGCCTAAAAGAAAGAATAATCCTGGTAAAGACATGGGCAAATTGTTATAACAGGTCAAAACTACGTTTGATATTTTGTTACCGTGACAGGGTTATAATTTTTAGATAACGAAAACTAGAAATGATGCAGATTTGTTTTAAAAAAACACAAAGGTAACAGGACTTGGGGCATTCCGAGAATCGAACTCGGGACCTCTCGCACCCAAAGCGAGAATCATACCACTAGACCAAATGCCCTTTTTTTGATACCTTCCATATGTTTAATTATGCTGTTATTGTTAAAAGATGAAGTATTGCTGGTGATTTACACTAGGACATTGTGCTAATTGTCATACTGATATGTTGTTTTACAAAGGACCTGAAAGTATTTGCTAGTTGCTCTAAACAAACATATCATCACATGTTTAGATTTTTTTCTGGGAACTTTCGAGCCTTGGTGGTTGGTATGAAGGGATTAATCTTATACTGTTAGTCACATGTAATGTTTAGCTCTGATAAAAAGCCTGTATCTTGGTTATGGTCTATTTATAGATTCAGTCCTGCATTCCATGATTTTACGTAAACTCTGAGTTGCTAAGACTATTAGTAACAGATATTGTTAAATGAGGATAGCAAAGACGAAACACTCATAGATGATTGAATATATTAAACACATGTTTACTTATGCATGATACTTTATAAACCAGGTGAATTATCAACAAGAAGCATGCTGTCTTCTGTTTTGATCTGTTTGTCAGGGTTGGCTATCGAATTAGCTTAACATGTTGGTTTATGATTACTTTTCTTTTTAGAAGGGCATGATTACTTATTTTTAGGGTAATGCGATTGCATCTTTTCACCAACTTGACAAAGGATAGTGAATGCATTAGCTTTATTTGGTAATGAAGTTACATATGCTTGTTATCAAGTCACATCCTCTTACTATTTCTGGGTTAGTAAAAATGATCCGCCCATGAATTAAACTTACTGATAGAATCTTCTCAGATCACAAGCACATGTTTGTTTCCTATAATGTGACAAAAGTGGATAGATGATCTGTTTCCAAAGTCTTGAGTTGACTTTAGTAACTTTCAGATTAAACAAAATCGTGGCACCTAAAAAAGTTAATTTAAAATTGTTATAAAAAAAAGAATGGGGCATTCCGAGAATCGAACTCGGGACCTCTCGCACCCAAAGCGAGAATCATACCACTAGACCAAATGCCCACTTGCTTTATTTGTCTGTTTGTATTTGTTATCACAATGGTTGAAACATTACTTGACAGCTTCATTTATTATCTTCATGAATGCAATGCGCTTCTGCTTATAGTTTTTCATTTATCTGTTTATTCTCCTGGTCTGATAGCACTGCTATAATTTTAATGATTAGTGAGGTTACTAACTGTGTAGAAAAAAGTGTTAAGTACCTATTGTGTAAAATTTTATTATATGATATTTGCAAAGCTCGTAGACATACATATCTGATGTATTATACTGAAATATTGCACGCCGGCATGCCCTGTGCAGATACTTCTACTAATAATGACATGAGTGTTCTGTGACCACTACCATGGGTAAATATGATATATTATCTTGAAAAACTTGAACTACTTGGTTCATTTCCATGACTCAAACACCTTTTTTGGTTGTGCAAATGTGATCACATCAAATGGTAGCTTATAGCTTTTCCCATAACCCATGAGCTTTTAGATGCTAATTTTGAACAACCTTGGGAACAATAACATCAGGATATGTGAAACATAGAATACACTGCAATAAAGAACACTTTGGTTGGGATCGAAGATCCTTGGAAGTAAATCACCTTAGGTCATCCTAACACATTGACACTGAGCTGTTCCTTATGTCTCTAATAATGACATGTTTGTAAAATATCTCTTTTATTTTTAGTTTGAGATTGACTTTGAGACATTTTACCCATGCTTGAAAAAAGATAGCGAAGAGGCAAAAAATGGAGAATTATCATATTGATCGCATGTTTAATGGATACGTAAATATATGTATAGTAGTTTCATAGATAGTGTGTAACTTGTGATCTGAGAGTCTCACATTTTCAGCAATAATTTTACTATCTTTTGCTGTTGATCTGTTCTACAGGTTTGGTAATATCATCACCTTCTTGTTTTGGTTTTTAGGATCAGTTATTCTGGTAATGCAGGTTTCATCTTTTCACCATCTTGGATCTCAAGAGTCGTTACAAAGACATTGAAGTCAGTCATTTATTCTGGTAATGGAGATGTATCGTATTATAATTTCTGGATATTAGTAGAAGCACCCATTAGTTGAGTTTATTGACATGATATTTTTAGACCGGCAACACGTATTTGGGGTATATAATATCACTTTAGTTGGTAGATCTATTTCCAAAGTCTGGAGTTGACTTGGTCAAATATCAAATTATACAAAATAGTGGCACTTAAAAAGTTATATAGAATTACTAATCTTGTTTAATATAAAAATGGGGCATTCCGAGAATCGAACTCGGGACCTCTCGCACCCAAAGCGAGAATCATACCACTAGACCAAATGCCCACTTGCTTCATCTGTCTGTTTATGTTCTTGATCACCATGTTAAAAAACTTGAGTTTGCTGACATTACATTATTCATTCTGTTTTCATGAATCTAACTGTTTAAATCCTGCGATACCAGTGAATATTTTTCTGCCTATAGTTTTTCAGTTTTTTTATTATTTTTGGTACAGTATCCCTATGTGTTTCTTACATACATTCTAGGCTACTTGTGTGAAGGAAGAGTTTCCTGGTGCCTGGGCCCTGGTATCTAGCCAAGCTTGTATTCTTATAGTTGAACATTACATTTTGTGCTGGACAAGAAACACAGCGATTAGGGTCATGGATTTACACTTTCTTGATTAGTCTAAAATGCCTATATACCACTTCAGTGTAACTTACAGCTTGAGAAACTAATCTATCCTGGCTGAGTATTGGTGCCTGAACAAAAAACCATGTAGGAAAGGCTATTATAAACTACCCATGAACCGCCATGTGCGTCAGTTCAACAGTTATATTGGAAAGAATTAGTCGCTGGAGCCAAAGTTCTAAGACCCTAACCCTCATCTTTGTTCACTTAATATGAAGCTCTTTGAATGCATTGTTAATGTGAATAGCTTTGGAACCATCAGGAAATGAGCAAGTTAGAACCCATAACTGCAGCAGCACTTTGATGACCATTAAGCTCCTAATCGCCTTGTGTGTGTAGTCCAGTGACATTGACACTATTATTAGTTTGTTACACTAACTTTTACCCCTGATTTAAATTGTTGTACCTTGGTGATGGTAGATTCATGACTTACGCGAGCATGCTTAATATCAACTCGTTACAACACTGGAGAAAAGAGGACAAATAGACAATTTATGAGGATTGAATAGATCGAATACCAATTTATTACTCTATTTATGAAAGTACTGTAAATGCATGTATAGTAGTTCAAGCCTTAAGGGATACCATGTAACATGTAATCCAGAAATCTTGCATTTTCAACAAGAATATTTAATTTTTTCTGGTGTTAATCCTAAATGCAGGTTTGGTAACTGAAATACCATGACCGTGTTGGTATATGATTCTGCTTATTCTGGCAATGTAGTTGGCATCTTCTCACAAAATCTTGACAAGGGATAGTGAAATCTAAATTTGCTAAATCTGGTAATGAAGTCACATACGCTTTTCATGAATTTCAAGTTCTCACAGTTTCTGCACATTAGGAAAAGTACCCATGAGAACTGAGTTTACTTACAGACTTTTTTTTGGGGATCTATAAGCACATGTTTGTGTCATATAATATTACTAAAATAAGTTGGTGGTTTCCAGAATCCTTGAGTTTACTTTATTTTATATTAATAATACCAGTTAAACAAAATAGTAGACCTTAAAAAGTTTTTGTAAAATGATTGATAATTTTTAAAAATGGGGCATTCCGAGAATCGAACTCGGGACCTCTCGCACGCACCCAAAGCGAGAATCATACCACTAGACCAAATGACCACTTGTTACTTGTCTCTATTACATAGCTACATGAATGTGATTCCTAACAAATGTTACACCTCAAAACCGATTATATAGTTTGACTGGAATATTTTATAGTGCATGTTTGTAAGTGTATATGAGTAGAATAAAATGTGATTGGTTAGTCTATGATTCTAGCGTTGAAAGTCAAAATGGAGGGTCAAATATACAAGTCAAAGGAATAGAAATGATATAGATTATGGAGTTGGGATACAAAGTGTCACAAAGTTAAAGTATAGGGACTATTTGTGTAAATATACTTATAATCAGACACTTGGGATACACAGTTTCTTCCATTTTCTAAAAAGATGTAAGAGTGTGCTTGTGTCTGTGACGAATTTAAAGAAGAAGGGATTTTGATGATTTTTGGTGGTTTGATGATTGTGCTTATGTGATGGTTATGAGGAAGAACTTAGATGGAGATTCAATATCAATTGATTGTAGATTATCAAGTAATTAAAAGAGTTTAGTAGATTAACATCATCTTCATAATGTATGAATGATTAATTGAGCTATATGTTGAATTTGCATATTAGGGTTCATGCATGATTTGGGGCTTTTGGGTAATATGATTATTGTGTAAAATTGATAATTTTTTTATGTTGAATGATCAACTTTTTTATGATATGTACAAGAATTCATGTGTTAGTCATGTTTGAGGTGAAACCCAATTTATGAGTTAAAAGGCTTGCAATCTTCAAAGTTACTAACTGTGTAGAAAAAAGTGTTAAGTACCTATCGTGTAAATTTCTTATGTGATCTTTGCAAAGCTCGTAATACTGAAATATTGCATACCCTGTGCAGATACTTCTATGAGTGTCCTGTGCCCAGCACCATCGGTGAATATGATATTTTATCTTAAAAAGATTGAACTACTTGGTTCATTTCCATGACTCAAACGCCTTTTTGGTTGTGCAAATGTGATCACATCAAATGGTAGCCTATAGCTTCTCCCTTAAGCCAAAAGTTTTTGAATGCTAATTTGAACAACCGTGGGAACACCAGGATATGCGAAACATACAATGCACTGCAATAAGGAACACTTTGGTTGGGATGGAAGATTCTTGGAAGTAAATCACCTTAGGTCATCCTAACACATTGATAATGAGCTGTTCCTTATGTCTCTAATAATGACACGTTTGTAAAATATTTATCTCTTTTATTTTTATTTTTTGAGATTGACTTGGAGACATTTTACCATGCTTGAGAAAAGATAATGAAGAGGCAAAATAAATAAATAAATAAATAAAGGAGAATTATCATATTGATCGCGTGTTTAATGTACACGTAAATATATGTATAGCCGTTTCATAGATAGTGTGTAACTTGTGATCTGAGAGTTCAGAGTCTTACATTTTCATCAATAATCTTACTTTCTTTTGCTGTTGATCTGTTCTACAGGTTTGGTAATATATTCACCTTCATGTTTTGGTTTTTAGGATCAGTTATTATGGTAATGCAGCTTTCATCTTTTCACCATCTTGGATCTTAAGAGTCGTTGCAAAGAACATCGATGTCAGTCATTTATTCGGTAATGGAGATGTATCGTATTATGATTTCTGTATATTAGTAGAAGGACCCATTAGTTGAGTTTATTGACATGATACTTTTAGATCTGCTACATGTTTGGGGTATATAATATCAGTTGGTAGATCTATTTCCAAAGTCTGGAGTTGACTTGGTCGAATATCAAATTATACAAAATAGTGGCACTTAAAAAATATAAAAATTATTAATTTTGTTTATATAAAAATGGGGCATTCCGAGATAGTGAATCATACCACTAGACCAAATGCCCACTTGCTTCATCTGTCTGTTTATATATTCTTGATCATCATGTTAAAAACATGAGTTTGCTGACATTACATTATTCATTCTGTTTTCATGAATCAAACTGTTTAAATCCTGTGATATCAGTGAATATTCTTCTGCCTATAGTGTTTAAGTTTTTATATTTTGGTACAGTATCCCTATATTTTCTTACATACATTCTAGGCTACTTGTGTGAAGGAAGAGTTTCCTGGTGTCTGGGCCTGGTGTCTAGCCAAGCTTGTATGGAAACATATTTATGTTCTTATAGTTGAATATTACATGTCATAAGAAATACAGCGATTAGGGTCATGGATTTACACTTTCTTGATTAGTCTATAAGTCCTATATACCACTTCAGTGTAACACAACTTGAGAAGCGAATGTATACTGGCAGTTACGCTTTAGGCTCCACTTGAGTATAGGTGCCTGAACAAAAAACCATGTAGGAAAGGCTATTATAAACTACCCAAGAACCGCCATGTGCGTCAGTTCAGTCAGTTGTCTTGGAAAGAATTAGTTGCTCGAGCCAAAGTTCTAAGACCCTAACCCTCATCTTTGTTACTCACTCAATATGAAGCTCTTTGAATGTAGTGTTAATGTGAATAGCTTTGGAACCATCAGGAAATGAGTAAGTTAGAACCCATAACTGCAGCAGCACTTTGATGACCATTAAGCTCCTAATCGCCTTGTGTGTATAGTACAGTGACATTGACACTGTTGTTAGTTTGTTACACTAACTTTTAGTCCTGATTTAAATGTCGTACCTTGGTGATGGTTGATTCATGACTCAGACGAGCATGCTTTATATCATATTCAGTTGCTAATTATACGATTGATATTTTAATATTTATTAGACATATTTTATTATTTTAGATGAGCATTTGATCAACTCGTGACAACACTGGAAAAAGAGGGCAAATAGACAACATTTATAAGGATTGAATAGCCCGAATACCAATTTATTACTCTATTTATGAAAGTACTGTAAATGCATGTATAGTAGTTCAAGCCTTAAGGGATACCATGTAACATGTAATCCAGAAATCTTGCATTTTCAACAATATTTAATTTTTCTGGTATTGATCCTAATTGCAGGTTTGGCAAATGAATTACCATGACGTGTTGGTATATGATTCTGCTCAATCTGGTAATGTAGTTGGCATCTTCTCACAAAATCTTGACAAGGGATAGTTATTTTAAATTTGCTAAATCTGGTAATGAAGTTACATATGCTTTTCATGAATTTCAATGCTCTAACGATTTCTGCGCATCAGTGAAAGCAGGGACGGAACCAGGGGGTGTCCCGGGGGGTCCCGAGACACCCATGAATTTTTGTCTCGTAGTGTTAATTTTGTTAAAAAACATCTGTTTTTCTATAAATGCACCCGGTCCCAAAAAGTTGTGCATATAGTCTTGTTTGATTTATCATAAATGCACCTGGTGACTTTGTCTTCTGGTTCCGTCCCTGAGTGAAAGTACCCATGAGAACTGAATTTACTGACAGACTCTTTTTCGTATCTATAAGCATATGTCCGTGCCATATAATATTACTAAAATAAGTAGGTGGTTTCCAAAATCCTTAGGTTGACTTTATTTCATATTAATAGTAGAATACCAATGAAATGAAACAGTGTACCTTAAAAAAAATTTATAAAAAAATTGGGGCATTCCGAGAATCGAACTCGGGACCTCT
>CM040238.1:95874105-95931298 GCA_022545495.1 Chrysanthemum lavandulifolium
TACCTTTATTGGCTTTGGATATTTGAATGGCATGTTTAAATTAAATTTGGATGTGTCGTTTATTAATAATTACATTTGCATGGCTTCTACTAGTTCTAGCAATAATTGTGGTAAATCGAATTATGGCATGCTAGACTAGACACGTACATTATAAGAGAATGAAAGACATGTCAAAAATGAGTCTAATACACCTTTTGAATTGAATGGTGAAAAGTGTAATACTTGTGTGTTGACTAAGATAACTAGACAACCTTTCGCCAAAAATGTCATTAGAGATACTAAGGTATTAGAACTTGTACACAGTGATTTGTGTGATTTTCATTCAACTCCATCACTTGGTAATAAAAAGTATGTAGTTACTTTTATTGATGATGCTACTAGATATTGCTATGTTTACTTGTGTCATACAAAAGATGAAGCTCTTGATAAATTTAAAATTTATAAAGAGGAAGTAGAGCTTTATCATGGTGTGAAGATTAAAACACTTCGCGATAAGGAGGTGAATATTATGATCCATATATTTTCAATCTCTTGGTATAATACATCGCACCACCGCTCCATATACCCCACAACAAAATGGTATATCCGAAAGAAAGAATAGGACATTAAAAGAAATGGTTAATTCCATGATATGCTATTCGCCTAAGTCTTGGATTTTGGGGTGAGGCTATGTTGACACTGTTATCTATTAAATAGAGTTCTAATAAAAGGAACAAGATAACCCCTTATGAACTTTGGTATAAAAGGCACCAAACCGAGTTATCTCGAGTTTGGGGTGTAAGCTAATGGTAAGATTGACCGATCCTAAAATAAATAATATAGGTCAAAGAGGTATAGATTGTGTATTCAATGGCTATCCCGAGAATTCAAGTGCTATAGATTCTATGTCATAGAACCTAATGATTATGTATCCGCACACTCTATTATTGAGTCACGAGATCTTGATTTTGGCAATGAGGATAGGTTTACATCTTTACCTAAACCTGCGACATGATTGCAAGTTCTAGTAACTTTGGTGCATCGACCAGTGACTGCTTTCTCTCCACCGAGCCTTCTCGAGCCTGGGAGGAGTGTAAGAGCAAGGAAAACCAAATCTTTTGGTGGCGATTTCCAACTATATTTGGTCGAAGGATCAAGGAATGAAATTCAATTTCGTTATCAATATTGTTTCAATGTTGATGAAGATCCTAGGACCTACGGTGAAGCTATGGCTTCAGGGATCTTGCATTTGGAAAGAGGCAATCCAGATGAGATTGACTCTATTATGCATAATAATACTTGAAACCGTCGATTTACCACCGGTTTTAAACCATTGAATAGTAAATGGATCTTGAAAAGGAAGATGAAGGTGGATGGAAGCATAGACAAGTATAAAGCCGATTGGTCATCCAAGGCTTTAGACAAAAGGAAGGTATTGATTTCTTTGATACTTATGCTCTGTTGCTAGGATTACCACCATTAGATTATTGTTAGCACTTGCGGCTATACATAATCTTGTAATTCACCAAATGGATGTTAAAACAACCTTTCCGAATGGTGAATTGGATGAAGAGATTTACATAAGACAACACAAGGTTTTGTCATGCCCGTAACGAAAATAAGGTTTGTAAATTGGTTAAGTCTCTTTATGGCTTGAAGCAAGCTCTAGCGATGGCATCGAAATTTGATGATGTTATCTTATCTAATGGTTTTGCATTAAACCAAGCGAGACAAGTGTGTATACAGAAGTTTGATGCTTCGGTAAAGGAGTAATCATTTGCTTGTATGTTGATGACATGTTGATCTTTAGTCTGACCAAGATCAAGTTGATGCAACAAAAGAATTCTTGTCCTCTAAATTTGAGATGAAGGACATGGGGAGGCGATGTGATTCTTGGCATTAAGATCATACGTGGAGAACATGGTATTACTATCTCAATCACATTATATTGAGAAGATGTTGGATAAATTTAATCGAAGATTGTTCTCCAATAGGTACTCCTATGGATCCCACAACAAAACTTGTGCCTAATAAAGGTGTTCTTGTGAATCAACTTGAATATTCAAGGCTATTGGATCTTTAATGTATGCCATGATTAGTACTAGACACGATATAGCCTTTCTTTGTTGGAAAGTTGAGTAGATACACTCACAATCCAGTTTAATCCATTGGCGAGCAATTAATCGGTATTTATGTACTTGAAAGGAACAATGGATTATGGTTTGACTTATAGTGGATTTCCTTCATTCTTGAAGGTTATTCGGATGCAAGTTGGATTTCAATCGGAAGATCATTCTTCCACAACGGTTGGGTATACTACTTGGAGGTGGTGCCATTCTTTGGGCATCTAAAAGCAAACTTGCATAACCGATTCAACAATGGAATCGAGTTTGTGGCATTAGCGTATTTGGTAAAGAAGTTTGAATGGCTAAGGAACTTAATTTATGAAATTCCATTGTGGCTAAACCGATATCATCCATTTCTATCGGATGTGATAGTCAAGCTACTTTGGCTAAGGCATACGATCAGTGTATAATGGGAAGTCTAGACACATAGGTGTTAGACATAGCATATTACGTGATGTTATCACGAATGGTGTGATATCTGTGGTGTTTGTGAAAACACAACACAATTTAGCCGATCATTTAACCAAAGGGTTGAATAGAGATCTCGTGAAAAATTCGGCTATAGGGATGGGATTAAAGTCCATCGAAATCTCGATATTAAGATACCCAATTCCATCTAGTATGATGCTAGTCTTTGAATTCAATGTGGAAGGCTTAATATTTAGAGTTGGAACACATTAGAAGATTCATCCCAAGGTATGTGTTCGGACCTACAAGTTAGGAGGTTGAATGAATATATTCTTAATAGCTTTTGACAAATTGCATTGTAGGTGCAAGACTAAAAGAGCTACCTATATGAGCATGAAGTTTAGCCGCTTGAAGAAGCGGGACTTGGCTTTGACATGCTTATGAAGGATAAGGACATAGGCTAGTAAAACATATGTCAAGATAGAACTACTATGTATGTAAACTTTTGTGTACATTATCTTCGTATTCATATTGAATTCCGTGGTTCAATCTTAGCGACACCACGGTATTCGAATATTTGGAATGTGTAATGTACTAATGTGAAATTCAATCGTCACGACATTTCATTTATGCAAAAGTTTGATTGTTTGAGATTAATTGTTTTAGTTAATCAAGGATTGCACTAAAATAGGGAGGAATGTTGGATATTTTAGTGTAATTGGATTAACTTGTTTGACCAATTTCATCATAATAATACATCATTTAGGTTTGGTGGTGCGGTGCACCTACTTGAATTTATTATGATCTTAGGCGAAGCCCCTGAGGACGGGTCCGGGGCGCCTGTAGCAGGTCCGCGGGCGGCACCTTGGCAGGTCCAGGCGAGCCCCTGGCAGGGTCATTGCCAGTCGGCTTGGAAATTTTTTATTTCCACTAAGTTGTTATGTAAAGAATTCATGCTGAATTTTCATTTCTGCTGAAGTAGTAATGATTCTGCTGAACTTTTGATTCTGCTGAAGTTATGTATGTTTCTGCTGAAGCTATGTTCCTCAGCAGAAATTAACTTTCGGAAATAGAGGGACAAAACTTGACAACTTGGAAACCCTAAAACTGCCATTGACAGTTATCCCGTAACATGTTATATACGGTTTGTTTGGTCATTATCAAGAGAACTGGTTCAATATATCTCAGACCCAACACATACAGAAAATTCTCATTCTCTGAATTGTATCCGATTGAATAATTTGGTAGAACCGCCAAATTGATTTGATCTGAAAGTGATTACACGCCTTTCAGAGATTAAGTATATCCACTGGTGTTCGTTATTACTACCATATCCCCTACAGATAGTTTGTAACTTGTGATCTGAGAGTTCAGAGTCTTACATTTTCATCAATAATCTTACTTTCTTTTGCTGTTGATCTGTTCTACAGGTTTGGTAATATATTCACCTTCATGTTTTGGTTTTTAGGATCAGTTATTATGGTAATGCAGCTTTCATCTTTTCACCATCTTGGATCTTAAGAGTCGTTGCAAAGAACATCGATGTCAGTCATTTATTCTGGTAATGGAGATGTATCGTATTATGATTTCTGTATATTAGTAGAAGGACCCATTAGTTGAGTTTATTGACATGATACTTTTAGATCTGCTACACATGTTTGGGGTATATAATATCAGTTGGTAGATCTATTTCCAAAGTCTGGAGTTGACTTGGTCGAATATCAAATTATACAAAATAGTGGCACTTAAAAAAATATAAAGAATTATTAATTTTTTATATAAAAATGGGGCATTCCGAGAATCGAACTCGGGACCTCTCGCACCCAAAGCGAGAATCATACCACTAGACCAAATGCCCACTTGCTTCATCTGTCTGTTTATATATTCTTGATCATCATGTTAAAAACATGAGTTTGCTGACATTACATTATTCATTCTGTTTTCATGAATCAAACTGTTTAAATCCTGTGATATCAGTGAATATTCTTCTGCCTATAGTGTTTCAGTTTTATATATTTTTGGTACAGTATCCCTATATTTTTCTTACATACATTCTAGGCTACTTGTGTGAAGGAAGAGTTTCCTGGTGTCTGGGCCCTGGTGTCTAGCCAAGCTTGTATGGAAACATATTTATGTTCTTATAGTTGAATATTACATGTCATAAGAAACACAGCGATTAGGGTCATGGATTTACACTTTCTTGATTAGTCTATAAGTCCTATATACCACTTCAGTGTAACTTACAACTTGAGAAACGAATGTATACTGGCAGTTACGCTTTAGGCTCCACTTGAGTATAGGTGCCTGAACAAAAAACCATGTAGGAAAGGCTATTATAAACTACCCAAGAACCGCCATGTGCGTCAGTTCAGTCAGTTGTCTTGGAAAGAATTAGTTGCTCGAGCCAAAGTTCTAAGACCCTAACCCTCATCTTTGTTACTCACTCAATATGAAGCTCTTTGAATGTAGTGTTAATGTGAATAGCTTTGGAACCATCAGGAAATGAGTAAGTTAGAACCCATAACTGCAGCAGCACTTTGATGACCATTAAGCTCCTAATCGCCTTGTGTGTATAGTACAGTGACATAAACACTGTTGTTTGTTTGTTACACTAACTTCTAGTCCCGATTTAAATGTCGTACCTTGGTGATGGTTGATTCATGACTCAGACGAGCATGCTTTATATCAGATTCAATTGCTAATTATACACGATTGATATTTTAATATTTATTAGACATATTTTATTATTTTAGATGAGCATTTGACCAACTCGTGACAACACTGGAAAAAAGAGGGCAAATAGACAACATTTATAAGGATTGAATAGCCCGAATACCAATTTATTACTCTATTTATGAAAGTACTGTAAATGCATGTATAGTAGTTCAAGCCTTAAGGGATACCATGTAACATGTAATCCAGAAATCTTGCATTTTCAACAATATTTAATTTTTTCTGGTATTGATCCTAATTGCAGGTTTGGCAAATGAATTACCATGACGTGTTGGTATATGATTCTGCTCAATCTGGTAATGTAGTTGGCATCTTCTCACAAAATCTTGACAAGGGATAGTTATTTTAAATTTGCTAAATCTGGTAATGAAGTTACATATGCTTTTCATGAATTTCAATGCTCTAACGATTTCTGCGCATCAGTGAAAGTACCCATGAGAACTGAATTTACTGACAGACTCTTTTTCGTATCTATAAGCATATGTCTGTGCCATATAATATTACTAAAATAAGTAGGTGGTTTCCAAAATCCTTAGGTTGACTTTATTTCATATTAATAGTAGAATACCAATGAAATGAAACAGTGTACCTTAAAAAAAATTGGGGCTTTCCGAGAATCAAACTCGGGACCTCTCGCACCCAAAGCGAGAATCATACCACTAGACCAAATGCCCACTTGTTATTTGTCTCTAATTGTTTTTCTTATCACCATGGTTGAAACATGAATTTACAACTTGTTTGTTATCTTCATGAAGTGCACAACTGTTTAAAGCCTGTGACACCAAGGAATTCAATGTGCTTCTGCCTATAGCTAATCCAGTTTTCCGTTTATTCTTCTGGTGCAATATCACTGCTTTAAACTTACAGCAGATTGAGGCTACTAAGTGTGAAGAAAAAAGTGTATAGTGTCTGCTGTGTAAAGTTTGCTTATGATATTTGCAAAGCTCGTAGACGTACATGTTTCATCCATTATACTGAAATATTGCACAACCTGTTCAGATATCTTTACTTATAATGACATGAGTGCCCTTTGCCCAGTACAATGGTTGAATATGCTATATTATTTTGAACAGAGCGAACTGCTTGTCTACTTGGCTCATTTCCATAAGCCAAATGTAATTAAGTGAAATGTAAACCTATCGCCTTTCCCATAAGCCAAATGTCTTTGAATGCTACTTTGAACAACCTTGGGAACATCAGGATATGGGTAGCATAGGACTACAGAACACAATCCTTAAGAAAACAAACTTTGGTTGAGCTGAATGATCTTTGGAAGTGAATCACCTTAGGTCTCCCTAACATAAACACTGGAAATTTCCTTATGTCTGTAATAAAGACAAATGCTGAATATTTTTGTCTTTTATTAGTTGAGATTGAATTTGCAACTTTTGGAAACACATGAGAAGACAGTCTGAAAAGCAACACATATAGAGAACTACTATATTGACCACATGTTTATATATGAATGTAAAGATATGTATCGTAGTTTCGATGATCGTGTGTAACTTGTTATCTGAAAATAGCGTATTCTCAGCAATAATCATACTATCTTCTGCTGTTGATCTGATCTGTAGGTTTGATAGTGTGTTGATCCATTTTAATCAGTTATTGTCGTAATGCAGCCATGCGGGTTTCATCTTTTCACCATCTTGGTTATTCTGGTAATTAAGCTGTGTCGTCTTATAAAAATTATGCATATTAGTAGAAGCGCCCATTAGTTGAATTTATTGACATGATATTTTTTGCTCTGCATCACATGCTTGGGTATATTATAATATGGGATAGTATACCGTCACTTCAGGTAGTAGATCTGTTTGCAAAGTCTGGAGTTGACTTGGTAGAATATCCAATTAAAGAAAGAGCGGCAGATTAAAAAATACATAAAATTATTAATTTTTTAGACAAAAAAGGGGCATTCCGAGAATCGAACTCGGGACCTCTCGCACCCAAAGCGAGAATCATACCACTAGACCAAATGCCCACTTGCTTCATTTGTCTCTTTTTATTTCCTATCATTCTGGTTGAATCATGACTTGTCGGCTAAAGTTAACTTCATGAAGTGCCCAATTGTTTAAAACCGTGGAATTCAGGGAATTCAATTTGCTTCTTTCTACTATTTTCCATTTTTCTGCTTATTCTTCTACTGTGATATCACTACTTTCAACTCACTGGAGTTTGAGGCTACTACGCGACAAGCATGAACAAAAAAGTGTTAAGTGCCTCGCGTCTGAATTTGATTATGTGATCTTTGCAAAGTCTTTCTTTAAGCTTATTCTTGGGCTTAAATGAGCTTATGAAGTATAAGCCGAGTCAAATCTAGCTCATAAGCCTATATATAAGCTTAAATAAACATGCAGATACTTGTACTTATATTGACACGAGTTCCCAGCATCATGCTTAAATATGATATGTAACAGTGAAAGGACTGAACTACTTGGTTCAATTTCATGACCCAAGCTCAATTTTTTGGATGTACAAACGTGATCACATTAAATGGCAGCCGATCACCTCTTCCAAAAGCCAAAGTCTTTAATTGCTTAATTCGAACAACTTAGAAACTTTAGGATATGCATAGCTTAGAATAGAAAGCACTAAAAAGACGTCAACTGATAAGATATATAGGTCTCCCAAGGTTTAACAACAGGAAGTTGCATCTGTGTGTGATAAGGACACATAATTATTACTTCTCTTCTTTTAGTTATGAAATTTTGAAACAATTGAGAGTAATGTATACGTGTGTTTAGTAGATTTAATGATAGTGTGTAATTTGTGATCTGATATATCAGGTTCTCAACACTAATCATACTAAGAATCTTGGCAACGATCAACTTCACGTGCTGGTTTTTATGATTTCGTATACATTAATATCTAATTTATCATACTGATATTGCATACCCTGTGCAGACAATTCTACTGATTTTGACATTAATGCCAAGCACCATGGTTAGATGTGATATATTAATTTGAAAAGATTGAACTACTTGCTTCATTTCCATATGCCCAAAAGTCTGTAAATGCTTGAACAAGCTTTGGAATATCAGTATAAGGGTGTAGCATATAATTCTGTAAGTTACACTTTGGTTGAGATAAAAGATTCTTGGAAGTAAATCACCTTAGCTCTCCCTGACTTTAAAACGTATGTCCCTATTTAGTTTTAAGATTGAACTTGAAACTTCTGAAAACACTTGTAAGAAAATAGTGATACATGTAACTTGTGATGTGAAGGGCATTTTCGGCAACAATCATACTATCCTGTGTTCTTGATCTGATCTGTAGGTCTGGTAATATAATCTCTGGTAATGCAGCCATATCATCTTGGTTCCTAAGAGTCTTGGTAAGAACATTGAAGCTACTTTTGTTTATTCGGTAATGGAGCTGTGCTGTCTTATGATTTCTACTCATTAATAGAAGCACCCATTAGTTGAATTTACGACATAATCTCTTGATCTTCAAGCACATGGTTCGGGTATATAATATCACTTTAGTAGTAGATCTGTTTCCAAAGTCTGGAGTTGACTTGGTAGAATATCAAACTAAACAAAATAGTGGCATTTAAAAAAATATATAAAATTATTGAATTTTTATAAATAAAAAAAGGGGCATTCCGAGAATCGAACTCGGGACCTCTCGCACCCAAAGCGAGAATCATACCACTAGACCAAATGCCCTTTTTTGTCTATGTTAACTGCTTATAACTAGGTATCTCTTAGAATTTTATTTCCTTTGCTTATGAGATCCCATGAAAATTACCAAAACTATAATAATATATGAAAACTATAATAAGAAAATAAGTAAACAAAAAGATCTATGTTCACGCTACTCTAGAAAATCCAGGTATTTTTTATCTGACGTATGTAATTTAACAGATATTTTTGTGGCCCTTTACCATTCCAAGATATTTATCTAGCAAAGTGATCTACACCCAAATATGAAGTAGGAGCTCAAATTATTGATACAATATCAATGTATTTTGTTTGTTGTTTTCAGCCGATATGATTGTAAAAAATTATTTTTTGTTTTGTTTTGAATGTAGACGTTAATAATTTTCTTGTGATGTAACTTGTCTTGAATGCATATTATGATGTTTTCTACCGGTTATGGTTGCATACGTTTCAAAACATAAGACTGTTCACATTCACAACACCAACACATAGAAATAGGGATGAAGAAACCGGTCCATGACTTAACATAAGTAAAATGCTACTTCCAATTCCCTGTATGTATGCTCAGACTACTGACATCCAAGATGACACTTATTTCAAACTTGACTCACTTTTGTTACAAATTGATAAAACTAAGATTTATTTATTTATTTTTCTAAATGCTCTGATTATCCCTAACATAGTGTACTTTAATAAAATAGATATGTTTTGTTTGTTGAATGTTTAACGCTTAAGGTCATACGCTTTTACGGGCTAAGGCATAAGGCTTTTCGCTTTAAAATTGGATGTTTCAACAAATGGGAGTTTCATATCAAATTTATGCGAATTGGATAAATGGAAGCACTTTCATTCATAACAGAACAACATCTGATTCCGTGTATTAGAATGAAGAATTCCTCATAACGTCGATAGATGACTTTTTTTTCCGTTGATGGATCCATAAGGTAGGTACGAGTAGAACAATATGGTTTATGTAGTGAAAAGATAGGATATAAATAGTTAATTTGTTGTAAAGGAAGCATTTATTGGTAAATGCATCCACATGTGGGGAAAATGACTCGATAACAAATGTGTTTATATAGAGAAACCGTAAGTTAAGGTTTCACAATCTGATTTAAATTGAAAAAGTACCAGTTTTGCTTTATATTTGCAATCGTTTCATTTTCTAATCTTTTTGCAAACGACGACTTTTTGTATTCTTCAGCTTCCCCAAAGTTTGTTCCTAGAAAAGGTCTCATATCTCCCATTCAATTAATTAGAAAAAAAATGGATGAATTGGGTTCTACAACACAAATCATTTTATTGAGAAACAAAGTGTGTTCATTACTGATAGTACTTTTAAAGGACGAACTAAAAAAGGTATCTACTTTGCAGGCGCAATAAAAGAAATATATGAAAAGATAAACGAGGTCGAACTAGTAGACTATAACCGTGCAAAATGTTGCGTTTTTGTATAATGATATGGTCGTGACACGTCTATTTTGAAAGAATGTATTAAGTAGTTGAAGAGACTCGAATAATTATTGCTACGAAAAATAATTTTCTTGAAAATTTGTTCATCTACTATGATTAAGTAGCATGCATGTCAATGTTTTGTTTTTCAAGTTTATATGATCTACTATATTTTTTCCTTCGCTTTTAAATAAACACAAGTCATTTTTTTTATATCATTGTTCAGTTTCTTTTATATTTTTGGATAAATAAAAAACAAAAATAAAAAACGTCAAATTAAATGTAGATTGTAGTATGCAATGCAACTTTATTTCTTTTCTCGGGTTGCGCTTTGACGTCATTAGAAGACAAGTTCGTCTTGTGGAGAAGAGGTATGTCGCGATACTGCTGAAAAAAGTAGCAAAAGAAGCAAAACAAATTCGTAGGCTACATGTGAGTTTCAACGGCTGCAAAAGAACGTTGAAGAAAGAGAAAAAGACATTGAGTACTACACAACTAAAAGCCTTTGATGCTACGATGTTATATTTCGAATGTTTGTTTCAATGTTTTTTTTATTTAAATTAATGTATTTTGTTTTATCCGGTGTTTGTTTTATTAATAAAAGTCGGTGTTACAAAAGTCGGCCCAGGCGGCCGATTAATCGGTGATTAATCGCTAGGCGGGGGTTAACCGTCCCGATTTTTACTAATCGGCCTTATTAATCGGTTTGGTAAAAAATCGGTCAACATACCGATTAATCGGATAAAAATTCTTCCAAATCGGAGAAAAATCGGTTTAATCGGCCAACTTGGTTACGTATAGAAATTGGCCAAATCAGACATAAATCGGCCAAATCGAAAATAGATGGGCTAGATCGGCCATATCGGGCATATAGTTTCAAAATTTTATAACTTTATATATAAAAAATCCAATTCGCTTAATCCCCGATTAATCCCCGCCTAACCGATTAATCGCTAGACGGTACTCGGCTGCGCAGCTATCGCCTAACGATTTTTGCAACCTTAATAAAAGTTAATACAAATTATGTTAATATCACATTACATAAAAAACTTCTATACATTACATTGCAAATAGATTTCATTAACTAGAAAAATATTGCATTACATTACATTATAACGTATATATCAACTTATATGATTCACACAATTGTAGTTGAAGCATTTTGTAGATAATTAATCAGATGATATGGGTGCTTGTGTGAAAAAATTGGAGGAAATGGGTTGGGGAACACAAGACTCAATGAATCAGATGATATTGGTGCGTGTATTAATAAATTGAAGAAAATGTCCGTGCGTCTAAAAGTTGGAAAATTTTGGTAGGAACCATGACCTCAAGTTGGAAAAGTTGGAAAACTTTAATATAATATTCATGTAAAAAAATCATAGTTGAAGTATATTTGTCTTAAACACGCGACTTAATTCATAAAGCTTCACACGAAAGGATGTAATCAAGATGGGGAAATGAATGCAAAAAGTGCAATGAGGGTAGTCATGGTTGAAAAATACTCGTGTACTATAATAGGAATGGTTTGTTTAAGTTCCCATCTTTGGTTCAAGCAAAGAGGCTTGACCATGTTTGGATGCCCCTGCATCTTGTAGGTGACCTAAGACGCTTCAGACACAAACAATGATAGGAGATACTTGGTGCTTTAGATGCAAAGTACCACCCTATTATCTGCCCAAACCCGTACATGCACGGGTTAAAAACTAGTAAAAATCACTATGTAGTGAAAATGTTTAATATACAAATATGTTACTAAACTTTTTAAAAAAGTTCGCCTAAATTACTATACTTTTATTTTGTTCATTTAGGTTACTTAACTTATAAACATGATATTTGAGGTCGCTAAACTTATAAATAATATTCACAAACATCACTGAACTTGTAAAAACAAGATATTTATGTTACTTAACATGTTCAAAAATATACGATTAAGTCACTTCTATTAACACTAGAAAATGCTTCCTATAAGTTCAGTAACTTAAGTAAACAAAATGAAAGTTCAGTAATTAAGGCAAACTTTTTTGGAAAGCTTAAAGCATCTACAATGCTTCAAGTCTACAATGACTTGAATCATTTAATGCATTTAATGCATACTATATGTTTTAACTATAGCTTTTGAGAAAGACTTAGTGTGTGTCAAGTCTTTATAAAAAGCTTTTGAAAAAGCTATTGATGCAATAGCAAAAACACTACTAAAAAGCTTTTTAGAATAGGAAAAAACTTTTCTCCATTTGACTCATTGCGGGTGCTCTTAGTAACAAATTTGTATATTAACCCCATTAAAAACCTATAACAAAAGGTTTATGTAATTGCATAAATCGTCCTTAAAGTTTGGTCAAATTGCATATTTCGTCCCAAACATTATGAAAGTGCAAGATTCATCCATGTGGGGAAAGCGTTGGTGCAAGTATTGTCCCATAGGGACGATTTATGCAATTTACTCAAGGCAATTGATATGTACACATAACACTTTTTATTCATACACATAAAGTTATTCTCCATGGACTATTATACCCTTATTTAGTTTTGACTCTTTATTCTACCCTAATACGACTTACTGTTTCTACGTTTTCCTCTTTACGCCGTTACCAATCAACTCATGCGTCGCCCATGGATTCATCGCAGGTATGTATGCATTTGACTTGTTTATATGTTTACATATGAACCAATAACCAGGTTTTAATCATAATCAATTGGTTGAGACATATAAAGCATTAAATGTGTTTTGTATGTTTGCTATGTTACGATCTCTCTAAAGAGCGTGCGTGCCTTTTATTTTACACTAAAGGATATGGGCAATCTATTTGCGATTCGAAAAGAGATGAGTATGTCGCTTTGCAATGTGACCGAAGTGGTGCCTATCGAGATGTATGTAACCGAAGTGGTGCCTATCGAGATGTACGCTCTATCTATTGGAGAAAAACAAAAAAGAAGCACAACATCTCGTTTGATCGAATGCTCCTTCCACATTGTAGGTAAAAAAGGAACTCATGGTACTTTTATAGTGGTAAAGAAGATTGAAAATGGTGATTTTGGGTATGTTGAATAATTCTCTTATTGCAATGCAAACTCGATACTTCTGTATAGTGCTTACTGCATGTCTTTACAAGTGTGTTTAAAGTCATTGAACAACATCATGGACATTAATGATCATGTGTTACAGTTGCAATGGTTTCTATCAAAAAGCATTAGACTTGTATAGACATGATAAAAATACTTTGCTACCAACGTTGATCGGTTTTTACGCCAAATATTCGAAAGTTGAAGAACTTGTGATAAGATCTTCAAGAAACTGATAGAGAGACAAAAATGTCTTGTTAAAAATGCTTGACAAATTCTAGCTTAAATATTGCAGATTTATACACAGCGATATAATACATATATGTATATAGAATTCAAGCTTTTAATCCATTATGGGCATCTTGTATATTGATTGAAGTCGTTGTGAAATAGAGTCGTTCAAAGAGAAGTGACAGTTAATTGGAACTATAAAATTGATGATGTTGGTTACTGGAAACATGATTATAGACCATAAAGTTGAGGCGAAGGAGGTGATGGAAGGCAACCGTAAACGACAGGCTTCCTGCAAGTTTTGAGGAGGAGGTTAAATTATAATATAAGGAAGGGTATTATAGTCAATTTACAAATGTTTTTATGTGTACAAATCAAATTTACATGTGTACATATCAATTTTACTCAAATGATTTTTTATGAGAAATAATCATAAAGGAAAAAGAAGTTACATAAGTCAGTTGTCATTTAAAAACCTAATTTATTTACAATAACCGTCATCTTTTCATTTCACTTCTATGCAAAAAAAACGATGGTGGCACAAGGAGCAGCAGGCCATTGGTTTCCAACTGTAGCGGTTGTAGTACCAATAGCTTTAATGGTACTACTTTTTACGCCATCCGCTGGTGGTGCTAGATACATCGTGGGAGACTCAGTTTGGTCGATTCCTCCGACCAAAACTTTCTATGATGATTGGTCGTCTACTAAGGATTTTCATGTTGACGACGAACTATGTAAGTAGATACACTCACAATCAAACATACAAATTCTACACGTTTTCCTAGTGCCTAGTTTGTTTGTGACAATGTCATAGTCTATATATTTTGTGTATGTAAATTGTGGGTTATGATACTAATTATGGGACGAGGGGAGTAATATTTTAATTGTGTATGTAAATTGTGAACTGTTCATCTTGTTTAATGTAAATAAAAAAACAAAATGCAGATTTTGACTTTGAATCAGAAATGTACAATGTGGTGCAAGTAAGAATGGACGAGTACAGGTATTGTGAGTCCGAGGAGCCGGTGAATACTTATAATGATGGGCCGGTGTTGGTTCCGGTGCAGGTTCCTGCATCTCAGCAAAGTCATATTCAGTTCGTAAGCAACAAGCTAGGTCACCATTGTTCCATAGGGTTAAAATTTAGCGTGTGGATCAACCTCACTACCCCATATCCTCAAGAAAACGTCGCTAGCTAGGTAATACTAGTTGACATTCTCATGTGATGATAGTTTATTCATTGTGTTTGTAATCCGGTTTTGAATAGGTATGATGTGATGCAATTGTATAAATGTCCTTAAAGTAAGCTTTGTAATTCCGTTGTATACATATTAACTGTTTCTAGTTTTATAGTATATGATATCATGTTTGCAGGCGAATACAAGTGGAATAATAAGAGCGGTGTTTGGATATGTTTTTTCATAGTCGAAATTAAAGTTGTGATAAAATGATTAGAAAAGACATCCCACTAAAATCATTTGTTTTGTTTCTAATAACATGAAAGTGAATCTAAATTGTTTGCTTGAGGTACTATCTAACAAATGATGTAAGGCCGCGTTTCACTGCGAGTTTTTCAATTGTAATCTCTTTTCATCTCAGCGCATCTATCTTGCACAGCTTGAACAATGATACAAGTTATTTTTCTGCGTTATTCTTTATGGCTGTTCATTATGGTAATATCTTTTAATTTTACAGTATTGTCTAAGAATCGTTTTCTTTTTCTGACTTGCAGATTACATAAAATCTATTCTCTCTTTAAGAAAAACATACAAATGTTAGTGAAAAAAGGTACCAAAACACTTTAACAACATTCCCCCTAAAACTTTTATAGAGAACATACACATGTTTTGTGGCACAAAAATAAAAGGGGCATTCCGAGAATCGAACTCGGGACCTCGCGCACCCGAAGCGCGAATCATACCACTAGACCAAATGCCCAACTGTGTTTACCAATAACGACTTAGCTATATAACTGTATCGTATAAAATGTAGATGTATTTATTAATTATTTTGTTGCCTTGTTAGTTTTCAACAAAATATAAACATCTTTGTTTTACACAAATATATTTTGTACAAACAAGAAAAGTAGAAAATTTTCAACAAAATAGAAAATTTGCATTTTTTTAATTTAACAAGAAAAACTACTAAACACTTTTATGTTTTCGTTGTTTTCCTTGTAGCCTAAAATATCATTTTTTTTCACATGAACAAAAGTGTCAATTGAACGTATTTTTTTATGTTTCATGGAGAACTAAATCCCTCCTTTCGTTTTTAAGAAACTAAAAGCAAAAAAAAGTAAAAAATAGAATTGTTCTCTCCAACTAGACGTGCACTAATTTAAGGGCGTTTTTTTTTTTTTTTTTTTTTTTCCGAGACGATTAGAGGCTCAATGGTCTTCTCGAGTAAGATGTGGAGGGCATATTTTACTACCTTTTAATGTCTTTTAACTCTTATTCTTCTTTGTTTTATACATTTTAACTTTAGTTATTTCTTTGCTTTGATTCTTTTTTCCGTTATGTATTACATAGTTTATCGATTTTTTTCTTTAGTATTAATATTATATTTAAATAGAATTACATCTTTATTTTTGGTGCTAAATAATAATGTTAAAGATGATAATATGATGATAATGAAAATTCTCAAATACAAAAGCTTTTAAAACATTAATAATATATAACATGTCTGTGAAATCAAATTAGAGTGCTCGGTGAGGAGCAATTATTCGCTCGCCAATGACCAACAACGCACGAATAACATGCCAAACCCAAACCGCCTTCGTGCCATTGGCCGCCAAAAGGAATTTCGCCATTGGAATGGTGGTGCCATTGGTTTAGTTTGTTTTTATTTTTGTTTTGTGGTGGATGGGTATTTTTTGGGGTATTTTGTGGGACCCAATATGTGTTATTGGTTTTTGTTGAGGAGGATGTTTTAGTTATTGGTGTGTTATTGGGAGAAGAATGATGTGGCATTGAGGTGGCAGACGAATAACGTGTTATTCGTCGTTACCTCACCTTGCACTCTTACCGCATGCATATTTTGAGCATTAACTTGAATTTGTTCTTTGAAAGTACTTTTAACTGTAAATTGACAATGTTGACTATATTAAAATCGATTTTTTTTTTTTTTTTATTCATCATCTTAATTGAATTGATGTTGATAGTTTAGAAAATGGTGAAGCAGTTTAATAATATTGGAGTAAAATATATCAATAATATACGACAACTTTATGAGATCAAACTATGACACAATATCATTATTATTTTGTTTTAATACATTTTATTTTCACGTTGCTAGGTTGTGTTATTTTTATGACTCAATTGTTTTATATAATGTTTATAAACGCTTAAGTATCATAAAAATGAAAATGTTTTGCATTTATATCGTTAAGATATTTTAACAATAAGACAAACAATACTATTTCATTCAAAATCAAACATGTACGTCTTAAATTCGAATTCAAATATGAATTAGATTCAAATTTAAAACCTCTTAATAAACAAACAACAACCTACTTGTTACGAATGTATTTTGCAATTTTTCCTACAGAGCAAAAACCTTATCTAAGAACATTTTTTATACTTAATACACAAATTTTGCAGAATTTAAGCAATTTGCCTCCATCTATTTGGATTGTTTTGACGAAAATCCTCCTTCTAATTTGTCATTTTGGGATAGTTTATTCTGATTTTTGTAGCGATTAATTCTGAATCCTTCATAAAAATCTGATACACAAAAAGAATCATGATCCACAAAAAATCAAGGACCTACATTTATAACACAATGGGGTGAGATCAATAAAAATCACATAAAAATTAAAGATCAAATGAATCAATATCAACCATTCATTTTTGATCAAATTAATTAAATTCACTTTTACCCTTATATTTAAAAATTAAATATTTCACAAACCGTTAATAGTTAAATAAAACTAATTATACCATCATGACAAAATAAAATTATCTTTCTATAGAGATCCAATATTGTATACTTTCGACGACTTATTTTTATCGTTTTTCGGGTTTCGATATATTACACTATAAATGAAAATTTTAAAAATACTCTTTTGTGTTAACACAACCCCTAAACCCTAAAAACCCTAGGCTAAACCTAAAAAACCCTAACCCCTAAACCCTAAAAACCCTAAACCCTAAAACCCTAAACCCCTAAAACCCTAACCGCTAAACCAAAAAAACCTAAACCCTATCCGCTAAACCGTAAGAAACCTAAACCCTATCCGCTAAACCGTAAGAAACCTAAACCCTTAGGGTGTGTTTGGTAGCGGGAATTGAGGCAAGAGAATTGGAAATGGTTTCATTTCTCTTGTTTAGTACGAAGAATTGAAAAAGCGGAGAATTTAGAAGAAATGGAGAAATTGAGAGACTTGGGTAGCGTAATTTGGCTACTCCATTTCCTTTATTTTGGTGGATAGATTGAAGAAATGGATTATTATTATTTGAGTAAATTACATAATTGGTCCTTGTGGTTTGTTGAAAATTGCAGAAAATGTCCCTAAGCTTTTTTTTTTTTTTGCGTTTCGTCCTCGTGGTTTACAAATCTTGCGGATTTTGTCCTCGTCCAAAATGTCCGTTAAGTGTTTTGCACCGTTAGTCCTTCGTTAGTGCGATTCGTTAAGTGTTTTGCACCGTTAGTCCTTATTTTTAAAATGTAGTTTTCCCATTAGTCACTCCGTTAATAATAGTTATCGCTTGATTTTTTACGTTTTGTCCGTTTTATCCGTTTTCATCCGTTTTATCCGTTTTCCCTCGTTTTTCGTTTTAAATCCGTTTTTACGTTTTATCCATTTTAAATCATGCTTTTATGCTTTCGTCTGCTTTTTACGCTTTTGTCCGTTTTATCCGTTTTATCTGCTTTTATCCGATTTCGACCGTTTTTACATTTTATTCGTTTCGCCGAGTTTTTTACGTTTTGTCCGTTTTTTCGTTTACTTTGTTGTTTCGTTTTGTCTGTTTTTCTTACATTTTGTCCGTTTTCTTATGTTTTGTCTGTTGTTCTTACGTTTTGTCCGTTTCAAAAAAAAATTTTGAATAAAAAAATTATTTTTCAAATATGTTTTTTTTTTTTTTTTTAAATATGTCCGTTTTTTCAAAATATTTGAAAAATATTTGAAAAAATATTTTGTTCAAATTTTTTTTGAAATTTTTATTCAATTTTTTTAAATTTGATATTTTTTTCAATTTTTTTGAAATATTTTTTCCAATTTTTTTGGAAAATTTTTAAAAGCGAAAGAAAAGCGGACAAAATGTAAGAAAACGTAAACAACGGGCGAAACGGAAAAAAGCATAAAAAGCGTAAAAAAAGCGGCTAAAGCGAATAAAATGTAAAAAGCGGTCGAAATTGGATAAAAAGCGGACAAAAGCGTAAAAGCGGACAAAAGCGTAAAACGGACGAAAACGAAAAACGGGGAAACGGATAAAAGCGTAAAAATCGGCGATAACTATTATTAACGGATGGAATAATTGGGAAAAACTACATTTTAAAAATTAGGACTAACGGTGCAAAACACTTAACGAACTGCACTAACGAAGGACTAACGGTGCAAAACACTTAACGGACATTTATGGAGGAGGACAAAATCCGTAGATTTGTAAACCACAGACGACGCAAACGTCAAAAAAAAAGCTAGGGACATTTTCCGCAATTTTCAACAAACCACAAGGACCAATTATGTAATTTACTCTTATTATTTTGATTTTTTTTTTACAACTATAATTTTGTTAAATAATGGATCTTGTTTTAAAAAAATATATATGTAAACAAATTATTTTTAAAAATAAATTTTTTTAAAATATTTTTTTAAAAATAATTTTTAAATAAATACATTTTAAAAACATTTTTTTAAATAACATTTTTTTTAAATAAAACATTTTTAAAAATATTTATTTTAAATAATTTTTTAAAGAAAGTACATAAATTTTAAAAATAAATTTAAAAAAGATATATTTTTTTAAATAATTTTTAAAATAATTTTTTAATTATTTTTAAAATTGTTATTTAGAAAAATAAAAATATTTTAAAAAAAATCAACAAACAAATATATGTTGAGCCTTATATGACAAAATGTTATTTAAATAATTTTTTTTTTTTTTTCTAACAAGTCATGTTGTTACCAAACATTAGAATTGAACAAAATTCTCTTGATTTCTATTCTGCGAGATTACATTCTACTTCATTTCGTTTCTCCGAAATTCTCTACCAAACGTCGGCCAACCCAAAAAGCAACCCCAAAAGTCAAACCCTACACCCTAACCCCACAAAAAAGTCGGAAAAAATTAACGAAAGTATATGATGTAGGATATCAAATTAAAGGTAATTTTATGCTTGTCGTGATGGTATGATTAGTTTCGTCTAACGATCAATGGTTTGTGAGATATTTAGTTTTTAAAAATGAAAATGAAAGTTTATTTTATTGTTTTGATGAAAAAATGAGTGGTTGAGAATGATTTATTTGATCTTTAATTTTTTTTTGATCTTTATTGAACCAAACTCATAACACAATATTGTAGCCAATTAGATACAATAAATTGTAGCTAATATATTCCCTATATGAAATGTTGGGTTAAAGTTATCATTTAATATTTCTTTTAACTCCGTCACTTAAGTTGTGTTTGCCATTTAATTTGTGTGTATTTTTGCGATAGTGTTCTCGTAGGGGTGAGCATTGGGTCAAACCCGACCCGAACCGACAAAAACCGACCCGAATCGAAAACCAAAAAAGGAAAAAACTAAAATCGAGAACCGAACCGAAAAATATATATCAAAACCGAAACCGAACCGAATAACTTGGGTTCGGGTTTCGAGCCGAAAAACCGAATCGACCAGAAACAGACAAAATCGAAATAAATATACAAAACCGAAAAATTGAAGGACCCAGGTTGTAACATTATTGTGTTATTAATTTATTATTTAAAACACAGAAAATTGTTGCAGCACATTTGTTATTAATTTATTAATGTGTACACATAAAACAGAGAAAATTGAAGGACCCAGGTTGTAACATTTTATGGCCCAATTGCACAACACAAAAGAAAAGAAAAAAAGTGGTTTGTAGAAGCTTTTCTCTAATATCAGAGGCAGGTTTCGATCCTGGGACCTGTGGGTTATGTGCCCACCACGCTTCCGCTGCGCCACTCTGATTTGGTGACATGTTTCACTGAACCTTGTATAAATCCATTTGTTTAGAATTTGTAGAAAATAATATAAAGATTTGATATTTATTCTTTGGCTCTAAAGAACAACAATAGAGACAGTTTACATGTACTGTCAACTTTGCAAGTTCAAGCACAAAAGATATAAAGAATATTTTCAGAACTTGATTCGCGGTTTGTCGAATACTCGAACAAAGTGAGGATTTTGCACACCAATATCTAACATATGAACCTAGCAGTTGTGGTTTAGGAACCACATATCGGTCTTATTTTGGTTCCTTTTGTGTTGTGTTTCTTTCCATTGTTGTGGTAGCTTATTAAATTTTATTATGAATTATGCTGATAAATTATTCAATGTTGTAGCAACTGCTAGAAGTTTGTTACAATGTTAACCACAACTTTATTACATGTTTCTAAAAATATAGGAGGAAGAAAATTAAAGGAAGAAATAGGCTTGCAATGGAAATGCACAAATATCGGATTGAAAATCAATTGAAGACACTATTATCCCTTAATTTGCTGCAACCAATCTCTTTATAATGGACATGAAAATTGAGATTCAATTTGCAAAATATAATAGGAGTTTTCTTAGGTTCTTTTTCTCGTGTTGTTTTCCGAATAACAAGAGAAAAAGAACTCTATCGACAAAAATGAACAAATTTACAGGAACAACCCAGAAATGCACAGCTTGTGATAAAACTGTATATCTCGTTGATAAGCTAGAAGCTAATAAACGGATATACCACAAAGCCTGCTTCCGATGCCATCATTGCAACGGTACCCTTAAGGTCAGTTTCTTTTGTGTATAAAACAATATCAGTTTCACTGAATTATAAAAGTTTCTCATTCTTCATATTATGGCAATCTATTTTATTTTATTTTTCACATCAAGAAACGTGACACAAATCGTTGGCCCGTGTAAATAATTAATATCACACATATAAACCTAATACGGTGACAGCCACCAACAAGCTTTTGGTCTTACGCTGCCAGATGAGCCTTTATCAATCATAGATTATTCGTTCAAGTCTCAAATGATGAGTATAAAGATTTGTCGTTCAAAAAGATAACAAGAACATGACAATCCTTTTTTGCAGCTTAGCAACTTCAATTCCTTCGACGGGGTGGTTTATTGTAGGCATCACTTTGATCAGCTCTTCAAGAGAACAGGCAGCTTGGAAAAAAGTTTTGAAGGTTCAATACTTATTATTCTGCTCTAAGCGATTTTTATAAATTGATTACCTATAATCCAATCATTATTTATTTACGATTTCTGCTTGATAACTTCAGGAACACCAAAATTCAAGCTAGAAAGGACTGTCAGTTATGAGGTATAAAAACTTCCGCAATGTTATGCACATCCTTTGTGACTAATGTATCCGTTAGTGTAACAAGATATTCATGTGTCATTGAGTTTATCTTGTACTTCTCTGTTAAATTATGACAAACATGTTCTCTCTTATGCAGCCGAATGCAAGCAAACTCGCAAATTTCTTTGAGGGTACAAGAGACAAATGTGTTGGATGTTCCAAGATTGTATATCCAATTGAGCGGGTAAAAATATTTCGATTTCATATCATTTTTTTGCCTTAATAGAAATTTCTACGAGGGCACAAGACACACTTTTTTCTGTCGAAATCTGTATAACTTAAGACAAAAGATATTAACTTTAGTATATCTAATGTAGATTAAGGTGGATGGAGTTGCATATCATAAAAGCTGCTTCAAATGCTGTCATGGAGGATGCACAATAAGTCCATCTAGCTACATTGCTCATGAGGGCAGGCTTTATTGCAAGCATCATCATCTCCAACTCTTTAAGCAAAAAAACTACAGTCAACTCGAGGTTGAGGCCGAGGCCGAGGCAGAGGTCGAGGTCGAGGAAACAGATGCAACTCCTGAATCATAAACATCCAAAATGTATCATTTTATTTGCTCCATTTAGTTTTATTGCTATGATATTTTAAACGTTCGTGTTCTACAAAACGGAGTTGACGAAAGATGAAAAGCTATTGATTGGGAATTTGTCCAACACTGGATTGAGTTGTATATTAGGACTATTCATACTAATGAATCTGTTCCAAATACAAGTGAGTTTAATTTTCTGAGTTGGTGGTTCATGTTTGATAAAAATGATAAATCTTTATCGAATTAATAGGACTTATGAACCGCTAGATAAAGAGATACCAATATATATAATCAATCACTCCTAGGTTCACTATGATCTATTTATGGAAGACAACTTCAGTGAAGAGCAAAATTGCCAAATATTTCTCATTACTAATGGTAAAAACATTATTAGCAATAGTAGTTATATGTTGTGTTATTGAATGACATTATGTTTATTTGTTTTGTAACAAAAGAACCTTTCACATTATTCTCTAGATTAAACTAGTTATGGTGATTTCGGTTTGTATGTCATCGACTCTTTTAGGTTGGTAGTCACCAGGCTTCTAACTCTATGCTAGAATCCTAACTTTATGAAGAAATCCGTTTCTTTTGTATTAGACGTAAAGACTAAAAACCGGTTTAAAACTGCAATGTTAACCTGATAGGTGAAGGCATCCCATATCTTTATGAAGTTTTCACTGTGACTACCAAAAGAATAGCAAGTATACCATAGCTCACACTGTAGTCGAATACATTGTCAGAAAAAAGTAAGCTATTTCATACCAAAGAAGCCAATCATTATTCTCGATAACAAAGTCTTGCAGGTGTATGCAACAAAACATTCTTGACTGTGTCTAAATACCGCTCCAGCACCAAAATCAGACTATGGATTCTAAAAAGATTGTCAAGGCAGTCATTTCACAACCATTACATTATTGTATAAGCAACCAGCAGCTTTTCACAAATCTGGTTCAAACACAAAAGAGTCGGTCAGGTGGAGCTGGGGAAGGATGCTTATCATTGAAGGATTTAGTATCCAATCCAGAAGACAGTTTAGACGTTTAGTAAGAATGCCATATGTATGTGATGATGTTTTTGGTTACTAAACAATAACTATATTGCTTTTAAATAGCAGAAACACTAAGAAAGTAATGAACCTAAAATGCATACATTTTATGCTAACAGGTTACCAATACTCTAACCAGATAAAGCTTTCGGTCTGTCTGGTGATATCACCAAAAGTGACCCCAAGTCTTTCATTATACAGCCAAAGTATCCCAAATGAAAGCCTTAAGAGTTGTTTGAAATTCAAACTTGAATTTCACAATACAGTAGTAAATTTTTTTTTTTTTTTCCAAAGCGATACAAATATTTTTGGCACCTTATAAATTTGCATTGTTTTTTCAAGCAATGCATGCCCTATACAATTTGCACTCATCTACTAGTTCTATAACAAGATAAGGGATATATGCATCCAAAAAAGTATTGCAATAATTTATCATCCGCAAAATCAAAGCATGTATGTTGACAACCAACAACAACAGCAAGGAATGTTTTATTCTATCTTACTCTACTTCAAGAATATATAAACCAACCACCATAAGCGTTCATTTACCAATTCAAAGAAATCATGATCAACAAGCTACAAGCCCCGAAAATATTTACAACTGCAAAGTTCTTCTCTAAGCAAGGAATAACATAGGCTCTTGTCATTATGCCAAATTCACTCAAGCACGAATCATCTGCAAAAAGTTGAAGAGGGTCATACAATTAGAACTGTGAAAGGACCATAACAGTTTTGTATGGGTCTGGTTCATTTGAGTTATTGGGTTGACCAAAACACTTTTTGTCCAATATTTCACATTTTTCATTCATAATAAGTGTGGCAAGATATTATTACAGAGTGAGGATCAAATAAGTTTGTATGGTCGGAGAGGCTTACTTATCTTATAGTTTAGCGGCAATATCTGTCTTTGGTTTCATTGCTTGTTGTTTTGTCTGGTTCAATAATACGGCTTATCCTAAAGTAGAATGAGAAGAATGAGAAATATACTGTCAAGATATTTCAAATGCACCTTAAAAAAAGATGCATTTTCCATAATTTCTCTCTTTTCATTTGAAATGTGTGGCAATAAATATTTCTCATTCTTCTAGATCCTTTCCCATTACAAAATAATATGTATATTTTGTTGAATAAGGAAAAACATCCTTAAAACTTTGTACTTTAACAATAAGTACTCAAGGGACTTGAGGCTATGATTAGCGAAAACCTATTTTTAATATATTACCAGCCTTTGTGCGGTTCTCCTTTGAGAGTCTTCATTGCAGCCTCCATAAAGCTTGAGCAGCTTCTGTCAGCCTCAGCAGCCTCAGCCTCCCTAGCGGCTTCTTCTGCTTCAGCAATGGCGGCTTCTGCCTCTGCAACAGCCTGAGCCGCAGCAGCAGCCGCCTCTTGTGGTGTCATGCTCCTCATCTTTGCAACTCTAAATCAATCTGACCCCTTGTAGGTACATTAATGTCATCCTTATCAAATCTAGGAGATGAGCCACTTGGTCTTCCACCCTCTAGGCGTAACATCGATGGGATTTTTTCTTGTCAGATACCAGTACATTAGCAGAGGCAATTCTAAATCTGCGTTTTGTCTGCAACGGACAACAATTCAAACATTAAAAAATAATTCCAACATAAAAAAATGTTCTATTACAAATGATATACCTTCACAAGCTTGCCGGTTTGAGTCAAAAATTTCAACTTCATAGACAAAAGTCTCTTAAAATTAGGAGGTGCCCAATATTGTTCCTGCAAAACAATAGAGAAACGGTGCTACTGAAAAAAGTGAAAGTGTATACAAACTAATTTTTAGTTTTTCATCATAAGCAAAACTATAACATAAATAAAATACCTCTATATATGAGCCGATAGTAGTCTTGTTAGAGCCACCGGGTTCCTTTAAGTTGCTTATCGCCTCCATTATAAGATTATCCAACCTGTAAACAATGAACAGAAACAAAAATATCATTCTGATACTGTGGCCTTTGAGAAACAAAATAACTACGAATTGTGAATCATAATGTGCATAATTAAAAACAGTACGCAAGTGTTTATATGCTGAGGTAAATAAGCAACATTATAAAATTTTCAAACCTTATCATAGATCTTTTTGAACCACCGGTCTGTGGAGAGCCACTTGAAGATGGAAGAGGTCTACCATCACCTGAGTCATCATCAGTGTCATCAACGTTTGCAAGTGCCAGAGGGTTATCATCCTTAGAACCACTGTGAATCCTTTTTAGAGCAATTCTAGCCTTCTCACGAGATCCCCATCCATTAGCCATTACACTCATGTTCCTCCATTTATCCTGATTCAAGTTAGATCCAGCAATTAAAATAAAATAATTAAGTCCACCAGATAATTTCATTTGAGATATGATCCACATTATAGCAAACCTTGAGATCCACATTAGACCGCAAGTATAAGATGTGACTAAATTCTGGATCTTTAAGAATTGTGCGCCATTTCCCTGATCCATGCTTAACAACTCCAGCTTTGAGAGCTGATTCTTCTTCATTTGTCCATTTCTGCTTAGGAGCACCCATTAAGCTAACTGGAAGTAGCAATGTTCAAGCTGTAGAACATATTCTTAAGGTCAGCAGACTTGCCTTTAAATAGTAATAACAATGAAAGTGAAGACTGAAGAGAATCAAGTTAAACATTTAAAATATAAGAAATCTTTGAAACGAATAGATAGACATCACAGGAGTATGAAACTAATGTTTTAAAAAATCCATATAAAATTTGCATAGTGATCTATAAGATGCAATTTACTATACTGGAATAAAGGACAATATATGGCATCAAAAATGATTAATTACTATTACATGCAAAGTAGAGAACCACGCTTGACTAGATAATGAGTGAGGCCATACACTTTTCCACATAATAACTGTATAGGTTTTGACAAAATTGCCCTTATGAAGTATTCTAATCACCGTTTAACCTCATATATATTTCTCTCTCACGACGTTATCATTGAATTAACATAATAGCACCTTTCAAAAACTTTAGATAGTTTGATGTCAGTCAGATCCCAAGTTTAAGACAATCCCATGCTTATTTATTCTATATAAAAGAAACATAATAACTAAAAATAATGGACTGAACAAGCAACTCAAGTTGAAGAGACAATGTAGAATAAGGGTTCTAGTCACTTCCCTACATACAAGTAACTCAAGTTTGTTTATTTTTATGACCAAATATTGGATGTTGAGACCCGAGAGGATTGAAATCCATTTCTTATCTAAGGGTTCATATAGTTGCATAAACAGTAATCAAAATACAAATAGATGGGAATGCTTAAATCTGTTTTTGATGAAGAGCAAAGCCAAGGATCGAGACCTGTCTTTTGGGTTTAGAGTACTTACTACTTACTGCCCAAAAGACACTATAAAAAAAATTCATCGTTAAATCTCGGCAGGTTTATTTTTCGGGTTATTTGTGTCTCGTCTTATTGCTGATGCGCTACTATGATAGTGAGCAGATATTGGGCTATTCCGTATCCGAACTACTAAGGGGTGGCTTAAATTAACTTATTCAGCCAGTTTATGAACATATTTGATTTTCAAAAAGCTCAGAACCTTTTTTTGGAGCTTATAAACTTTCGTTTATTGATTAGTGACTTAAGTCAATAAACCCGAGTTGAAAATCTAAAAAGTAAGCTTATTGACTTTTCCCAAATCAAATAAACTCAATAGCCGGCTAAATAAGCTAATCCAAACACTAACTAAATCGGAGTATAATATCACAAAACAAATCTATAAATACCAAAAACAAATAATAATAATAATAACAAAATTAAAGACAAAAATGCGTTCACATGATACGTACATAAGGGACTTAATGAGATTTGGTTAACAGTTGTTAGTCAAAAGAGCAGGACCGTTAAAAAGTACTGACCACCAAGCGGAAGTATCCTTTGAAGTAAAAGTATCTTACCGAAGAGTTAGGTATCATATATTATCAAATTACAAATCGATAAAATGCTTAAATCTACTTTTGGTGACGAACATAGCCACGAAAAGGACCCTGGTTGGAAGTACCTATTACTTTTTCCCAAAAGCGACTGGAGAAAATAACTTCATAATTAAAACGGTTAGAACTACTTGGCAGCCTAAAAGAATTTAAGCAGCTTCTTAATTTTTGAATCACATTTTCACGTGACTGTCTATTACAAAATTTGAGCCACAATATCCATCATTCTTCTCCATCATAAATTCTATTCCAGCATACTTGTGTAGGATTAATTCACCATTGCAAAAAAAGTTATGTTTTAGAGATTTCTTTCCACCGGGAAAAGAGTGGCCAAGTTTACGAGAAAAAAAGTTTTACGGCCATGGGAAAGTTATGAAACTTTTTTCCTATAGAATTCTCTTAAAGAGCAAGACTTATGTCAATAATCTCATTTAAACGTGCAAATCATCGACAAAGAAAAGATCATCATTATGAGTATACCGAACACTTTCTTTTCATAAAACTTTTTTTTCTTTAGTAACTTGATAACTCTTTCCACGGTAAAAAGACATCTCAGAAAACAAAACACCCGTTACATTGGAATTTTCCGATATAAAAAACTTATATAAGCCCACAAATCTCCAAATAAGCCGGAAAATCGGAGCTTATGAAATATAAGCCGAAATAAAATAAGCTCATAACCCCATATATAAGCTTAAACAAACACCCCATTATTGTTTGAACACTATACAAAATGTACAAAGGGCATAAGTGGATATTTAGCATCAAAACATAACTAACACTTTATAAAAATACAAAATGCATCAATAAAACTACAACATCATCACACCATATATCAATAAACCCTAGTTATCTCAACTTATCATAATATAAGCAATATTTCAAATCTAACAATCAAGAATTGAAAATGTTTGTTGATTATGAAATTAGGGGATTTTGATGTACCTTTGTTATTGCATTCGATAACAGATCATAATTGGATCTAGATCCTCAAATTAGGGTTTCGGTTGGTAATAAATAAAAGGGGGGTGAGGAAATTAGGGTTTGTAAATGATTAAATGAATTCCATTATCCACCTTCAATTAAATTGCATTTTGACCCGATCCGGATTATTTGTGTCTGGCCGACTTGTTTTATTGCTGATGGGCTACTATTTGATATTGACCATTTACTGGGATCTTTTACTTATTTGGGCTCTTCCATATCCGAACTACTAAGGGCAACTACCAAGGGGTGGTGTTTAGATTAACTTTAGCCGGCTCACGAGAGCGGGGTGTAAACGAGTCATTCTTGAGGCTATTTAAGATTGTCTTGCTCAAAACTCGATTCAAGCTCGAGTTTGAAGCGCTTGAACCCGAGCTCTAGCTTAACAAAAAAAGAGCGGGCTGTAATCGTCAAATAACAAGTTCGATCGAGTTCACAAGCCTAAACTAGCTTTTCATTTATATTTATATATTATATATAAAAGAAAAATTAAAAGTAAAAATAAAATGTGAAATTAAACTAATAAAAGAAATAGTGAAAACTTAAACTAATAAAGAAAATGTTGAAACTACTAAGTTTCTACAGTATTTTGTTTATCTTTTCTAGCTTTCGTTACATCTTTTAAATTAAGTCATTTTGTATAACCAAAATATTACTACAACTATTTGACGCTAGGGGTGGCAATTAGGGTCGGGTTCGGGTTGGTGAGTTCGGGTTAACAGGTTGATGAATCAGAAACCCCAACCTGAACATGACTCATTTAAATTATCGGGTTAGTTATGTCAACCATAACCTGTTTAAATATAACCCGAAACTGACTCATTTAACCCGTATATATACTTGGGTTAGCGGGTTAAATAGGTTAAACAAGTTGAATAGTTTAAGCGGGTTTCGAGTTGATCCATTTAACCCGTTTTATATACAAAAGTAGACATTACACGAGTTATAAAGGTTAAGCGGGTTAGCGGATTAAATAGGTTGAGCGGGTTGAATAGTTTAAACAGGTTTCGGTGACCTATTTAACTCGTTTATATACAAAAGTAGACACATTACATGAGTTGACAAGGTTAAGCGGGTTTATGGGTCGACCCGTTTAACCCATTTAACCCGTATAATAAAATATAAATAGTTTTTAATTTAAGTAAAAAATCTTAAACGGGTTAACGGGTCGATCCACTTAATTTATTCCCAACCTGAACCTGACATGTTTAATAAATAGGTTAGTTGGGTCGACCCAAACCCGACCCGAAATCTATTATAGACTCAACCCCAACCTGTTAATTTGCATGTCGGGTCGGAAATTGTCATCTCTATCTGTCACTATAAAATTTTGTTGATATACACAAATACTCGTCTAGTATTTGAAATATATAAATTAGTATAATTAAACATCATATAGTTTTGTATGATAACTAAGCATTTGAGGTACATTATCGTGTCAAACATGTTTCTTTTTTTAAAAATATATGAGTTAAAATTATTTTTTACACATTTTCTTTTGTTTCTTGCTTAAAAGAAAAAGAAGGTACTACTCATAAATGAGGCGAGTTTGACCTTAAGGATAACTCAAAGCCGAGCTCGAAGCTTACAAAGAGGGCTCGAAGCGAACCGTTCTCAAGCTCGACTTCTCGATAATAAACAAGTCGAGTGTGAGTTTTATCAGTCGAGTTTGACTTAGCTTGTTAACACCACATACTATGAGCTTATTGATTTAAAAAGGAAATATTAGTTTTTTCCTACCAGCTTATTAAGTTATAAACATTTCATTTAAGTTAACGGCGGGGGTAGCCGCGCGTTCTGTCATTATTATTTTTTACATTATATCGCTTTTGTTTTTATTATTTTATTATTTTTTTGTACATTATATCGCTTTTATTAATCTATTTTATTTTGTTAGTATTATATATTTTATTATTAATAAATTTTGTAAAAGAATTAGATTTTTTACAACATTGGTTATATATATTTTTAATGAGTGGGGTTTTTAATTATAATATAACATAATTTGTCATATATCAAGTGTATAAATGTATTTTTTGGAAGGTGTTGTATTTTGATTTAGCATATTTTAGGTTTGTCAAATTTGGAAGTGTATCTTATGAATTTATGTTTGCTAGTTGTTAATTGTTAATGGGTTTGGTTAACTGTTTTGGTTAATACAAACGTGGTTTTAGTATGTGGGTTGTATGTGGTTGTAGTTTTGTTTTGGTTTATGTATACAGTATTCTTTTTTTTTTTGCTTTTCTTGATTTGAAGATGCTTTTAGGTCAGTATAGGCTGTGTGTTGGTCTGTTTTGGAATCTCTCATTGGAAAGATAAGTAATGAGACACTGTTTCAATTAGGTTACACTAACTGGGTGCTACAGTTTTTTTTTGCCTATATAAGGTTGTTTTTTTTGCTTGACATACTTGCCTTTGTACCTTGTGAGTTTTTCTAAAAATCTGTTAAGAAAATGGTGTCAACTCCAAACTTTGATCATCTCAAGGATGCGTGCGGTTCTGATGAACTCCATCATGCCTTTAAGTTCCTGTTTGTATAGGAGCAAGGTGAGAATGAGGGGTTCATCATGCTGCTTGGAGAGAAATGTGACGATATTCGCCTTCGTCTTGAGAGGAGGACCGAATTGCTGGAGGAGGGACGCAGGTTCAGTCCTTTTGATGATGTTGCAAATGATGGTCTTCAATGCCTGGAGGAGGCACAGGATATGGACCATCAGATTCTTGCTGGACTGATTGGGGTCCTTGATCTGGCTAGGGAAGGACGTATTGAGAAAAGCCGTCATGTCTTTACAATGGAGTTGTATGATTAGGGTGTGTTGTGTGTCTGTTTGATGGTGTTTATGTTTGATGCTATGGTGTTATGTGTTAGATTAACAGGGTGTTGTTAATCTGTGTTGGTATCTTTGTAACTTATGTCGCACATGAATAAAATTTACGTTTGTCTGTGTTTTAACAATTTTCTTGTTTTTTGTTTTCTTATGTGGTAAAAAAAGTAATAATATGGTTGATTTTGTTGTCTTTAATTTCGATAAGTCTAAGAAGAAGAAAAAAGGTTTGCGGAAAGAATGGTTGTAATAATGGGTTAAAAGATTCCTTTCATTTGTGTGGGTTTGGATATTGGAACTGGTTTAATAGGATTATGTGTCATTAGTTAACCATTATTTTAAAAGGATCGATGAGTCGCGCTAAATTATCAAATGTCGAACATTTTATATTTCTAATTTTACCATTTAATATGGCACCAACATGATTATCATTTGATGTTATTATGTCTCTGTTTGTGTGGCGTGTGCATCTGGTAATGTTTATTTGTTCTTATACATGTGATGGCTCCTCGATTTCGGAAAGCACAAAGATTGCACAAAGATATTGGTGATAGTAGAATCGAAAGTGTTTTGCATCTTTGTGTTTTCACGTGAGAAAAAGCCTATAGGTTTGATCAAAAGATTGTAGTGAAAGAATCAAAGAAGTGCGAGTAGAATTGATCATAGGCATGGTATCATTCTCGAGTTGAAGAAGCTTGGGAGGGACTCTGTTTTGGATGAATGCTTGGCTGCTTTGAAGGCTGCCGAGCAAGAGGATTTTGGTGAGATATCTTGGTTGCTGCAGAGGAACTATGCTGCTGCGTTACGTGCTGGTGAGAAATCCAGGATTAAGAAGAAACTTAAAAAACTAATCTAATGTTGTTGGTTTTAGTGTCTTCCGTATGGTCTAGTGTCATAAAGTATAGTAGTGTTTTGTCTAACTCAGTTGGCGACATGGATTTGGTCTGGTTGGAGTTGTCTTAATAGTGTGGTGGTAGTATATGTAGTTTGTATTTTGTTGTGTGTTATTTTAACTGTAGGTGGACGGGTTTGTATATATATGTCGTTATGAATAAAATGCTAGTTATAATGCTATTTAATCATTGTTTTTTTTTATTATAAATGTTGGAATTTTAGATGATGTATTCTCTTAACATTGGTTTTATATTTCGAGATGTTGGTTATAGTTTTATTAATTTTATGAATTGCTATGTATGATTTAAGATTTTAGTGTGCATTTATGGTATAAAATTACATTAGACATAATATATTTGGATTTACTTTAGGTTTTCTTAATATTATTATTGGGTATATATGTTTGATGTATAGTGTCAAAATAGCATAAGCAAGTTATTTATCGCACTAATTATAGTCTAGATATGCGATTGAACATAAAAGTGAACTGTCAACAAAATATAGGTTTACATATTCGATGCACGGCAAAAGTAAGTGACCATAAGTGATAGTAGTACTTCTACTTTTTTACAAAAGCCATTATGTCTAAGTCTTAGTACATTTGATGTGCATTTACATAGACGTTCATTTTCAAAATGCAGTCTAGCAATGTCCAGTAGGTGTTAGAACCGTCAGTCTCAATTGCACCTTGCATTTTAAGTTTTCTTTTTTTTGGCCTCCGATGATTCTTCTATGAAGAGGGGTCTCTTGGGCATTTCAAAGACGACCGTTGTCGCTTTTTTATCCGGTTTGTATAAGCGATGTTGTGGGTGGTCGTGTTGTTATTTCGTAATAGTTAACAAAATGGAGATTAATGTTTAATAATATATTAACCGATTTATGGCTATTTTTGAAGTAGTGAATGTAAATTCGAAAAGTATATTGCCTTCCTCAAGATTTGTTGTTGTGGTGTTGTTGTATGTGCGTAAACCATAATGGCTTTCGATATAGCGCCTTGGGATTGTGATGTTTCGAGAGTGCTGTGGTGTATCTATCTGTTGGAATCACTCCTAAACCTAAATCAAGTGTTAGTAGTTCATATGTAATAGTTAGCTTAATTATGGCCTTTATGTTTGTTATTAGCCTTAAGCTTACGTAGAAGGCCCACAAGCTTGCAAGCCTTAGCCCAGGAGGAAAGGATGGGAACCAGAGTGTTGCCTAGCTTCCCTCTATAAATACCTTGTAATAACCTCACTTGAGGGTTGGTTGTCCAAGTTATTCTCTTTCACTCACTCTACGCCCTAATCCAGTATTAGTCTATCGCTGCAGGTGTTTGTTTCTTGTTCAACCGCCTTATCTCTTTCTATGTTGCTTCAGTTTGTAAAACCAGTGACCCACAGTGAGTATCAATACTTTAATAGTTGGGTGAGCGTATCGCTCTTGAAGTGGGTTTTGGTCTCACGCATAGGAACATACTGATTCGTTGTTGATACTTTGGTTTGCTTAAAACGCGCTTTGTTCACTTTTTAATCCAAGATTCTTGTACTTTCCTTATTTTAAGGTGTTAAAATAGCTGTTTTTAGCAAAAGTTTCAACCTTTATCGTGGATCAGTGTTTTTAGGCTTGTTTTTATTAAGAGGGTTTCGCCTTCACGTTATGGCTATTTTAAGACGCTTGATTCATCAAGTTTCACACTTTTGTGTTATTTTGGTGTTATTGAAGTTTATTTCATCACACAAATCTGGTTTAGAAACATCTTTGGGCAAAGTCATCTTCACGTAGTAATCCACGCCAGTAGCAAAACCCTAAAACTTCTGGCGCCAGAACTTACCCCTTGGTTTGATCTTCTATTTGCGTGGTTTACTCGTGTTTTCTTGCTTGGATAAGCCCCGAAAATACGCCGACTTTGGATATCTTTTGCACTTTGTGAGTGTAAAAGATCGCTTGGGTAAAACCCCAAAGTTACGAGATAAGCTTAAACTTTCACGAAATCCAGAAAGATTTATCTTACGCATAAGCTTGGTCTTACGACAAGGTAATCCTACGCCTAAGTTTTCTACCTAAACTTATCGCTTCACGATAACTTTGGTGTCTTTTCCTTTCTTACAGCGTAAAGTAAACTCGTGTAACTCTTGATTGTATTGCAGAACTTTGGTATTTTTACGCATAAGTGCTACTTGGTTTATATTGATTTCTCGCCTAATGATACTTCATGAACAAATGTTCATTTGACTACAATGATCCATCGACACAAGTTATCCAAAAAAAAAAGAGTTTTTGGCGGGAAAATTTGAGTAAAATTTATTTTTTAGGGGAGACTAAGCGTTTAATTTTACTTGAGATTCAAATTTTGGTTCATGTAGGAAAATTTTGTGTCAAAAATTGAGTAAAATTTAATTTTAGGGCCCAAATTCAAATTTTTGAAGGTAAAATTAAGCGTCAAATTGTCATACCTCAAATTTTTCTTACAACCTTAGAATTGAATTTTATAGTGAATTTCAAATTTTGAGAGTCAAAATTTTTGAAATTATTTTCGAGGAAATTGCAATTCACTATCGAACCTTCTATGTGCTATATCGACTTTGCACCTTTCTTCTCTTTGACTCTTATCCTAGGGAGTGAAATGGATTCAGTCGATAAAGATCCATTTGTGGTATGAAAGAAGGTTTCTGGCTATTCGGTGGCATTGAGGCGTCGTACATCATCAAATTCCGATATCCCGCAATGCGTAAGGTCAAAGAGTTGGCGTACATGAAAGGAATGCTCAAATGAGCGTTGAGAATGTTGTGATTCTCGTGATCCGTCGATAATGCGGACAATGAGGTTACAGCATGGGAAGCGGTGATGATGCAGCAGACTCCGGAAGATATCATTCTCTTTACGATAATCGAGACCAAGCTGTGATTTAAGAACAAATGATTGGAGAAGATATCTTACCCACCTATGACATTGACGACATGCAATGTATGGTCGAGGCACAATCCGCTGGTGATTGCATACGCTGCAAATGCGATACAACTAAGCGGCGCGACTGAATTGATTAATGAAGAGAGGTTGACCGGTGTGTTACCTAATGTCCGCATAACTTTCCTATCCGAGGCCCTTACTTGTTAACAATTCAACCGAAAGGTCAAATCAAACTCTAGAATACAAAACATTCTACTAAAAAGACCATTGCTCGGTTTAATAAAGATTTTTCAAAACTAGAGGCACATTGCATCTCTCTGAACTTGAACTACAAAACAAATCTTTTCTTCGTAACCTGATGGTGGGTCTTAAATGAACAAAGTAATCATGTGGATACATTAGTAAAAGAAAATGAGCATTTAAAGGCTCAAATTCAAGCAAAGGGCTTGCACGTGTTGCTTTACAAAACAAACCGAGAAGATTAGCGGACAAGAGTGTGGATACTAATTTTGCTAAACCAACGATCTTGGGAAATCTGCCTCACAACCTTTGAGAAAGCAATGCAGAAGTTAGACAACCATTGCATTTATCCCAGGCGTTCAAAATCTTCAAAACCACGGTTTCCTCCCAAGTTGTCGAGAATAATCATTTGATAAAACGGTCATTCCACGTTCCCGCCTAAGAATAATGCTACGCTTTAAACATGTTTCGCTAAACCTGCTTTATACACTGCTTCGTTAAACCTTTACATATTGTCGCTCTGGCGAATCTAGGATTAGTTCGAACGCTTATGGTCTAAGCCGAGCATTAAAATTAAAAATTCATATGATTCAAATAGCGCATCTGAGAACTATGATCTAGAAAAGGCTAGGAAAGGGAACTTCTCAAAAGGATGGAATCTTGGGTTCACGACCCAGTGTATCACCTTCGAGTGTATTCTTGAACACTACTGTAGTAGCAAACCAAAACCTAAGTTAACTCGACAGCGAGCTAGAAATAAACTGGTTGATCTAAAATGTAATCCTGCCGAAACCTAATAGGTGGATCCATATAGAACATATGTACTTCCCAAAAGAAGTTTCAACATCCCCTAGATCTAACCTTAGATGGATACCAACAGTAGGATTTTCAAAACCGTGAGTCTTAGGTGGATTCCTACAGACAAGATACTAAGTGGTTGCACCAAAACAAGTGGGATACCAACAACATCCATCCCTCGGGGCGTAAAAGGAAATCATCAAAATAGCATGTTGGGTGTCGAGAAGATAATTGACACTGCATCTTTATGCTTTAATATATGGAACCGGCCATACACACAGGATCCATGTTTTTCTCTTCTTGCCCCCTTCTATTTTCTAGCTGTCGACAACTACAGCCTATGGCTCCTGCTCCAAAAGCAGCCGGGACCCGCTTCAACAGTCGAAAAATATCATGATCCATCACTGCTCCACCATTGTAGTTAATCGTCATGAATTGGAAACATTGCTTGCCCCAGTTAAAGGTTCTCCAAAAGTCATGCTTGAGGATGTATCGAATGTTTTCGTTGCACAACAAATAATACTTTATTTTAGGATACACAGATCTACAACAACAACCGAATCTTCTATAATGTAAGATCAAGCTGCCTAAAAACAATGACGCAAATTGATGATTAATATAATGAATGTAGATATTTTATCGCAGTTGATTCTCACGAGATATTTTTGGTACGCACATTTGTTCAATCAATTCGACATACATGGTTTATTTGTCTCCATATATATGGTTGTCATTGCCTTCAATTCATCATCAACATACGCTGTGTATGATTACTCAATCATTGAAAACATCGAGGGAGAGAGTGTGTAGGTGTTCATTGCTTCCTTGTTCTTACACATGCTTAACTGCGAAAACCCAGTACCCTCTAGACTTTCTTGACTTAGTAAAGAAATAAGGCGATACGTGGCTCAAACGCCCACTTTGGTATTATCGCCTTGATTTCACGGGTGATCTTGTGTGAAGTTACCCAAATATGATGTTATAATGCCTGGCATACGGTCTTGGCATCGTGTTATTCTTGATTCACAAGGTGTAGGTATTCAGAAGACCGCAACATTCAAGAGAAAGTAGTTTCATTTCGCTCTTTCATGCTTTTGTTTGGTGTGATGCGTCCATACACGTTAGAAGACCTTGTTGATATCTGACATGTTACCCTCGAGCGGATCTTATGAATTAGTCAGTTTTCTCTGTGTGGTTTCTTGCTTCATCAACATTTTCCATGCATCACAGAAACCTTCAAAAGTTAGAGGAAATGTAGACTTCATCAAAGTTTCAAATCTGCTAAAGGCGATTGTCGATTGAGGGAAGCCGGTTCAAAACTCTTCACTGTGGCCACGAAGATAACAAATTAGAACCTGGCCACCTGACGGTTTAAACTTCCCCAAACCCCATCATCGGTGGAACAAAGCCCCACTAACTGTCGTGAAATGGAAAGGTTATTTGCTCTACTGCTGGTGATTTATATTGATGAGCATGTTCGTGTGTATCCATTGTTTCCACGCTCGACCCGATACTACTCTTTATCACGATACACTGCCATAACAACCATCATGTGAAGTGCACCTTCACTACTTGACTCCACCACTGCAGCTTGAACAAACCGCCTAACAATGATGGCGGGCCGATGATGTTCTTACGGATAGTATTCCCCGCCGCAGATTTTGATCCAAATGCGTTTCTTTAACTTGGTTTCTAATGACACCGCTGCACCTAATGTCGCGGAATCATCAACAAACCATTTGAATCCTCAGAATCGCATAATGTATCTCAACATCAACCTCTCCACATCGATGGACAAAAGACCATACTGGCAAATATTATTGGCGACCCGAATCAACGGTCGCTATTTGACAAGCGTCTTCAGCGGATGAGTGAACATTGTATTTATTCGCTCACCATCCGCCAACTGATACTATAAAACATTAAAGCCTTGATGACAAAAGACAACCGGATTGAATCCATGCAGAAGAACTCAACCAATTCAAGCGTCTTGAAGTATGGAGCTGGTTGAAAGACCAGCAGGGTCGTCGCTATTGGTCTCAGATAGATTGGAAAAACAAATTGGATCTTTGAAGGAATATAATCCGAAAACAAGTCGCTAGTCGCTAAGGGTTACCGATAAGGTTTAAAAGGTACCTCGAGGGTCGCTTAAGCCCTTATTTGATCACTTTTGTATCCGTTATTGCTTAACATCGCCTTTCACTTTTTAGGTCTCTAAGGCAAATGCCGGAATGGCACTTATTTGACCAAAAGGCGAATATATAAGAAATGGCCAAAGTCGAATCGAGATTCAAAGTCACGAAGACAAGGTGCGACGCCACAAGCACATCACGTCTGGGGTCAAAGGAACTTCCTTTCTACGTCGGTAAGTTTTCCAACACTAAGCGGTGAACTCAATCGCTAGTAAAGTAGTAATGGTAAGCCATAATTATTGATATCGTTCTCAGGGAATAGGAATGCTAGTGAGGAGTTACTACAGCTAAGGTTAAGGTTGAGGAAGATTATTTTTATCTTTTTATATTTTATGAAAATGGAAAGAGTACGAATCTCGAATTATTGGATTCTGGGGGTTGGTATTTCTCTAGAATTACTCTACTATTATCTAATTATCTAAACTAAAATTGGTGGTAGTCTATGTTCAATTAATGTGTACTCGTATGATAGTTTAAAGATGTGTTTACTTAGGTTTTATTACTCCTCAATTATCTCCTATCGATGGTTGAGTTATCACGTCCTCATTCCTAGTTGCGTTGTGTGTCTAAAGTTGTAGGGTATTCGTTTCTCCACAACTCTTTGAACTTACCAGTGGTCTAGTCTACAAAACCCACTGTAGGATTATATCACTCTTACCTACAGAGCGCTCTTCGGATGGTTTAGCCTACAATCACTCGGGAATTATACTCTAAGGTTCACAAAGATGAATCCAGCATTATGTACACAACGGATGACCTATCGCATTACTAGATCATAAATCAACTAAGATAAGAAACAACAAATCAATATTCAATAATTAAGTTTCATACTTCCTAAGCAAACACACAAATAAATTAGCTTGGACATGGAGAATATGCAAGCATACACACAAATAATCAAAGACATAATTAGAATTAATGATAAATACTTATCTTGATGTAAGATAGGGTTAAAAACCCTAAAATACTGTGACAAAGACACCTTAGGATTCGGGTTTTAGGTTTTACTCCAAAGACTCTCACACAATGACCAAATTTCAGATTCTATATATAAGATTATAAATTATGCGACGGCGCCGCATTATGTTTAGTGACGTCTTGGTAATGTCATCGTTAGGGTTTCGTCTTGGCACATTTAACCTTCATGACGCGTCACCTTATATGTGCGCCTGCGTCCTCCGGCGATCGTACGCCGTCGGATCTGATCTAGGTCGATGCGAGTAATGACGGCCCACTCTTTCACCACAAGACGTCGTCGCTTGAAAATACGAGTTTTGAGTTCGTATCCCGTCACAATAATCCTGGGACGCCAGTCGTCAGGATAAGCACCCGACTGCAGTCGCCTAATTTCAAGTGACTTTGAGCGTCTAGATTTCGGCTTTGGCCATTTTCTTGATATATTCGCGCCTTCCCGTCCAAATAAGTGCCATTCCGACATTTTGCCTTCACGAGACCTAAAAAGTAAAAGGGAACGATATTAAGCAATAACGGATACAAAAGTGATCAAATAAAGAGGCCAACGACCCCTCGAAATGGTACCTTTTAAAACCTTATCAAATATCCCTACAACTTGTTATTTGCTTCCTCGAGCAAATATGCTTTTAGCCAATTAATTTATAAGTTAGGGGTCATGAAGCATTAATTCAAAGCGGTGCACATATATTAGCCCCCGAAAGTCATAACAAACACGGAATTACATACTAGCACCTGGCATGGGTGTCTGGATACTCACATCTCTCTCGGTGTATATGAGAAACATAACAAATAGGAAATGGAAGATAAACACTCATTCTTGGTCCTAGTACATGGGTTACTATAGGCTTGAGAATAGATCAAACCTCCATCGCTTTGGCGTAAGCACCTGGGAAAGACTATCAAAGAGGTCTTTTAAAGGGTTGTAATATTATACTACTATGTAGGAAACAAGGGTTCCAGTGGGATAGGCTATTTAGCGGTGGCAAGTCAAAATCTCTATGTTAAATGCATCTGAAGAATAGGCGTTACTAATGCCAAGACTAAAACACTCTAAAACTTTAGATAACTTAAATAAACAAACATAAATTTAAAGGATAGATGGTGGATGTTAGCCGTATGTTTTTTTTTTTCACTCTATTTTTTCTTTTCTCTTTTCTATTTTTTGATTTTTTTTTTTTTTTTTTTTCTTACCTTTACTCTACCATCCTCTACGATAACATCAAAATACTAGGGATTTATGAGCACATCCTCACACATGAGTTTTTATTACCTCTAATAATTAATTTGACCCGATTTGAAGAAATTAAAACACTTGGGGTACATTATTACGCAAACAAAGGGAATTTAGATTTAACGTTCCTTCCAGTCATTTCATAAACTTTAACTTTTCCCATGAATCTCAATCGTCCCAAAATCTGTATACAAAGGATATGACCCGACTTAGCAACTTATACAACAACGAGATAATTGAACTAAGGGTTTAGGGTGATAACAATAATTCACGCTAAAAGTGAGAGCATATAGGGTAGGCTAAAGCGATTTGGGTGTATATTTGGGGTGGGTGTAAACAATGCTCTTGTTGATATTCGGATAAACGCATCATCACGAGAACCGCGAAAGGATAGGCTCTAAGGGTTAACTAGAATGTCGTGTACTAAAGATGAAATTCAAGCATAAAGGGTGTGGAGAATTACTCGGTAGGATGTAGAAGAAGTAATTATATTACGGGTATCGAACAAGGGTTATCCTAATACCTCTTATCATTTAGTTATTCCTAACTACACAACAAGTAGCCACCTACATCTCTCGAATGCATCACAAAACAAGTTCTAGAATTTAATATACTCACCGGTTCACACTCTAAGCATTAAAGATGAATGCTTTTAATTTCTACCTAATCTAAGGGCGATCCTCGCATTTCGGGTGGAATTTGGGTGGTAAAGGGTTTTTGCGCTAGTCATGCAACTTCCTATCAAGTGAGGCGCTTTTGTTAAGACTAATGGCCCACTCCTATGTCATAAGAAAATTTTAAGTTTGGTGCCAAAATTACCCTAACCGACATTTTCTCATGGTTTATTACATAAGTGCAATTAGACAAAACAAATAATCAAGGATAAGCATAGTTTCAAAGTTCCCGCTTTATTTTCCCTCCCTCATACTTAATGGAACATTGTCCCCAATGTTCTCAGAAGTATCAAAGTTATGATAATGGAAGGTAATTAAAAGTCTAAAAGAAACTAATACTCCCACAGTTAGCTCGGTAGGATCAGTGTAAAAGTGGTGGTTAAATCCTTTCCAGAAGAATTATTGCGCGGAAAAGCTCCTTCCAATCTTATGTAACTTCTTCTTGACAAACTAAACTCGACACTTAGAGAGAATAAACTAGACCTTAGCAGAAAATCCATGGTAATAATATATATAAGACTCGATTTAAACTAAGATATAATGTTTGTGGAATGGATGTTTACGAATTTCTAAGAAAATTAAGACACAGAAAATTCCAAAATTTATAAGTAGCCTTAAAAAGCAGAACTGATGTTTTACCGAGTGTGCTGTTGCAACTGGACGCTCGTCGAAGTTATCCTAACAAAAGCATCCGCGATTGAGAAAAATTTGGAAAATTTACATCTTTAGAATCCGGAAAAATTTCCTCAAAACATCCATTATGACTCATTATAAGCATTTGACCTCGAACAAACAAACATATATATCTTTTAATTAATTGTTATTCTCATGTTTACGTTTCTTTTTGAAAACGTGTGTAATCCTCCTACACTTATCCTTTATGTATAAATACCTTTATATGCAATTAAGACGAGGTTAAAAACAAAATAAAGCATTTTCACAAATTTAAACATGAGGATAAACAATTAATAAAGATATATGACACCAATAAACAAACAATTAAGCATGGGTTTGCTCCCACGAAGCGCTTTTCTTTATTTAAGAGTCTTGTAGCTAGACTCAGTAGTCGTGTCTCCTACGTTGCCTCGTTTTGCATCCTCATTAGAATTCTATCATGTTGACAAATTTTCATCGACTCTATACCTAGGCCCTAGATTGACAATCCTTATAATAATGCCTCCTTCTTTCCCACATGAATTTATAACCTTTTTCAACATCTTCCTTGCTCTTGTCCTCAAAAGCTTTGATGTTGTCTCGATCATAAATGGACAAGTGGCCATACTCATTTGTTTTCCAAGGCATCCTATAGGTGATCTCATCGGTTCCTTCCTTAAACCTAACTGCTCCATCATGCTTGTTATGGCTCATTCTAGATGTTTCAACAAACGGTTTCTAGCACTACTTGGGATAAACTATAGTCAATGACGATCCTACATCTTCTAGGACCATAAAATCAACTAGGTGGGTGAAATTTCCTATAAAGACATGTACGCCCTCGACTCTTCCCACAAAGTTGCAAACTCCTCCTCGATACTTAGGGTCTCTCCTAATATTAAGTCGCTTATTCATAATGTCATTGTAGACAGCAGATGACATTACATTAATGGAGATTCCGATCTATGTAAGCGTGGTCGACACCCTATATCCGATCATACAAGGGATTTTAGGTTCCGTGGTTTCTCTCCAATCTTTGGGCATATCCTAATGATAGGTGATCGTGGATTGATTATGTATTGATAGTGCATACTCTCTTCCTTAGTAGGGGTAAAGATTGAAGTAAGCACCGTTTTCCACATTTGTTATTTATCATGCCATTGTCCGAATTCTACTTGATCATAGAGGCCAACTCTGAATGATGACTACTTTCAGCCTCCCTCCTTGTACTATCTAATATTTTACCAAATCCTAAAGGTCGGTGTTTCTACTACATAAAGCGGCCCAGTTTGTGGTTATTGATTTGGGTTTTGAGTGACATTGACTTATTTGGTGTTGGGTTATCAAGTGGTGGTTTTGGTTATCTCCATGATGAAAAGTGATGGGATTCAGAACAAAGGTCACGAAGCAGGGGATAGACTAAGAGGAAGCAAAAAATGAGAAAAATATACTTGATAGGAATCAAGCAAAGAAACTTAAGCGAGGAATGGATTACTAACTAAGCTATTCTATTCCCCGTGTTGGCATAAAAAAGCTTAATACGCTTCATGACAGGCTCGGGTCAAAGGAACTTCCTTTCGTCGAAAGAAGTTTTTCAACACCCTAGGCAAAGTGGAACCTAATCATTGTAGTGTAGTATTAGGGTAAGCCACGGTATTGATATCGTTTCTCTGTGGGAATAGGAATGCTAGTGAGAAGTTACTACGCTAAGGTTAAGGTTGAGGAAGATTATTTTTATCTTTTTTATGTTTTTAGGAAATTGAAAAGTACGAATCTAAATATTGGATTTGGGGGGTTGGTATTTCACCGATTACTCTACTATTATCTAATTATCTAAACTAAGGTGGTGGTAGTCTATGTCTAATTAATGTGTGCTCGTATGATAGTTTAAAGATGTGTTTACTTAGGTTTTACTACTCTTAATTATCTCCTATTGATGGTCGAGTTGTCACGCCCTTATTCTTAGTTGCGTTGTGTGTCTAAAGTTGCAGGGTATGCTTTCTCCCTAACTTTTGAACTTACCAAAGGTCTCGTCTACAAAACCCACTAGGGATAATAAACTCTTACCTAAGGCACTCTTGGATGGTTTAGCTTACAACTTACTCGTAATTATATTCTAAGGTTCACAAAGATGAATCAAGCATTACATAACAACGAATGACCCATCGCATTACTAGATCATTAATCAATTAAGATAAGAAACAACCAATCAATATCTGATGGAATAAGTTGCATACTCCCTAGCAAACACACAAATAAATTAGCTTGACATGGAGAACATGCAAGCATACACACAAATAATCAAAGATATAATCAATCGATGAAGTAAATACTTATCTTGATGTAAGATAGGGTTTGAACCCTAAAATACCGTATAAGACACCCTTGGTCCGGTTTTTAGGTTTCACCCAAAAGACTCTCTCTTAAAACTAAAAATTCTGGATTCTATATATAATATTATATGCGATTGCTGGCCACCTAATGTTGTGTGACGCTGCCGTGTCGCCGTCATTGTGGTCTGCCCCTCGCACGTTAATCTTGCGACGGCGCCACCTTATGTCCGCGACGCCGTCCTCGCCTTCCGACGCCGTCTGGTCGATCTAGGCCATCCCGAGTAGCGACAACCTACTTTTTAAAGCCCGACGTCGCTACTTGAAAATAGGGTTTTGGCTCAGACGTCACAAAATCCTCCGACGGCGCAGAGAAGCAAGACGCCTGCCGCCTTTTCAAAGAACTTTGAGTGTCTCGATTCGACTTTGGCCATTTTCTTCAGATATTCGCGCCTTTTCGTCCAAATAAGTGCCATTCCAGATTTTGCCTTCAAGAGACCTAAAAGTGAAAAGGAACGATATTAAGCAATAACGGATACAAAAGTGATCAAATAAGGGCTTAAACGACCCCTCAAAATGGTACCTTTAAAACCTTATCACTGCTCGCGCTCATATGAATATGACGGTCTTTCGATGGATGTCAAACCGCGCTTCTCAACTGACAACCGAAAGAAATGGTTTATGTCACCAACCAAGAATTCGTTGATCCCGAGTTCTAACCATGTCTACAAACCGAACAAAGCTCTTTATGGCTCAAACAAGCCCCTCGCATGGTACGATAAGCTATCATCTTTCCTCATTGCATAATTTCACCAAAGGTTCTGTTGACCCAACTCTTTTATACATTATCACGGGCACATATCTTAATTGTTCAAATTTACGTGGATGACATCATTTTGGGTCTACACATAAAAGTTTTCAATCGCTTTTGCAAAACTAATGAAGAAATTTTTGAAATGTCCATGATGGGTGAACTTACATTCTTTCTAGGATTACAAGTTCATCAATCACCCGTGGTATTTTCTCGAGTCACCCAAATATGCCCTTGAATTGTTAAACAAATTTGGAATGAAAACTGTGATACTTATGCCACACCAATGACTCATACCAAGAAGCTAGACGACGATTTACATGGGAAATTAGTTGACCCTACCAAATACCAAGTATTATTGGGTCCCTCATGTATCTCACAAATAGCGCACTGACATTGTCTTTGCCGCTTATCTATGCTCCCGCTATCCGCGACCAACCGAAACCCACTCGAGGCTAAAAGAATCCTCCGATACATCAAGGGAACCATTAACTGGGATCCGCATCCGGGATTCGGTTTTGAACTAATCGCCGGACGCCGACCACGCAGGATGCTTAGACTCAAGGAAAAGCACTTCAGAGCTCTACAATTTCTTGGTGATAAACCGTGTCTTGGCAATCAAAGAAGCAGGATTGTACATCATCGTTATCAACCGGCGGTAATATGTAGCCATGTCCGCGTGTTGTGCTCAAGTCATATGGATGAGAACACAACTCAAAGACTATGGTTACGATTTGATGTAATCCCGATGTATCGCGACAATCGGAGTGCCATAGCGATCTCGCAACCTACCAACACTCAAATCAAAGCACATCGATTCGCTATCATTTCATCAAGGACCACGTGGAACAGGTACCGTTGAATTATACTTTATGGGTACATAATACCAATCATGGATCTTCTCACCAAAGCCTTGCCTCCCGCTAGGTTTAATGAGTTGGTCCACTGATTGGTATGAGGTGTTTGACCAAGAGGAATTGGATGACCTCTAAACCGCCTTAAAACCCACAAACACCAAAACATCTTTTGTAAATAAATTTCAAAACAAAATACAAAAATATAAAATCTTATAAAACAACAAAAATATTCTTCTAATCTAATTTTTCTTTCAACATGGCAAGTATATTTTTCCACAACACTTTAATCTTTCAAAATTCAAGATTTTCCGATCAAGTGTTGAGGGGAGAAAATAAATCACTTAATCAAGCTTCAAAACATCCGTACTTGCATGTTATCATATCCCGATTGTTTCTTTTAACAATGGTGGTAAAATTTTCTGTTCAATGACACTCCTGACTAAAATTTATAACCTTTCATTATTTCTAAGTCGAGGGGAGTGTCACAAGTTTCTTTCTTAAAATCTTTGTTTGGTAACCAAATGGAAGTTAAATGGCTTTGTTTGAAAAAGGAAAAGTGAGGGACCAAATGTCAAAATCTTAAAGTTATTTTAAATAAAACACCTCCCACCTACCTTTATCTTCACATTTATTACTCTTAACCTAAAACATCCTACGATAGAATTCGCTCAAGAAACCGACTTTAGATCATCATTTTGTAAGTGTTTTCATGATCTTAACGATAATACAAGCTAAGGTTTTGAATTTCAAGCAAATCCTACGCTAAACGTTATTATGCGTGATTATGTGTTCTACGATAAGCGTATGAACACACAATCAATGTGAGTGTGTTTTTGGTTGAAAAGAAAGTGTCAAACGTGTTTTAACAACAAGGATACTATTTTTACCTCTAAATCCACCCGTAAACACGAATCGATGGTTTTGAATATTAGGTTTATGAGTCGATTGGGTGTTTACAAATGTGAAGAGTTTTGTTCAAAGAGATTGTTGTGTAATGTTTATATGATGATGAATTGATGATTTCCAAGCTCTATCACCACCCGTAAACTCTAAATGATTAAAAATTTGGAATTAGGGTTTAAAGTTCATAAGTTTGGGCATCTTTGATTCTCCACGATTTAGATGTTATAACTTGGTTTAGAGACTCTCACAACATCTTAGAACTACCGTAAATTGTTTGGTGCAAATTCCATGGTTAGAATTATACGCCGAATTCATAACCCTTGTGGTTTTGACCCCACGCGTATGACTTTCTACTCATAACTATTTATCGAATGTTCATGCCATGATTTGTTGTTAAAATGAAATTTTGTGTTAATATTGATGATTCATGAATTTATTTCAGTTTGTCGCGCTTAAAATTCGTAATCAAGGTCATTTGAATCTCTACGCGATAAGGATTACCCCACGCAGAGTCAAGTTATGCGAAGAACAAATCCCACGATAGCTATTATGCGAAGGTTCTACAATGGGATCACGCAGATCCCGTGAAGGATATGCGAACAAGGACTTACGCGATAAGGTCTACTCACGAGTAAGCCTTACGCTGTAAGGTTTATATACGCCACGCCGAAGCTCCACGCTTAAGGTCCCCTTCCCACGCTGTGAACTTTTCACGCTGTGAAGTTAGATCCCACGATAAGCTTTCGCTCACGCCGCATGTCATTATCGCTACGCTTAACTTGCCAAAACTACGCCTAAGCCTCGATCGACCTTCATTATGAATTGTTACGTACAAACTTGTAAATAAACTAATCATAACGTCACGAATCCAATAATGTCACTAATAAACTTAATCGCTTGATATGTTGTGAACAATAAGTGATAACATAAACTTTAAAACTTAAAGTTAACTAACTCACTAAATATTTCACGACGCCATTGGACTATTGGACAAACAAGTGACTTAGGACTCAGAATAATCATTATCACCGTACATTCAATAACTAGACAATAAGACCTTCGTTGACTAACATTATGTCTTTCGATATGTTGGTTCTTTGGCTAATGTTATTTCGCATCACGACATGGTCGCTTTCAAATGAATGCGGATGCACCCGAGGTTCTCACTATTGTCGATATCTTCCCAATGGCTATCCGAGAAAGATTGGAAAGAATAACCTCGTGGTTGACTTTGAAACCCTCACATGCTCATAATCTTCTTGTCTCATTGCCGGATATTCTAAGGAATCATCCCTACCGTAACATGCTCTACACTGCCATCAGATCGAAATCTACATTCAAGAATTCTAGAATTCTATGCAGGATCACAGTCAAAGTGCAAAGGATAAAGGACACTTAATCACAAACAAGTCACCATCACTCATACAGCACTTACGGGTCGTTCTTCTCATTCCTCAAATCGAGCCAACTGACTTTTGCTACACCCATCAAGAGACAGCCTGCAATTTTTCTTGACATCGCTATGATGAAGCTTCGGGTTGTTACTAAGCATTCTCACGGAGCTTAAGAACATTCCTCAACCATGGAGAACCTCTACATCATCATTACCAAGTCTGCTTCGTCGTGACAAAGGGTTATGAGCATCCAAAGCTCATGGAACCGCAAATCTTCTAGTCTTTGATCAATAAGAAGGACATCAAATCAAGTAATCGAGCATGGGAGGACATGATGCTATTTCACAAGAAGCTTAGCTCAATGATTCCCTATTTCGTATACACAAAGCTTTTGATCCAGAGAGCACTTGACTTAATCCGATATCCCCATGAGGCTCAATGACCCCGACAATCACGACTTGTTGTCCGAACCTATCCTTTCTATCGTAATCAAGGAATCGATAACCAAGAAGTTAGTGGTGCCATGCCGATCACCTTCTATCTAAAGAACTCAAGAAGCTTGAAACGCATAAAAGGTATCTAGTAGCAAAAAAGAAGGCAAAGTTGGTCATCTTGATGAAAACCTCGTGAACTCCTACCGAGAACCGTAAGAGGAAGGCCGGAAGTGCAGAAGTTCTCGAAGTTATAGAAGCTTCCCAAAAGGAATCCTCCTCGTAAAAGGATTGTTCCCGTGAAGGAAGTCAACCTATTCCCACCCCGAATCAAGAAGAAAGCTTGTGGACGAAAGCTCAAGGTAATCGACACGTATGAAGAGATTACCTACTCAAACCGCAAAGGATGACAACCTTCAAGATCAAAACCCAAGTCCTCAAGTCGATAAAGGAAAAGGGAAGACTCTGACTTGTGCCCTATGATGAGAGCTCAAGAAGAAGAAGAGCTACCGGATCAATCCTACAGAAGAAATTTAATATTGTTAGACACCTTCAAAAGTCAAGAATTTGTAAAAGACCAAATGGGCGGCCCCGAGGATCAAGTGGCGTCGCTTATCTTCACCGTGATCCCGATGCGTTAATCGACCCGATAGTGATCCGTGCCACCACTCTTGTGCAACAACAAAAGCTTGTGGAGGATACTATCGAATATGAGTTTGAGAAACCAAACCGAGAAGTCTAAGAAAGATAAAGATGCCGACATGACAAGTCGCTCGAAAGTCCTACACGCCACGTATGAAACTTCAACCGCCCAAGGACCCCGAGCCTCCTTATGTCTCCTCATCATCGATTCTTCATCTCATTCCTCACCACCACCATCAAAGAAATCAACCAAATCAACATCTAAATCTGGAAGAAACCACCGATCTTGGATTTCTCGACATGAAAGAATTGTGAAAGTCATTCCAACAAGTCGAAGAAGGACATGCTCTACGTAAAACCAATCGGTTTGTCGACCAAATACAAGACTTAAAATGATGAGAATGACAAGATGCAGAAAGAAAGGGAATCGCTCAGAGTTCATGAAAAGTCATCACAAGAGGAACTGAACGAAATGATCAAGGTTACACTAACAAGTACCTTCCGATATCGCTCCTAAAGTCACAAAGGAGATGTTTACTGACAACTATATCCTAATCTTATGCGATAGCCAAGCAAACTATAAGATCAACACCTTTAACCGTCATAATCAATCCATCCGATCATGTAGTTTTCTGATAATGAATTGCGGCCAAGCTCATCACACAAATGTCTACACGATCCGGACATTTAATTCGAAAGGAAAGTCGCTTTCAAGCATCACGGACTACCAACTCAATGAAGCATGTAGATCAAGCTAAAAGTCTAAACTTCCTAGTGACGATGAAGATAAGGATCAGGATAAGCATGATAAAGCTAAACGCCAAGAAGTCCGTGAATCATCTCTTGTTACCTCCTCCAACGGACTCCTACTCAACAAAGGTCTCTCCTCGCTCTTCTGCTGATAAACCTCGTGATGATTCCGAGTTACCACCCCGACCTGTAAAGCCGGTGATCACTTTGAGTACACGGGTGGTGACGATGAAGAGGTCCTCGAGCCCCTACAACAACCCACCTCTCCCAAACAAGTTAAGAAACCGTAATCCTCATCTAGGCCAAAACAAAAGAAGAAGAAGGCGCCCATGGTCGACGCCGTATCATGGCTAGATGACGATAAAATGAGGAATTTGAATGGTTCTCACACTTGTCAATTCCATTCTTACCTCAAGAAGGTCAAGATCCGTAGACGGTAATACTTTGGAGCATGCTAAGATTATGCAAGAAAAGTTCCATGTGAAGAAGATGACGAACCGAGTTGAGGCGAATCAAGAATGAAGCTTTTCAATTGTGGAAAGATAGCTCTGAAAGTGCCATCGAGGTCTAATATCACCTTGAGAACATTGCTCGAGCTATGTCTAACAACATGGATTGGCACAACCTGTAAGCAAGCATCGACTTCACCAAACGGGACAACCTTCATACTACACCGATCGTCAAAACCTCTACCAACAATTACAACCAGATGAACCGAGGTTCCATTCAGATATTTCTTCAACAAAGACCCGAATTTCTTCTACATGGTGGCGATGGTTCAAGGAAATACGCTACATCGCTGACACTTCCATTCCCAAGAAATATATACTCGAATCGATAGCCATCGAGAACGTGCCAATCACTTGTTCTCTCGACAAAGTGGAAGCATACGACCACGATGCATTGTACGATTCATCATTGGCCGAACGCCAAGAATCTACTACGTGTCGCCGTGTTCAAGTCTCAACATGCAAAGGTTCAAGATTAAGGATATCGCTGCTATCAAACACGCTGCTCTTTCATCTGCTGGACTACACTTTCCTAAAGAATATCGTGGTCAAACGACAAGATGAAAAGATTATGCATTCTCGAGGTCGAATTTGAGAATTTGTCTATCAACGACATCAAGACATGTACCTTGCCAAAGCATGTGGTCGCATGAGGTAATTTTCAACCAAGTACAACGTGAATTCATCAAGTCACCGCCATCTTCATCGACGATAGTCATCAAGGAACGTAGAAGATATTCACCGGCAATGAATCTTATCGCATCTGTCAACTTCACACCACCTCGCCTAGATCTTCCCGACATCAACAAGCTCTCACAATACCGTGAGTGAACTACAAAGAAATTGCTTAATGGCGTGTAGTGAACTTCACAAGTCTGGGATCACACTTGAAGATGGTTAGTGATGGATCGCCTATAGGTTGAAGGACACGCTACAAGATTGGGTCTCCTGCTGGCGGAATTCCTCGTGATCGGGGATGGAGGAGGATCATCGTAATGATTGATGAAAGGTTGTTTCAAGGGATCGCCAGTAACGTTGGAAAGCTTTGTCAGTGGTCGCACCTGTGATTAACATCACCGCTATCAACGCCTGCTCGCACTCCCGCGACATCACCGCACTTCCCGGTACCCCTTGAATTGTTTCTTCATTATACATTTGGATGTGTGATTATATATGTCTATGGCTTGTGCACACATAATGTTGTACAACCCGTTTTGTCATGAAAGGACCCCTGTACGCCTGGCTACAATCTTATAAAAGGAGCGAAAGTTTACTTTGAGTAAAACCTATCAAACCTTTCATTTTCAAGGTTTTGCTCAAAAGGACAAGTACTTCCCATATGATTTTTCAAACGCCAACCGCTTATATCACTAGTCGAGGGGAGTATTTGAATTAAAACTTTATTCACAAATTGTTCATAGTGGTCATCTTCCCGCAACACCGAAATGGTCATATTTATTGTCAACTTTTCAAAAATAACATTTGATATGCCATTTTGAGGGGAGAAAATTATGTGATAAGAAATATGTTGTGCAAATGCAAATGAATCTTTGTGTAATAGACTTAACCAACGAATCGACGGTACTAAACTGTTAGTAACTCGAAAAGACTTGTCCGGACGGCAATAATTTCATGCTAGTTCGCTAGTAATGTAAACGTGTCTCGCAAAGGACTTGTCCAAGTAGAAAGTACCATTCGAGAAACTCTTGGTAGACATGAACTCGACGGTATGACAACCTTCGAGGTTGGTCTACACCTTCAAGGTAGTTATTAGAACTAGTTGTCACCTAAAAGTCGATAATGTAACTCTTTAACTATGCAACGAACTGCCTCATGGGGATTGTCTATCTTGAGTTGATCAATTAAAAGGCGTGTTTCTCCCACACAAAGGCAGATTTCCACAAACTCTAAAGCACATGTGAGGGGAGTATTTCTACAAAATCTTATCTCTCATAAAGGTTCAAACATGTTTTCATTTACAAACCCTTTGAGAGATTCTTCACAAAAGGGTTTTAATGGCAACATAGGTTAGTCATGGAGATATAAGGTGACAAAGGTTAGGAATAACTGTCCTATGATCCGCCAGAGTCGGAGGGATCTACCCAAGGACATCACAAATAGTTAGTACTTAGAAGTCCTTAGTATGATTATAAAAAGGAGAAAATGAGAATCAAGAAATAAGGAGTTGAAGAATTAAAAAGAAATGCAAAGAAAAGGGTGAAAAGAAATAGCCCTCCAAATTATTCAACTTAGGCGCATAATCGGGTTCAATTCATATGCTACTGGTTGTCACTTTAGTGACGCCTGTATTAAGATTAAAAGTCGTCATGGACCCAAAGACGCATGCACTAAACCTTCTTAGCCACTCAAGTTTCTCTCAACAAGCTTGTTTCATTCTCACAGGAACCCTAAATAAACTATTGGCTTTCTTAGAGATCGCTGTATCAAGCAGGAGACCCTCTCCCTAGTCTCCACTCAGAAAACCAAACGCACTATTGAGTCTAGAGCCACGAGATTCATCAAAAGATCTCTTAGAACACTTTACATTTCATCACTTGTTGATCAACAAACAAGATTATCATGGTTAATATCGAGTCCTTCATGATCTTAGCAATCACAAGAACATTTACGAGAGGTTCACATCCGCGATCCTCAAGTGATTGAATGGAAACTCCCGCTGTGGTCAACATCAAACAAATTTCGACAAAGCAGTCACTGTAACTCCCCGTGGATTACGCTTTAGTGTGTCTCAAACGGTCTACGTCAGGAGGTGATGCTTCGTGTACCTCAACACTCATCCGAATCAGAGGTGTACTTCGACATCGCGTTATCTCACTGTGGGACTCTGCTCAGAACGGCCTTGTGAGAATTAGAGTTGTGTTTTCACACTATGTCATAACACTCTCAAGTTCAAACTTGTAAGTGCTGTAATCCGCTTATTACTAACCGCTTGAAATGTTTTCTTATGGAAGTCTTAGCGGGATGATCGTGCAGATTCTTCTCATGCTCACGCCAACATCATCACTAATGGAAGTTCTATCCAAAAGCAACATAATAAATTTTAATGATTCTTCACAAATCAAAGAATCTACAAAGTTAAAGACTTAAAGAACTTCATAAGTAATCAATTCCAACGCCAAAGAGCGTGAGCATGTCAAGAATGACGGAGACACCGTGTAGCAAATGGAAGGCACTGAGGCGCACTTGATGCATAACAACATACTATCACTTTCACCACAAAGAACAATAATCAAAGAACAAAGTTAATGATGACGCTAAAGCATAATCGCCAAGGAAAACTATCTCTACACCGGGAGATTGTTCGAATCGAGGCAATTCTTCTCACAAGAAAGAAGAATGTCGAAGACGTTAGAGCTACTATTACATCAACGCTTTCACCGCTCATCACCAAAACTCGAGGGGAGATTGTTGAATCACTCCTAAACCATAATCAAGTGTTAGTAATTAATATGTATAGTTAGCTTTATTATGGCCTTTATGTTTGTAATTAGCCTTAGGTTTATGTAGAAGGCCCATGCTCAGGCCTTAGTCCATTAAGGAAAGGATGGAAACTAGGAGTGTTGCCCTAGCTTTCTCCTATAAATACCTTATGTAAACCTTCATTTGAAGGTTGGTTGTTCGTTATTCTCCTTCACATAATCTACGCCTAAACCGTATTATTATCTTGTGTGTGTGCGTGTTTTACTTGTTCAATCGCCTTATCTCTTTCTATATTACTTGTGTTTGTAGATCTAGTGACCTAACACTATCAACAAAAAAGGAACTGTTGGTATCTACAATATGTTAACATATTAGTGTAAGCATTTCTTTTTATGGCCTTTTTTTTACCTTCATATGTTGTCACATTTTCAATGCCTTCGTGTTCTTGATGTGTTGATGCTGAACCTGTTAAAAGAAAGTTTTTGAACGGTTGGTACTTAGGTTTCTTTTATTATTTATGGTGGACTGATAGTAAAAACTATATATATATTTTTACCTGATGGTTTGTCTTCAACTGCTTGTTAGCCGGTTTATCAAGCAACTCATTAAATATGAAATTCCATCGGTTCTTGCTTTGAAGATGTGTTGTAATGAAACTGAAAATGTTTTTTTCCCGACAATGGCTTGTATTTTTTCCGGGATTTCTTTAGATTAGGATTATCCAAGAAGTCGAGTAATGATGTACAACTTACCCCACAATATCATCTCGTGATTACGGAAAGATGTAATCATGGATGTTACCGTTATCTGTTATGTAGGCCTTAAAATTGTATCCGTACATAAAGTAATAATGTAGTTTAGTTTTAAGTAATAAATAAATGTTATATAAAAAATTGTTACCGAAGTTGGAGATTCTAAAGGCTCATGGACTCGCATGCAAATATGCCATTTTCTTCATTTGCTTTCATAGTACACTATGCATGATGGTAGTACCATTCATGCAGGTTTATTCCTGTGATAGTTCCTTCAAGTAAAGCAAACACCATGTTGTTTGGTTGCAACATATAAGGCACATGTTCGCTTTTTCTATATGGTGTTTTCTTTTCATTATATTTATTTGTCAATTTTTAAGCAAAATTATAACATCGCTAAAATTAATGATAGCTTACATCGTAGGTCTCAGGGAGCTTGTCAGAATAACAGAGCTAATGGGAACCCGCTCTCATTTTTCTTGTTCCTTGTCTTGGTATGGTCTTCTCACAATTTGTAGGGGTGGATTTAGGTTGAACAATGTTCTCAGATCATATACATATACATCATTGTTAGTTAACATGTTAATACAGTAGTCATTATTATTAAAAATAATTTTTTATTACGTACTCTGCCCGATACTGCTCTAGTTCTGGAATTCTTGGATTTATATAGTAGTAGGTTGCTGGAGTTGATGATAACTGCAGATTGTTTCGGTATCTTGAAACACGGCATGAACTTACAGCTATGATGATCGGTTTTACCAGCGCATCTATTTCATCTTTTTTAAATGTTTCGGCGAGATCATCCCATAGTGTTAGTTCAAGAGAGTTGCGACTGTTTTATTGAAATATGTTAACCTATTATGGTATTGCAATGAAATTTTGTTTAATTCTGAAGTATTAACAAATCTGTAACTGATACTTACTTTAGGTTTTGAATCTCTACTTTTCGATTAACTATCTAGTTTTTATTTGGGTTCCCGCGCTTTTCTTTTTCTCCTGACCTCATGTAGCAACCTATGTAGTCTTCAGAAATTAAAAGATATATTAGTTAATCTACTCATGGATTAATACCAAAAAGTAATAGGTTATTTGTTTTTACCTGTAAGAACTGGGTATTCCTTTTTGCTTTTGTCGTTTGGGTCTATGACTCTGTATGGAAGCTGATTGTAAGAAATTAAATCGAAATAATGTTCTGGAAATCCATCCGCAGCTATAGTGTCAAATTTTGTAAACCGTAAATGAAAGAGATGTTTTGTTTGCTAGGGTCTCACGCCGCTATCGTGGAATACATGAGAAGATCAAATCCGGATGCCTTTCCGTATGAGAATATTTGTAAAGTGTTTTATATCACCGGTTCCATGTTTGCGTATTGCATCACCTCGCTTATAAAAAGATGTTTTTATATTCATAGAAATATGGAATTTTAGATATGAATTTTGTAAATTTATAATATAATTGATGTGCTCGCTTGCAAGTTTTAAATTTATAAAGGTGAATTACCAATATTACCAATAACACATACGAGCAAGTATACTCATCTGCTATAGCAATATTATGAAGGTAAGTCGATCGCTCGTAGGATTCGAGTGAATCTAAACACAAGTTTGAATTAACAGAGTCTATCCAAAACATATAACAAAGCAAGTAGATATAATGAAATTCTGATGATTAAAACTACACTTGCTTAAACTAGTTTCATATCATAGATTAATGTGATTGTGTTAACTACTTAACACGTTGGTTATGATCATTAGTTTAAAACTAATCTATTGTTCTTACAAGTTAAACCTTCACAAGATTTTAGTTCATAAAACAAGCATTAAGTTTAACCAATCAATTCAAGATCAATTCAAGTTTCATAAGTCTACATACATAAACTTAAACACAAAAACATCCGCTTGTTCATCAAATTGCTTAAGAAATGGTCAATACAAAAGGTAACCGATCATAGACAAAAGGCTACAATTGATTCTCAACAACTAATCTTACGTACCATTTAGATGTTTCCAACCAATCCAATTCGATAATCCAAAAAGCGCTTTATTACAACCACACCTTAGTTCCTTTGAATAATCAAGAATAATGGGTAAAAACAATCATCCATAGACAAAATGATTATGACTAGTTGAACAACACGAAGTTCTTTTCGACCCCAACGACATTATCAATTAGCCAAACTTGATTAACAAATGTCACTATGAAACTTTAGCACAATTGGATCTTTAGAATTAACTTGAAATTGAATTAAAACATGTTAACACAATAACTAACTAATCAT